>JABBOT010000007.1:0-600000 GCA_016165875.1 Acanthopleura granulata | reverse complement strand
AAGTTGTTTTAAATGAATTTGTCCCAGATTTTTCGAGCGTCAGGCGAACATGGGTGGAAGATCACGCAGCAACACTCCTACAGTTGGCCACATAAACGGTCGTCTGTGATGAATCAGTTCTGGGTCCAAACATTAACATTTATTTATTTATACATTTATTTATTTGATTGTTTTTAGGGCTATACTCAGAAATTTTCACCTTAACTATGCCGGTGGCCCAAAGCTTAATACATTGTACAAACATTGCACGTACTGGTATCTTTCCAAGGCACAGTTATGGGTATTTGACTTTTCATCGAAAGAGCTGCATAATAGAGATGCATTTCTTTATTCATCGTATGTCATAGGCCATTCTCGACAGTATTTTCTATGGACAGTTATCGGCAACAAGGTTTATGACTGGAGGAAATCTTTGAAACACGCGACCTCACTGGTCAAGGGCTGGTTTGTCGATACCTTAGCAGGTTTTTTTTTTGTTTGTTTGTTTTTTCATTTTGTTAGCCAGTTGGCATTTATTCAACACGTCTAGGCGACCGTTGCAGCCTGTTGACCAGGGAACATTGCTTTAGAATTGTCTCCCTTTAAAAGGAAAGGAGAAAAAAGGATGTATTACCCGATGCGGTACGTCAGGGTCCAATTGGTGAGTATCTTAAGATCCTCTTCGCTCTTTACTGGGTCCCACTTGCAAACCATCTGCTTAAGAGCTTGGGACTCACAGCGGATGTTCTGTGGCTTCACCGGAGGGTCTGCGACAAACAAACGGCACTGAGTAACATATGGTCTGGTAGGCCAGTTTTCGAGTTGCAACGGCAATCGGACAACAGGATGACGTCCCAATCCGAAAAGGAACAAGCCGCTTTACGGCATGGTAGGCCTGCTTGCCAGTCATTATTCGTGTACAGAGGAAACTATCGGCAGATTATTTTCATTTTTGCACTATTTTTCATCTAAGCCCACCCAAGGACATAATTCAGAATAGTAACATAATCCTGTCTAATTGGTTTTCTGAATTCAATATACCATTCCATGTCATCTTTGACATATTTGCCCTACCGTGCCCTAAAGTGACGGCATTACAACTGAAGAGCGTTACTTCGTTGTCGTATAACGTCGTGTTTCGACAACTGCGTATAAACATCTCGGGCGAGCAAGCCCTTTTAAATGCACAATTATTCAAAATGTTTTATACGTAAAATTTATTTATTTGTTTGATGTTCAACGTCAAACAAATGACTGAATAATTTTTCCAGGATTATGGGTGGAAGCAAACCGGAGAGCATGTTTGCAGAAAACCACCGACCCTCACTCAGGTCCGGGCAAATCTTAAGGGAATCGAATCAACTTTAAATAAAGAACACGTCATCTGAAGTGTCATTTTATGCAGCTTCCAAAGACGTTTTTCATTATTTTTTGCATTCTTTTTACAGTGAAGAAAATGTAAAAAACATGCTACTGTAGAATTGTAGGGTATATTGAAACTGATACTGGCGTAGTGAAATATATATTATATTTATACAGAACATAGACATATAGCAGTGTGCCCCAGCTGCAATCTGTAAAGTACGGTCCAGAAAGTCCACACTGTAGTATCTTTATTTCCATTTTAATCACTGTAAAAATGCTTAAAGAGATAAAATAATGAACACCCTATCTGGAATCTGCACGAAATGCCCGTTTACTTGCGCCGACATTATTTAAATGTGATCAGTTCTTTCGAGGCTGAATCAACTCGGGCTGGATGGGAGCAAGCTACCTCAATGGCCAAGGGCCTCAACGGTCTGAGTCAATTAAAGCTAAGCTTTTCATATTTTACACGCATTATTAAATGTATATTAGACACCTATCAAGAAACTATTAGCATCACAGGCGAAAAGAATTTAAAAAAACGGTCGAAGAATTACTCTCTAAGAACGACTGTGTAGCATGGATGCACAAACCTTAAGAGAACTGAATGTCTACACTTTTGCGTACTAGAGGTACACAAGCGTGTGTACCACGAATATATATGTTTTTTTCTCAAGTACACAATTTGCATACTTCTACCCCACAAAAGTTGCAGATGTTCAATTTTGTTGCAATCGTTTTTCAAGAGTACAGCCGCAAATACAGTGTTCACGAGTATATCAAACTACAAGACACGGGTATATATACAGTTGAAATTAAGAGTACCTGTCAGAATGTGAAAACTCGCAGACCAATGAGGTCGCGTGTTCGAGCCCAGCTCTGGGTGTTTCAGCTGCGGTTTGAAGTCAGCAGGTTTGTCATGTACCTGTCGAAGGGAGGTGATTTACTCCAGACACTCCGGCTTCCTGACCGTAGCCATAAGAGTGGAAAATTCTTGAATATATTTATTTACTTATTTGATTGGTATTTTAGAATAAGAATATTTCACTTATACGAGGGCGGCCAGCATTATGGTAGGAGGAAACCTGGCAGAGCCTGGGGAAACCCACGACCATCCGCAGGCTGCTGGCAGGCCTTCCCACTTACGGCCAGAGAGTTTTGAATACATATACAGCGTTTAATACCTATCCATCAATCGTTATGTGAAGAAACTCCCACTAATATCGCACACATCAGGGAACAACTGAGCCAGACGTAGAGAGTCCAATTTTTTATGTAACCGTGGAAACTTAGGTGGTAGAGCGCTGGATTTCTGCTGCAGAGATTCCAAGTTGATATCCTCGTGTGAAAGTAAATCCTCCATCCATTTTATTTACAAAGAAAAGTCAAAGAAAACACAAAGCTAAGCAAGCGTCAACGGAACGGCCACTGAAAACCATATCTGAAAATACGTTTATTTATCTCATGGAATTTCTTTTGTTATTTCGGTTAAGTGTTTTTTTCTAACACATAGTACAACAACGGAAACGGACATCTGGCAGTGCCCCGTCCACTAGCATGAAGCTCAACTATTGTGTGTGGGCTCTGATATAATTGTTCCATGCACGGGACACTCTTGTCACCTGAGACTGTAGTAACTTGACTGGGTTGTGTTTGTAACTAAAGAATAAGGTAAATTTTTAACATGAAATAATCTAGAAACTTACTCCCCGCACAACACAATGATCTGGAAATACTTTGCAGTGTTGTTCGCACATGTACTTGTTACAATTTAGACATGTAACATTAAAACAGTGTGTTGTCCCTATGCTATTACATGTTATATTTACAGACAACTCAGAACTTTTACGTCACAGCTTATAATCTCTAATTGTTCAATCTCTCATAAACTTAAAAAGCATGAGCGCCTTCAGATCTACAGTCGACAGCACAATACTCCAGACTTAAAACGAATATAATTCAGCAAGGAATTCATGTAATTTCAAACAGGTTTCTATATTCATGAGATAATTTGATAATATTTTTAATGAACAGTACCTCAGTCATGAGCTGTCTTTGATTTTAAATGCAACCAAATGTTTGGATTACATGCATGTTGGGCATTATGAATCACCTTGGTGTCAATGATGACACCAGTGTCTTTGGCTCCAACCTTCCATTTAATGTTCAAGGAGGTCGGCTATGTGCAGGGACACGCACAGTGTTCAGCATTGTTCCTGATTACGATACATGTACAGTTAACAGGCTGTGTAGGAGGAGGTACGAGTAACTGATGGATTCCTTGAAACTAATTCACTAGGCGCGAAAGAACATTAAAATCTGTATCCTTAAGATATCTTCAGTTATTATTTATTTGTTTTTATGTATTGTTAAATGTTTAGTATTGTTAAATAGTATTGGTAAATGTCGCCAGTGACGTCACACCCACTTTTTCTGGCTCTAAAACGGGTATTTAATACCAGATGTGTTTTTGCGTCAACAGACACACGTTGGGTTATTTTAATCACACCTAAACATGACGCTGATCTGCATGGCAAAACGAGTACATACTTACAGCCAATAAGTACGTGTTTGCCACAGTCCTGTAGACCCCCGTAACCACAGTACACGTGCGAGATCCCCGCGAACGGCACAGTGTTCTCCACGCGCAGGGCAGCTCTGCGTTCCGCGGGGAACGTCTCCGTGTAATTCTGGAGGTCAGTCTTTCTCCAGGTGAAGGTTAGGTTCTCGCCAACGGGCATCTCAGGGGCAGAGCAGTTTAGCTGTAATGTCTCTCCTGCCACCAGCTGTAAAGTTTCTCCTGTCTTCAGCTCACCGTCGGGTGTCGTGATCTCACCTGAAAATTAAACCCGACTGAGTAATTGATTGATTAATTGATTAAAAGATTGACTGGTTGTCTGATGTATTGATTAATTACTATTAGCGAGTATATCTCAAGCACACATATAACCCTAACCGTCTGAATTCTTTATATTTTTATGATTTGTTTTGTTTCTGTAATCTAGCGCCTAAATGAATAAATAAATAAGTATTTTTATCAATAAATTTATATTAAACCAAGTGTTTTCAAGACTGCTACTTCATTGTACGGAAAACATATCACAAAAACTCGTTCCAACTCTGTTTTATTCACTGTCTATAAGCTGTTACAGTGCATCAACTTTGCGAACCCTATCATGTTATAAAATAACTGCACAACCCTTCTGGTGAAACCCTATGTGGTTTGACAGAGATTGAATATTGAATATTTTCCTCCGATTTATCTCCTGTTTCTTTCGTCAACGAACCTGACGACCTTCGTATACGTGGAATACTTGTGAGGGTGCAACCAAAGTCAAACATTACGAGTTCGAGTCTAGCTCTCATTGGTTTGGTAGCGGCTTTATGTCATGACTATTGTCAAGGACCTGGCTAAGGTGGTGGTCATAAAAGGGAGAAAGGCTTTAGCTGCCCCTTAAACATAACTCAGATAAACACACAAGTAAGCAAAATATAACAACTGACTTGCACATCAACCTACAAAGAGTTAACGAATGAACCAACCCACCAAACGACAAAAGAAAGAAGTCAGACTCAGACTGGCTTGTACTCTGTTCGTGGGTGTGAAGGTCCGCCAGCAACCAGGGATGGTTGTGGATTTCGCCCGGGCTGTGCATGGTTTCCTCCCACCATAATGATGGCCGCCGTCTTATAAGTGAAATGTTCCCTGGCACGGTGAAAAACAGACATAAATAAATAAATTAATAAATAAATAAATAAATAGTCCACTCACATTTCTCTGACAAGACTGAAGTTATGCAGGCGGCCTGCAGTAGGATGGCCAATACCAGCATGATGCCGTGATCACACTGCGCATCGCATGTCACTTGAGCAAATTACCTGGGGAAAAAGCGAGAATGCTAAAAGTTAACACGAGAAAATCACCTGTAGCGTGAGAAGATAAAATTAATTTCGTCACAAGCAAAGGAGCTGTACGGAGCCGTAAAAGTGATATGGTAAATAAAAAATTTGGGAGAGAGAAAAAAAATTTTCTTCAAAAAAACAAAGAAAAAAAAAAGAAAAAAAAAGAAAAACAACCACAAAAAATATGATTATGTCCCTACGCGACTTCTTTCGGTGGAGGTGCAGAAATAACATATATGAAAGTTTTATTTATTTATTTATTTATTTATTTGATAGGTATTTTACACCGTACTCAAGAATATTTCACTTACGGCGGCGGCCAGCTTTATGGTGGGAGGAAATCAGGGAGGCAACCCACGAACATCCGCAGGTTACTGACAGACCTTCCTGGGCACGGCCAGATAGGACATCAAAATTTCATTTCGAAATGAAAAAGATATATCTACCGACATTGTGGATCCAACCAGTAAAACTGACAAAACTACATGCCGACGAATAGAGGGCCCTAAAATGGGTGCTAATGGCACATATGGTTATTATACCATGAGAGTTGACACAAATCTCCTGTCAGACACTTGGAAAAGTCAAAGAACAGATATCCGACAGAAAGACGTGTCTACGAACAGAGCAGATCAACCTATACTAAACGAACTCACGAAGAGAGAACCGTTCAGTGGGTGCTAACCAGCACATATGTTTGTTATACCATGAGAGTTGACACATCTCTCCTCACAGACATCTCCCACCTGGAGAGACGTCGGCCAGAACAACGCATCTGCGAACGGATAGCGGGCAGCGCCACAGTCATGACACATGCCGTAGTCCGTACGACATCCCGCTCCGCATGCAGTGCATGTGGTATATGACTGTGCTCCTTGTCTCATGTGGTAATTATGCTGCGCACAATACTCCCGGTAATACGTCCAAAACCTCTGCACATCCCTCTCACAGGTTGTCTTCACCCTGCTCATTAACTACATGTATTTCTTTCGATCCATTGTGGCCTTTACCCCTTAAGGTTGTATTTCTCTAATTAGAGATTTGCTCCTACTTGCGCTCCAGCCTGCATAATTTATGAATGTGGACGCGTACTGGCCTACATAAACAATGGCCAATTATCTATGTAGCTGAACACCATATGGCCTGATGCGGCAAGAACTTGGGTTTGGGGCCCTCTAGTGGGGTGGGGAGCACACTAGCGGAAAGTGGTCCAGAACCCCCATTATATATGCTACTCGTCTCACACCAGTATTGTGCGCATATTTGTATACAACGCCCATGGGGGTCAACTTACGGTCTCCAGATGTCCCATATTTGCAAATTTGTATTCGAGGATACCTTTATTTATACTAAACATATCAAAGCAATGAAAGTTTAAAAATAATCCTTGTCAAACACCTAATATGCACAGTATATATAACGTTATTAGTAACTGAGATTGACCTAATTATGTCCTATGACAATGTTCTGCATGACTTGCTTTTAGAGACATTCTGAGTCAGTATAAGTAGGAAATGTAATACGCCCTGCATGTTTTAACCCTCAACACTATTTGACAAAAAAGTGTAAGTTTAAGAAAGTATTTAATTAGTGTTGGAACAAGGATACAGTCATGAACAAAATATCAGATTTCTGACAACTGTAACCAAGGTAATCCACTTCGTTCGCATCTAGACTTTGCCTATGTCATATTATAGCTGTCTCGTTCATAACGAGTGATATATGCATTGCCCGCCTTAAACAAGTTGGTCTAAGCCGTATACTCCATTGTTCCTTTAGTAACTCGCTCGCAGAGCAGTGGGGTAATTGAGAATAGGGCCTGCTGTGTTTTAAACAGCTTGGAACTGACGTGTAGGTGATCACGTCTAAAATCAAAGGTATTTCTCTTATGGTAAGACCCTCCTCAAAAATATTTATTAGTGAGAGACGATCGTCTGTGGCTGCCATATTGACTGTTCGATGGCAAACAATCCCTGACTGGTCAATTTTGAAACTCGGGGCCCCGACTTTGAAACACAGGGCACCGACTTTAAAACTCAGAGCTCCCACTTTTTTTGTCTCTTCCAAGAAAAAAAAAATTTATCTCTATTCCAATTTTTTTTTTCACCATGCCACTTTTACGGCACCATAGGGTTGCCCAAATGGCGAACAGTGATAGGCGCCTGTCTAGAAAAACCCAAAGCATGTATTATGTATTAACTGAATTCAATTTTCCGATGCAGATATAACTTTGAATTATCAGAAACAATACAAACACTGTCAGTACTACGTACTTTTTTCCCCCCGCTTACGATATATATTTTAGTTGACCTGTTCCTCCACCCACTAAGCTGACCACTGGTATACTAGTGAAATATTCTTCATCAGTATGGTGTTACATCAATCGAGCAACTAACCAGCAAATAAACCAATCACTCAATCAATTAACCTATCCATCTATCCATTCGTCTATCCATGCATTCATGTGTCTATCCATCAGTAAGGTGTCACAAAAAAAATTAAAGAAAACCATCTTGCCATATGTGGTTTGCCTCCATCACATGGGGTCGTCATCAGATGAGGTTTGGTCCTCAACTCACACATGTGTGAAAGACGTTACCATAAAGTCCACTCTCTCAAGCACTGGTGTTTACGGCAAAATATGTTCTCTTATTCGAGTTTAGCAAATCACTATGACTTGGTACTAAAGAAGTGTCGAGAGTTTCGTAACTAGCTTATTAACATTGTCATCCCTCCTTGGAAAGTGTCATTATGAGTCATTTTAATTACTACACGGTCACGTGACAGGGAGGCAGACAAGCAAACAGGCTGACGTGGTAGGCAATACTGTTATGTTGAAACATTTCTACTCTCTCGGGGCAATGCGCGAAAAGGCTCATCCAAGCACCTGACTCGAAGACAAGAATCCTTAACGTAACCAACGCTCTGATAAGTAAACAATTCGAGTGATCAGTTGAACTTTGAGATGCAGGCCTACCCTCTCCCAGCTAACCATTACCTCCTTCCCCCACCAACTCCTCTAGACGCACACCAATGGTATGAAGAACATACTGTATTACAAAGTATGTAACGACCATATTGCCTTTTTGTTTGTTGAATTGAGATGCTATGTTTTTGATTTCGTACATGCGTTTTCACTGATCATCTATTAGCTGACTAAGGGAGGCTATCTCCTTAGGTGTCGCTTAGGTATCTTTTAGCCTGTGAATGTTAGATGCAAACATATGCGTAAGGCGCATATATTTTGTGTCAATAAGCGGCGTAATTTTCCCGGTGAAAAGTAAATAGTTTTCTTCGCTGACACTGCACGCTCTCGCCTAGCCGCGCGCTGCGTTTCCGCCTTGCTGACATGGTTTAACGGAGTGTTGATCCCCTTTACCTTAGATTGATTTGAATGATGAAAATAACGCTACAGATACAAAGTGAAATGCTGATCTTTTGAGCCATTGTTTCAATAATCTTTAATTGTTTTTAGTTTACTTGTCTTGTAATGTGTAGTTTATGTAACTGATCATGTTACTGATTAACGTATCTCTACTAGCATAAACTGTACATTTTTTCATTTGTCATAATGGAGAATGTGTGATGTAAAGTTGACATGTCAAATATTTATATTTATTTTGATTGCAGTGAATCAAGTACCAGACATAGAGCATGTACCGACAGAATGTGCCCAAAAGTGTGTCAGTAAATGTCACGAAACTGAAGTGTCATCTACGTGAATTGAGTTCTTTATTGCCACCCGTTACACAGTATATATAGTAAATATATTTTCGCCCAAATCGAAAGACCATGTGTACCCTGTAATTTACCCTCTCCAGGATAAGCAAACGATAGCTACCCATATCTCAGCTACTCCAATCTAAAATGCACATACATGTCTAGCTAATAACCCCTTGTTATGTATAATATTTCCTCATTCTCTGCAAACTAAACAAGTAATGATGGCAGTTATGTGTTATCTACACCCAATCAATGCCACCGAGAAGAGTTACCGAGGAAATACACAAGAATCACACTGATAGGAGTACCTTTGCGCTATGTACAGCAATGCCCCAAACACACAGGGGTCTACATTTGTGTATTAAGGGGTTATATATTTTTATCAGATGAGCAAGAGGTTCACTTTGTTCACACCGATCCGAACACTGACTATTTGTAAACATCTTATGAATGATTCATAGCTCACAAACGGTGTGTAATTATCCATCATTTGTGATTCAGTTCCCACAGTTAGCAGTAATTGTTCATAGTCCACGACAGATATTCCATTCTGAATTCAAAGTTCAAGGAGGGGTTGCCATGATTCATAAACAGTGATGGCTTGTGCACAACCGGCGTTTCATCATTTAACATTGGTGATTCACAGCCCGTAATTGACGTGTCATGATTCATAAATTGCGATTAATGGCCCACAACTGGTGAGCCAGGATTCATAAATTGTGTTTCATAGTCCACAGCGTGATGGTGAATGGTGATTCATTCCACATATGGTTTGCCATGCTTCATCAGTGATGATTCGTAATCCACAACTGATGTTCTGTGTTTCATCAATGGTAAATTATAGTCCACAATTAGCGTGCAATGGTTCATAGTCCACATCTGGTATGCCAAGGTTCAAATCAGATAAAGATCCATTACTTCTGATGTGGAACCACGAATGTTGTGACCAAACGTGTAACCACAAATAGTATGATAAGATGTGTGATCACGAAAATTGTGATCAAATGTGTAACAGCAAGTTGTAAAATAGAGATGTCTAATTTCGAATTACGATGTTAAGTGTGTACGATCAAATGGTTAAATCAAAGTTTCTAACTTCGAATGATGTCATCAAATGGAGGTACGGTCAAGAAGTCTGTCTTTGTGTAAGATTAAATGGTAAGGTCCAAGTATATGTATATGTAATAATTTGATCAAATGTGTAATATCAAAGGTGGAATGGTGTGATTAAATAAATAACGTCAAACGGTAAGTATTGTGAGTCCAAATGGTGAAGGCGTCAGCCCTTCAATCGTTGAGACACAAGAAGTCCGGGGTAAAACAGGCCTTGATTTTGTGTTCAGGAGTCACATATGTGTAAAAGATGAGTCAGTGGTTCATCTGGTGAACACAACTGATTTGATCGAAACTGATTATTTGATTTTCAGAAATGGGATGTCTGTGTGTTGTGCTTGACAAATTGTGATTATTATTGGCGATGCCAAAGATAGCCACAGCTATCGCGCAATGATTAATAGAACACAATTGGTTTGTCATGACCATAATCCCCAAATTGTGTGATTCACAGTCCACAACTGATGTGGACATGATTTTTCATTTCTGATTCGCACTGATCCGAGTCGATGATATATATATGAAAAATTCTAAGTATGGTGCTACACATCATATCAAAGCTTTGAACATCATTGTAGTGACCAAATCAGTAAGTATGGTAATATCAAAATGTTTACATTGGAAGGGCGTGATCAAATGTGTAAGGTCAAATAGTTTAAAACAAATTGTGTAATATGATATGTGATTAAATGCGTAATGGAAATGGAAGGAGCAAAGTTTCAGGTGTCGAATGGTGTGTAGCATCATGCAGTTAGTAAGATAATACTGTCTAAATGTGAATTGTGCTGTTACATGCTAAGTTTTTGAGCGCAACAACTCCAGGAAGTGACTAAATGAGATAAGAGGTTTTAGTGGTAAAACCGCCGGTTTATAAATCAGCATTCTCCGTGATAACATTTAGAGTGCTGTTTGATAAGGTAAGGTCCTGTTGGCACAATACTGTCAACAGTTATAATCACACAACTATTTACCGACTGACACGAAGGAACGTTTATGATTAAATATGTACGTATGTATGTCCGTATGTATGTACGCTTAGCTTTTATGTTGTGCTTAACGCGTTTTCAGTCGTAAGATGACGAGGGGTCCTTGATCGTATTTATACCCTGTCTTATGGCAATGCTGTCTTATGGAAACCAAAGTACTGACGCCACTGGAACATCATACCAAAGACACCAGATTTGACATCCCATCCGGAGTCACATTATAGTTCGTTAGTTTAATTCTGTCTGTTGTCACAATGCCATAATGTGGACAAAAAATCCGTCCTGTTTTGATACCATGGAGAAATATGGTGTCATAATTCCATGGAAAAACAAGCTGTAAATATTACGATACTTTTGGGACAAAAAATGCTGTCTGATGTCTCACTACTATGCTAGGGACAAAATGATGTCACTGTTACGACAATGTAGGGACAAATATGCAGTTATGTTACGACACTATGGACAAAAATGATATCATGTTATGACAATATATGGACATGAACGCTGTTACCGGTATGTTAGGAGACGAGGGACAAAAATGATATCATGTTACGATAATATAGGAACAAAATGCTGTCATATTGCATATACTGTTGGGACAGAAGTGCTATTATGTTGCGATGTATGGACACAAATGCTGCAGTGTCACATTGCTGTGCCACTAATACGAAATTGATGACAATGATGTAAAATGCAGTAATTGTACAAACCAGCTCTCTCAGGTGACTGTGAGTCATTTGCACGGTATCGAGAACGCTGAGCATGCTATATAGGCCTACGACACACCCCCCCATAATAATGCTTAACAGGAAAGCCTTGAAAACTAGGCCACCCTACACCTTACCTGAATTTGCCAACCGGGGTTACACCAGTAAATGTAGCTATTTACACTGACAGTGTTTCATACCAATACCCCCTATGTTCCTCATTAGTATGGAATACGTATAAGTTCTCATATACATATGAAATATGACTTACTGCAATACTTTGCTGAGTGTCGTTGTGTTGTCGGTCGTACAGCCGAACACAAGTAAGCGAATAACAAAAGCAATGGACCTCCATCTGATCAGCGGGCTTAAGTGTGACCCAATTTTATGATTTCTCAGAAACTACCAACTTTTTTTCTTTTTTGACCTACAGATCTGTGTTTGAAAGCATCTGATGGATTCTACAGGAGAAAGCCACCCCACAGTAACACGGAGTAACTACGCACAACGTAATTATTATGTCTTTGCTGTTTTACAAAAGTGTTTACATTTGTGCCGTGGGGGATTATAGAATGATCAAGATCCAAAAACAATTTTATGTCAGCAAGCGAATATAGCATAAGATCTTGATAGGACCTGCTTCGAGGAATTAATATGATTACACACATTAATTATAATATTTCATAAAGACTGATGTCATGTACATGTCTTGCAACGTTAGTAGCATCGAAATCATTGGCAAAGACCAAAGTTTTACTGATATATTTCATTCTCTATGGTTTATGAGTCTCTAATCTGCCGAGTATCACTTTTATGTCGTGAAGGAAATAACACCATTTGGGGAGTTATAAAATGTAATAAACTTATAAACTAATACTACAATCTTCTGACGAAATTGCCCATTGGTGTCATTCCTAAACAATAGATAAAAAGAGAAAGGAACACCTATACAGAAGAAACTTTCCAAGTTGAATGCGCATAGTATTCAGCTGTTATTAGAAATTCGGGTGAGGTGTGGTAAGTTTCTACGAAAGAATGAAAGGGAATTGGCGAATTACGAGATCACCATAGTTGCATGTGACATGCGCCAACGACAGGTAAGTGTAGGCCTATAGTCTTATATACAAATCTATATTCAAAGACCTATGAATGCCATATCGGTGATATCATATAATCTTATGACAATGACTACTTTGTGGTGATTCAACCAATGGAAATTTGGAATCATTTGATCAATCATAGCAGTGTATTTTATTCAGCCTTCTAATGTCTGCTTCTCTGTAAATGTATATATATGTGTGTTTGTTGATTGTACAAATTACTTCTCCTGAAGATGACAAGTAAAACTTAGTCGAAATATCGAGAACGTCAACTATGCGTTACATTTCTTTATTCGGAGTTTCTATGCTTTTGCACTCACGTACAGTACATGACCAGATTTTGTGGTTAAGAGGCTTGTCACTCAGTCGCTAGGATACAGGAGGTGTGGATTCAATCGCGACCTTGGATAGGAAGTTAAAGGTCTCATCTGGGGCTCACTCTTCATGGAACTTCGAGGGCAACACAATGTTTGTGTGACCGTTTGCGTAAATAGTCGTTTGTGTATAACATTGGCTTGAAGGTCACTTTGATTTTTACATCAATATAATGTACATATCTGTGCGTCCCATGTGGGAAAGCTCGCCACCATGTTGCCAAATGTCAGTGGTTTAACCTAAATGGTTTAACCGTGTATATAAGTTGAAAACTTCTTGAGTGTTTGTACTGTTAAACAATAGTCGAATAACTGAACAACAGACACAACACTAAATCGTCCTCCCTAAAATATCCAGGCTTTGTGCAAACAGGCCCATAAAATATGAATTGCATGTAATGTAACCTATAGCCCCAGGTTAGTAGTAAACGTAGTCCTACATAGTAACGCCACAGAGACGCGCAGGAGCTGTACATGTTGTTTTATTGCCCCAGGAACTTTTTTCACAAATGATTTTGGGCTTTCTAGAAAACAAAATATTTGATGCTGGATGCTCAAACTTGGCTGAAATCACACCAAAACCGTATATAATCCAGTGGTCAAAATTTGACCGATGTGATGAAAGTATTTCACAGTTTAGTCTGGATATCAATTTTAAGGTAAAGCCCAATATCACTTTGTGTAAAAGGTCCCAAGTTAGAATAGTTGTTTGCATGTTGTACGGCTTTTGCCCTAGCTTCAACATTGTTGTATCGGTCATATGACTACGGGCTCGGCATAATTGTATAACAATAAACGCCGCATTGTAGTATGCTAAAAGCGACAAGGCACGACGGCTGACATAGGCACACCTAGGCTGTGGGCATATGATATGATACGTGCATGTCATCACCCATCAGTTCTCGACTCTTATATACCTACATATATCAGAGGCTCTGCGAAAACGTGTCAAGAATATCCAGTTGTTTGAAGCTGTCATGCCATTTGTTGATATTAGGTACACTTTTAAACTGGGAGCTCTGTATATCCAGATTCGAGTCACATGCTAGTGGCGCTACATATAGATTTGAGCTGTTTTATTTATTTACTTATTTATTCATTTATTTGATTGGTGATTTACGGTGTACACTGGTGGGAGGAAACCGGGCAGAGCCTGGAAGAAGTCCACAACCATCTGTGGATTGTTCTCACCTACGACCGCACTGTGCTGTTTTGGTGGAGTTTATGCAGGTTGAAGTCTCCAGCCAGCTGTAGGTCTATAGCACCAGATCAGGAAAACGTGTTAGCATGCTGTATGTAGACGGACAGAAATCATGCAACGATGAACATACATTTCATCAGATAAGCTATCTCTGATTTAGGATCTGACAGGATTGTGCGATTGAAATTTGAAATAATTGAACATATGATATAACTCTCCACGGCAACTCCTTACATGAAAAAGCAAGATGGGTAGAAGTTATAGATCGGCGTTTCAAAGCGGTGACAGTATGGGTGGATCCTGTTGTGTTATAGGACGACCTTTGTTGCCTGTCCTATTTAAAAAAACTGTCCGAAAATATCTTCACTCATTTTTTTTTTTTTATAGATTTTTTCGCCCAAAATTAAACGCAGTCTAATATTTTAACTGTATGTTGGACTTTGTCGACGATATTGAACAGGCTGAAGAACGATGCTGTCACACATTCTTGTTAGGTGTTAAATAACCTCTGATTATAAACTTCATATTTCTACCTGTATCTGCATGTAGACCGTAAACAGATAACAATCAGAGGATGTTTAGCAGCTAAACGGAAAGTGTGACATCACTGTTCCTCAGTCTATTCAATATAGTCCATAAAGTACACCACACAATCAAAACATTTGATTGCGTTAAATTTGGTAGACAAAAAAATCTAAAAAACTCAGTGAAGGTATTTTCAGATACGGATTTTTATGCTCTTTTCTCTCACCAAAACTTAATTTTTGATTGGTCTGTTACTCAGCTAAACCCGGCGTTGAAGCCGGACATCCTAACTTGGAGACAAAGGCACTTACCAGTGCAGCGGACAGTGTCGCAAGCCCAAGTCTTTGTGTCAGAATGTATGTCAAGAGTGATGACGTCAATTGCAACTGAATACATAAGACCGCTTTATAAGACACGCCAAGAGGTAGGCTACAAGAGTAAAGCACTGAGTGAGCTTTAGTCGAGCTTCACAAAAGACACCTTTGATCGAATTGATATGAAATTTTACAGACGTTCCTTGTAAGTTTGTTTGGGGTTGTGTAGATATCTTTTAGGGTACTGGCTAAATCTCAAAATTCACAAGCCTGCTGCTTTTCAAATCGTCTGATGCTTTAATCGTCTTCATCTTAGTGTATTATAATGGTTACTCTTTATACCTGCTCCGTATAAGTGATATATAACTGAATACGGAGTCCAGAAAACAGTCAAATAAATAAATTTTTAGCTGTTAACCTCAGTTCAGTTTGTCACTTTTGTACACACTATACTGCAGACTTGATAACAATTTGACGAACGCATTTTTTTTGTAGCCAAAATTGAAAAAACAAGCAAACAAAAATGTCCTCTCTGAATTATTCTGATGGGCAAACACAGTGCTTTTTGTATGATTCGAAGCCGGATCAGGTCGATACGTGTTAATTACGAACCGTCAAAAGTGAATCGGTAAATTTTGGACTGTCACCAAAAAGGTGTGAGCCAGCTGGATATAAATAGTCAATGTCACAATGACATTTCTTCTGCGTATTTGTTGACATTCTCCATCGCACCTGCTCCTTCACGATAAAACTAACAGGCTGAATATGTTAATTTAAGTTGGGGATATGAGCACACAGTTGAGTCATCCACAGAAAGCCTGTCCCTCACCTTCACCTCTGCATCCCTCATCCTTAGCCCTGAAATCCTCATCTCTACCTCTGACATCGCACCAGCCTTTATTATAGTGTTTCCAGCACGCGATCTGAAAGCCCCATATTCAGTCCTCAACAGAGACAGTTGCAAAGGGTAACGCGGGGGATTTGTACATCCGGGCGAGATAACTATGGTTATTGGAAAACTGTTTGTGGGAAACATATGCTGGTAAATTATATTTAAGATGAGGCTGCTATTCTACCCGATAGGGGCGGAGTCCAAGGGAATGGAAGTCCGCTCTGTGTAATACTATATGTGGGGATCAAGTCACGTTATCACCTTTGTGTTTGCTTCCTCATGTTCATGAGAATAGACTTTATCTACGGGGATTACCAATGATCCACTCTTTAGCCACGCGCTAATTATGATGACGTGTGGGATCACATAATATCCTCAATCTCAGCGGCGTGCAAAAGGCATAGTGCACATGATTTGTGTCTGTTAGAGGTGCATCGCGAGGGATCAGCCAGGTATGCCCAATGTAGTCACGAGGCACAATCTTTCACGCTTGAGTTTCCTAGAGCTGCAATGCATGGAATCAGTAAAGCCGTGGGCTGCTGAAGAATAACACCAACCATGAAGATTGGGCCTTTCAGAGCTGGCTATCAATGTAATCAGTCTTGCAGTAGTCTGTCAAGGCATTCCACGATTATCATTGGGTACTATACTTGATTCAGTCAAAACTTAGCATATTTTGCATGTAGCCTACAGTATGAATTCACCAGAATAACACCAACTGTCAAGTTTTCAATGTAAGAGGTTATCGTCAGAACGGTTCTAATAGTTAAGAATATGTTTTTCTTTTCACCTTCTTTCTTTCTTTCTTTTTCTTTCCTTCTTACTCTCACTCTCTCCTGTATCTCTCTTTTACCATGTGTCAACATTTTCAATGTCCCATTGTTAGGCTGTCTGACTAGCCTATAATGATAGAGAGAGTCCTTTAGCATCTTTGGGGTACACAGCATGTAATGACCTGGTACATGTTTAACTATCGTTAATTGTGATACCAAACCAGTTGCAATGTGACAAGATCCCAAGTTCCACCATTCAGTTTCTGGTAATTTTACATCTACCCTACCCCAAAAAAGGAACGCATAGCTAGAGCATGCTGGTTACATCCGAAGTCACCCTGATCCACCGTGACCTGGTCCAATTGTCACATACTGTCATGAGATTTTGCTGCTTATTTCAGGAATCATGATAGGCTGAGTTGCTTTTTGTGTAACTTAGTTGAAATTAAATAAATTAAATTAACTAATAGTAAATCAATTATCCACCACTGAACAAAAACAGAAGGTGTCGTCATTTTGAAGGTCAAAATTCAACCAACGTGTTACCGGAACCCGTAAAGTGGCACCCTATCAATGTAGTTTGTCCACGATCTCTTACCGTCAAACAGGATCATTATTTCATTCAAACGCACATAACCATTCCCAATCTGAAGGGAAATTAACTGCTTATATATATATATATCATTACTGTTTCTAAGTGAGCAGAATCATTCAAATGAACGAGTTTTCCCTCAGAGGCAATCTGTACCTGTTGGTACAAAGCAGATGAGGTAATAGCTCATACTGTCATCCACACACTGGATCGACACTACTGCATTCGTTGAGAGGGTGACCTTAATATTTGTCATGGCCGTCTTTGCTAAGAGTCGTGTGATACGCTATGTGACTTGACACTGAATCGCAAGGGACTGCATTTGATTGGCCAAGGCCCCCACCAGACAGAGAACTTCACAAATGGCAAGAACGCTCTATTTCTTTCTAGCGTTCTAGTGTGTAGTAAACATGTAGTTGCCCCTTAAAAAACGAATGACGACACATTGTGATCCCTCGGCACACAATGGTGTCACCCTATGCCCCTTCAACACGTAATGTCACTTTGTGGTTCCTGTACACATGACGTGATCTTGTGGTCCCTAAACACAGAATGTCGTCTATCAGCACAGAATAACGTCACACTGTGGCCTCTAAAAGAGAATGTCACCACGGAATGACGTCATCCTGTAGCCCCTCAACACAGATTGTCGTCAACTTGAGGCCCTCAACACAGAATGTCGTCACTTTGTGGCCTCTCAACACAAAATGTCGACACGCTGTGGCCCCTCAACATACAATGCCGTCAACTTGCGGCCCTCAACACGGAATGTCGTCCCCATGTGACCCCACGACCTTGTGGCCCTTCAACAGCGAATGTCGTCCCCATGTGACCACTCAATACAGAATGTCGTAACTGTGTGACCCCTCAACACAGAATGTCGTCACCTTGTGGCCCCTCAACACAGAACGCCTCGTCATCCCTCAAACGTTACCCCCTCACAACACAGTGCACATTTACAGAGAGAAATCTCCGTGCGATGTTCACGATTAGATGAAATGTCTGATACGCTTGATGTAAGGTCTGTAATACTGACATATTATAGTCAGTCATTTGCTATATAGCGCTGTGCTGACACATTGCAGGCAGGTGTATACGATATCGCTACATAGGCCTTTATATATATAGATCAGGAGGCAACGATGTAAGCCCACATGCATTATGTACAATCGTAGTGGATATAGATTGTTGGCTACGAACTTTATACTGATAATTACTTACAGAAAATACTCAGGCTTGGTGTGTTCACCTTCATAACGATAGGTATTAATGGCATGTATGTAAAGGTGTGTGACACGCCACACTAAAATACGAGAAACAGCATCGAAACCGAAAGTAGGGAAACTCCCTAATCCTCGAGTTTCTCGGCTTACTCATGGTCTGTATGCGCCCGCATTCAGTGTTACAGGTAAATTTGTAGATAACCTTTGATGAGTAACACTGCTGATGTAAATATGGCACATTAGTTAATAATCATATGCGAAAAACTGATCTTGTATAATAAAGGGGGGGCGGGTGAGGTGGACGAGAGTGGTGCATAGGGGGCTATTATAATGTCATGTTCACAAGCAGTATGGCAATTACAAAACAGATATAAATAAGTAAAAGGTCAAGCCACAGTGACATGAAGGATCTAATAAAAATAAATGGTTATTAACTGTGATTTTACAGATGAAACCATCATCATAACGTGAAGCAACAACGAAGTCGAACAAACTCGAACAGCGTCATACGCCTGGCTCCGGGATACCAAAGTGATCTTACACCAGAGTCAGACTTAGTCTTAACATCAACACAGCTCTTTGCGCCAGCATTGTGACTTGCCTGAAGAGGTTCTAGTTTAATACCCAGAGATGTCTTAAAACCTGCATGGCTACACCGAAAAGCGTCGGAGGTCAAATTTATGTTCAGGAATAATAAAACAAGTTAAGACTTACGTCTACGACAGCTTCGTGATCCTTGGCCTGGGTTGTTATTTAGAATTGGTTTATACAGCCACTGATTAAAATATATACAAAGATGAGAATGAATCAGTGAATGATCGTGGATTTATGCAACTTCGGCAATACTGTAAAACCATGCATGCTGTGGCGATATAAGACACAACACGGCAAAGATACGAGACAGCAGTTTCTTTATTATCCGAGAAAAAGTTGTCCCCGTAGTTACAGCATCAAAGCATGTATTATTACACATCAACAAGGCTAAGAGGATAAAAAGATGAGGATAAAAGGTACGGCTTGAACAAAGACACGTGTACTTTCATACAAATACGCACTGTGTAGAACTATATTACACACTCCTTCATAGAGACAAAATGTATGGCACAGAGCGCATTTATGATATAAAGTAGTACAGAAGCATATGCATATACATAAAGCTGGAACGTGATGATTGTGACGTCTACTACGATAAATATCGTTTTTTGCATGGAATAGTTTTGGATTTCAATAACTTGTTTCAGTAAGCAAAGGTATGACCTCATGCCAAAGCATTCACTTACGAATATGCAAAAGCTTTGACCCATACAATCAGGTGCCATTGCATTAGGTCATCTTCGGATAAGATAGTTCTCTGGTTATTTTCTAAGTGTTTTCATTGGCTTACACGATATTGAATTTTGTTAACGAATCACTTTAGGTTTTGCTTCATATCTCTACCTACAGAGAAAAAGAGAACACACAAACCTGTATTCTTAAAGTAAATACATTTAAGGGGATGATTCCAGAAAAAAAAAACAGAAAAAAGGTACACTGGAGGAAGTCAAACAAGATATTGCTGCTCTTTGGTTGGTCCCACTACTGGAAGGGAATACGTACATATACGTACATATGAGGATGGCTGTAAGGCACAAAACCCATTAAAATTGCTGGGCCATTAATTACCTTTAGACCCAATGTCATGGTGAAATAGGACCGGGAATCCCAGTCTTTCAGTGATACGCTTAACCTTTATGGTGCAACTTTATACAACTGCTCCAAACTTAGATATTTCTGTTGGGGTGTGAATGAACTGACCAGTGTTTATATATATATATATATATATATATATATATATATATATACACACACACATACATGTATATATATTTCATTACAAACACATCAGGAGTATAGGATACCGAAGTATCGCTTGTAATTTACCCGTTTTTTATTTTGTCTCATCTGTATATCGTTGGCATTTCGTTTGATATAAATACAAACATATGGAACAGCAGAGGACCCGAAAGCTGTGTTTAACAAATAGCCCAAATTCCGCCGCCAGAATGTCTGCGTGGAAATCTTGAACAGATGCTGTTATACCAACCCCCACCTTCGCGAAGTAATATACATTCATAGCAAGAGTTTTTAATGTGTGCATTGTATCATACACTGGAATTAAAGTTTAATGACCAATTCAAGTCGGTGTAAGGCCCTAGCTTCGAAAACCAAGTTTTCAGCAGTGTTTGAATTTCAAAACAACCCCTGATGGATTCAGGGGCAAGCTTAGAAAACCAAATGTTCAGAAGTGTTCAAATTTCAAACGAACCTCTGAAACATTAAAGGGGAACCTATATGAATGAGTGTAATGTGCGCAAAATATTACTACTTCAATTAAAATTGCACTTGGAATTAATTTACTGGACTCGGAACAAATATTCCACCAGTCCCGTAATATGTATTTCACGATAAAGGGAATATATATCCCACTGCACGGGGAATATATATTTTATTGGAAGTGAAATATACACTCCACCAGGCATGGGTAGCCTATGCACTCCACTGAACCTGGAATATGCACTCCACTGAACCTGGAACACCACTGAACCTGGAATATGCACTCCACTGAACCTGGAACATGTACTCCACCGAACCTGGAATATTCAATCCACTGGACCTGGAATTAGCATTTCACAGTAAAGAAAAACTGAAAGTACTTATCAACGAAGAACAAAATACCGACAGCGAAAAGAGGTAGTTCACACATTAGAAATGATGTATAAATGAAAAAAAGAGAGAAAAAAAGTGCTTCCAAAATTAACACGCTTTAAAAATATGGTGACGCTAAATGTGGATAATTTCCCTAACAACACAGAATAAAGAACCGCTGAGATGCAAAACAGTAATCTTTAACATGAGGAATGGTCACCTGGGTTAGTTTACTGGCCTTTGCGCTCAGGGAAAATATGATGAAAACGCAAGAAGAACTGAGATTAAATATCACATAAAAAGGCTGAATTTCAGTTGAATCATGATGATATACAAATGATATACAAATGCTTGGCAATATGAGGAAACACTATTACTTAAAACTGACGATCACTGATGAACTGGCAAAATAAAACACAAATTGCTACATGCACAGGTACTTTGATAAAAGTTGCGCAAGTCACAGACTGCTACATGTATCTTAGTGTGTGTAAATGTCAAATTGCAAAATTGTGTTCCAGTGGCAAATAGCTATATGTTTACTGATTAAAGGTGTGCAAGTGGCAAACTGCTATCATAAATGCAAGTGTATACGAGGCTAATTTCTGTATTGCACGATGAAAGGTGTTATTTTGATTACAGGTGTACAGGTGAAAATTACAGATGTACAAGTGAAAAATACAGGTGTACAAGTGAAAAATACAGGTGTAGAGGTCACAAATACAGGTGTATAAGTCACACAGGTGGATACAGATGATTGTGTAACACTACATGCAGGCACTTAAAACAATACTGACCTCATTTTATACTGCTTTTATACAGTACTATTATAATATTCAATATTATTCTAACACTGAAGTCTTACACAATTTGCTATCTTAATTTCATACAGGAGTAAAATTGGATAATTTCTTTCTTGATAACAGGTGTGAATGTGCTATCTTGAGCACGAAGGTACATGCATGACTAAAAGTGAGTGAGTGGCAAATTGCTTTTGTTGTATACACATATGCAAGTGGCAAAATGCTGCATGTGCCTTGATTACAAGTGTGTGGGTGACAAATTGCCCTCCTATACAAGTGGCAAATGGCTACATGTGCACTGATTACAAGTCATGCAAGTGTGCAAGTGACAAATTCCTGTCATGTTTACAGGTGTGCAAGTGGCAAATTCCTGTCCTGATTACAAGCATGCAAATGGCAAATTCCTGTCATGATTACAGGTGTGAAAGTGGCAAATGCTGTTATGATTTTATGGAAGAAAGGTTCAAATTGCTTTAAGTACCTAGATTACAAGCGTGAATTGCTATCTTGATAAACATAGCAAAATGCAGATGCATGTAAGAGGTCAACTGTTTTAAATACAGCTCCATTAAATGTGCAAGTGGCAAATTGCTATCTTGATAGCAGGCATGTACTAGGCAACTTTCAATGTTGATAACAAGTGTGCAAATGGCAAATTTTTAATATCTTAATACAGCTGACTATGTAACCCTCATAAAACGTCTTAGGATTTGAGCATAATTCACAGGTAAAATTATAGCCTTATATATCAATAAAATCTGTACATGCTTCAGTCTGATTTCCAGGATACAGGAATACTGGCAACAGTGAAATGTAGACACACAGGCACTTAGAACAATATACATGTAAGTACATGTACACCTGGAATTATCTGTAAAAGGGAGATTACCTCTCACAATCACAAAAGAACAGTATCTTCTCCATCACCAGTAAATAAGTCACCATTATGGGGAAATAAAGCAAACCATATATGCTGGGATAACTATATAGTTAATATCACTTTAAACAATAACCACAAACATGATGAATTATATCACAATCCACACACACAAATACAGGTTATAACAAAGGGTTTAGATCAGCTGATCTACAGGCCACACAGCAGCAGTCTTTATTAAATGATTATTTATTTTGGGTTATATTGTCAAATAAAAAGAATTGGCCATGTTTCAGTCTCCTTCAAAAGTTAATATTGTAACATTCTGAGGTCATGTAATTTATCAGGTTATTTTTGGTAAACATGCCCCAATATGGGATGCACAAATATTTCTTCCAGCAGTTAAGTGTAAAGATTAATTCTGTTACAATAAAGAGTTAAACACATATTTAAACAAAAGGGTAAAACATGATCCAAAATAAACATTTGCTGACCACTTTCAAGAAATCTGGAAATCCTCAATATTTACAATTTTAAGTTGAGATATGACTTTATAAGCTTTTCACAACAAACATATTTTAAAGAAACATTTCTGATTGTGTGTGTCTTGTTCCATTTTTTGTTTCCTTTGATTTTTTTATTGTTTTTATTTTTAGATTTTCTGAAAGGCATACATGTCAAACACTATTTTTCAATGTACATTTATGATTTCACTTACATGTGTACACAAGTAAAAGTTTTGAACGCATAATTACATGTGAGGTTATAGACTTCCAAAGTCTTTATAAACAAGCTATTACTGTGACATGTTCCCATGCAAACTCCACCCTACATTTCTGTGTGGGCTAACAATTGAGATACCCCTTGACATGACACACTGGCCGAGTGTAAATGAAATTTCACCAAAAAAGTAGAAAAGAAAAGGTAAATAAAGAAATAAACAAAAATCAACACATTTACATGTTACATATATTGCCAGTCAAACATTAAATTTCAAGAAACTAGCAGCAGGAGGAGAATATCATACACGCATGAATTTGATTAAGGTGAGGTACACATAAAGTCATACCAGAGTCTCAATAATGTGTTTCCATGGAAATTAATAAGATAATAGTATCTCACATATAAAATAGGCCTTCAAATACTTCCCTTCACAAATTACCCTACTTTACATATAATGTTGAGAACTTCAATTTCAGGTATTTGCAATGGTTCCAAGAATACTTGATTAGCCCCCTCGTAGCACTTTAACCTGTAATCTCTCCCTTCTCCCCACTCAGATATATACTGGTCAGTTAATCCCACTGCACAAAACTAGCAGCTACATGTACCTCGGGGGGTATCTAACAACCAATCTATTCAGCGAAAATATTTCACTGAAAATGACCTCTATATTGTATAAACCCTTACATATTTGTATTTTAGGAGAGAAGATCAATGGAAGAATTAAGATTTTGCTTGCACTACATTTAAGAAACTTTGTCTTACATTGATATAAGTGGCATCAAAGTAATAGCTTAGGTAGTGAAGCCCCAGTACTGTGTTTTGAAAGGAAAAAGTTTAAAACATAGAAAAATATACATAAACTGACTCGATGTCAGTATTAAAAAACTGTAGTAATTTAAGTGGAGAAAACTAATCCAAATTTATATGTGATTTATGGTATATTAAACTGGATGTCAATAGAATGCAAATGCCTTTGCACTGGCTGGAACACACTCGACCTTGTGTTCAATACAACATTCAGAATGTTTCCTATTTCTGTAAATTTCAGTTTATATAATTTCCCTCTGCTATCACATTGCAACTTACATCATTTAGACACAACAATACAGATATTTTTTAAATTTAACCTCAAACAGTAGTTTGAGGGCATTTTCAAATATTTGCTTCATTTTATAGTTTTCATCTTCTCTGGCAATTTCATGTTCATGATTGTGAGAAGATACATACATGTACAACTACCTCTGTATATACTGACCATGGAAAATGTCAGTATGTGTATGAATCTATCAGAAGTCTCCTCGTTGTATCCATGTTTGAACACCAACTTGTTAAAAAATACCAACATCATAATTAAAACAAAAAAAAATGTTATAGTCTACATGACAGTGTAACATTTGTGCAGAAAACAAACGTTCCACTTGTCCTAAATATACAGAAATTATTTACATATCCTTACACACAAGTATCCATGTTTGTGTGGCTGTGTGTATGTGTGGATTAATAAGCATACAATGAGTAAATACTATTCACTCATACACAAGCCAATAAAAATACACTCAGCTTGAATATTTAGCAAGGTTTTCATGATATCTTTCAATAGTACTTCTGATCAACTGTTCTGTATATATAAATATATATATGTAAACATCCAGTTGACATACATGTATGTTTTACAGTTTCTCATCATCATATCTTATCAGGTGCTAAGGCTGAATATGTGTACACAAACAGTACAACATTTACCTGAACATGTTCAAACAACACTCTAGTTATTTCAACAGGTAGATTTGTTATTTAATTCTTGACCTTCAACCAAAACTTCCTTGTCCATAAAACATTCAAGCAAATTGAAGAGGTAAATTGACACTGTCTCTTGAAAAAAAAAAGAAATACACAACACACTGACAAACTCAAAATATAGGGCTGGCAAATGAATAGTAAAGACAACAATGTTTGTCAGATAGGACATTAAGGGGTGGGGAGAGGATTAAGCAAGAGGTAACAGTAAACACCAAAGCAAATTAACATAAAACATAATAGTATACTAAACATGATCTGATCTGACTTTTGTCGTCATTAAATGAAATAGAAGTACAATAATAAACTGGCCTTAAATATTAACGTAAAATCTCTCATTGCAATACGATGCAAAGCAAACAACAGTAAATCTTTCTTAAAATACATGTACAAGTTTGCAGCAAATAACCTGGAATGTTTCCTCACAGAGAAACTAAAGCACTGTGGTTCAGCGATGCAGCCATTCCGTTTCTACATGAACACTGTTACTTTTTTCAGGCTTTTTCTTGATTACCAAATCGCACTATTCCCAAGACTCTTGACTTAAAGCTTTCAATAAATACTTACTCAGTCTGTCCTGATATTGGAAGGAAATTCATCTTAAAATCACCTGCTGTACTGATAAAGTTTTTGGATTGTCAAAATATTTGAGACCTCAAAACTTGAGATCACATATATATATATATATATACAATATCGTTCTACTGGCCAGGAAAATGTTTCACACGATCTCTTTTGATCAATGAGTTGAACAGACCATCATATGAACAATTTTAATTCTTCACTAGATTTTCTTGAGCTTTAACAGCATTGTCGTGGTTTCTCCTTATGTGGTTAGCAGATGGACTGATTGTGTTTGTAGAGGGCGCCACTATCATCCTGGGGGTTTGCTAGGCTAGGGATCTGTTGGTGTGAGACATAGCCACCTGATTGGGTAACTTTTGGCAGAGGTTCCTGAGCACCCAGGCTGAGGGACCCTGGCAGAGCACACGGGGACTCTGGAGTGGCACTCACATACGCAGAGATCCCACACACTGATCCAGAGGCCTGACGGTCACTGTGACCTTGAAAAGAAATCTGAACATACGGCACAACAATAACAGGCTGTTTGCCACAATAATCAGACTTGGGTAATGCAGGCAGGGATTTGCTTCGGTCTTCTGCTTTCGCACAACTCCGATTTTGATAAAATTTGTCTTCCTTCAAGTCCAAATGATCATCCTGGCAGGGCTCAGCCTCAAATTCCATCTCGTCTACTTCAACCTGAACATCTTTCCCATCATTGCCAACGATGTTGTTGTTGGTAACATTGTTTAACAGCATCTTGTTCTCTGTCATCTTTCCATGGTGTTTAAGTTTCGTTGGGCAGAAGCCAGACTTCCTGGATCCATTCATTAGCGGCTGTTTCAGGGCAGGTTTTGCAGCATTGTTAATGTCATCATAGACAATGTATGAGCTTAAAGACAAGTCCGAGTTGGGACCAGGTTCCTCGCCCTCCTGTTCAAATCTGGAGTAGGCAGTGATTGACTCAGAAAGCTCCGGATCCTCATTGCACACTGCACCAACCGGCATGTCTCCAGGGGGCATTGCCAAGGGCTTCTTTTCACCCTGGCATTCTTTCTGCTCTGGGCTAATATCATCAAAAAAACCACTCTCTCTCTTCTGCTTCAGTCTCGGAGGGCGTGAGTTGGTTGCCATGGTTTCCATGTCTTCATCCTCCCGTGAGCTGTGGTCCATGTTTGACAGGGGCATATGCCTGGCTCTGATGGCTGACGGGATTGGTTTGGGAGTGGTCATCTGGTCATTGTCCAGCATTGGCTGACCACTCTCCTCCGACAAACTATCGTTCCCGCTGTCATGGGACACGGGCACGTGCTGAAGTTTGCTTGATCGTTCTAAAGCCTCCTCTATTGCCATCAAAGGCTGAAAAAGCAAGTGCCATTCTTATGCCAACACCGACACAAACGTTAATGAAAATATATATTTATGACATTTAACTGAGGCCATCGTATAGTTTCTTTGAATTTCTTTGACTAGGTTTGGAAATTTTATCTCCTTTGTGTATGATGCTTAATGCTTATGTAACTGGGCTTACCACCTGAGGATTTGAACCAGTGATCTCTGGGTTTTGAGTCCTTCCTTCTACACTGTACCACTAGACTGAAGGGAAATTCACCCCATCTCAGATGAAAATAGCATTTGTGCCACCCTGTTACATTTGCATCCTCAATTTAATTTTACATTCCCTCAAACTCGTACCTGTTCCTCTCCTTGTACAAGAGCATAAAAGTTATCCCCCCTTGTTCCACCCTCTTCCTCCTTGGTCCCACTTTGGTCATACAAATCCAAATTTACTGCCTGGAACAGACAAATCAATCATTCACATAATGCTTTTGGATTAATTGAATTGCTGCTTTCCATCTGGGAAGCTGATTCAGACCAAGCTTATGACCTATCATTTCGCTTGTTAAAACTGATTCTGTGTTGAGTAGAGCTGACTGCTTGCAGCCTTAAGCAATGGCAGTCTTTTCAGCTTTCTTACAGGGTGCAGTGGTTTCCTCCAGATTCAGCCCCGTTTCCACCGCTTAATGTTTCTAAAGTTTACTAAATTTTGTTCCCTAGTTGAATTATTTGATGCTTGATGTAAACTAAATAAGCATATTCACAAAATACCAGTGAAAATACCGGTGTTGCAGGCTAAACAGCTGTCAATCCTACCAGGCACAACACAGGGGAGAACAGCAGAATAGGTAATAAAAAAAGGTATTTTCATTCTAAACCCTCTTTGCACGTGTGCAACACCTTTATTCAAGCAAATTCTGAATGTATTATTCTATTAATGTAGACTTATAAAATTGTACTTTTGTGAAGCCCTGACACTGGCCAACCAAGTTAGATTTGCCTCCATGATCAAAATAACAGCGAGCACAAATCATGCTCTTTTGTTTGCGAAAAGGATGTGGAACCTGGGGAAAAGCCTGTCCTCTAAGCCACTCACCTTGGGAATGTCAAAGCTGTCAACAACTGGAGTCATCAGATAGTGACGAATTCTGCAAGAGCATTAACTCAGTGATTTACCAACATGTTTGGACATGTACAATGTATGTGCAATCAATCAATAAATATAGAACTTCAATTATTCTGAACAGTCTTCAATAGTTTGTGAAAGAGTTCCACAGCTGGATAAAAATGTTTATGTCATCTTGCAATATTCTGCATTCTGAAAATGTCAATATTTAAAAAGTTTAGGTTTGTTCTTTCAAATCATAAATGTATATACCAATGAGCTTTGATGATATCAAGTGGTTATCTCCTTTCTGAATTTTGTTTTGTGGTTAACTGAAATATACATGACATAACACTATGATGATTTTTAATAACACTAATAAATACATTATTACCACAGTACAGACCTGTCACTGTACTTTCATCTTGTAATTTCCTATTACAGAAGTATTTTACTCTTGTAATATCCTGTTACACAGCACTTTACTCTTGTAATTTCCTATTACAGAAACAACGTACTTGAGTTATCGCACCCTATTATGGGAAAACTTAATGTTACTGTCAAACAGTTACTGCCAATGTTGCCATGCCAAAACTATACTGTCATCAGGCCACATTACTTTTACCATGAAAACTATACTGTCATCAGACCACATTACTTTTACCATAAACACTATACTGTCATCACGCTGCATTACTTTTGCAATGAACACTATACTCTCATCAGGCTACATTACTTTTACCAAGAACACAATACTCTCATCAGGTCATATACTTTTAACATAAGAACATCATCAGGCTATACACTTTAAAAATGAACACTATACTGTCATCAGACCATTAATTTTAACATGTACACAATCGTACCATCAGGCTTCTACTTTTATTACATAAATATTACAAGCCCATTCCTTCTTGTGTGAGTACATGATGTTATGGAGGCATTGTTTTTCAATGAACACTACACTACAACATCTGCCTATCTATCACAATGAGAAAACATATGAATGTGTGTAAAACTACAATGCATGCATGTCAAAGAACAAAGTGCATTACCCAAACCAAATGAGGATAATGACAATGAGGAAAACGCCAGCCATGGAGGAGCCGAGAATCACCCCCCATGGAGCTGAAACAGACAACTCCATACATTAGCATACACTGTGGAATGATGTTTTAAACAGTAAAAAGCACTTTTATTGTGTCATAATCAACAAGAAACTCAGATACAAGTACATGGACATCTATTCTAAGTAGGATTTTACAATGAAGCCAGCTTGAAAATTTCTACAAAGGTATACAAAAAAAATCTTTTTTTGAAATACAGTTTTTGTAATATGACTTGTTGTGTGTCTTTTCAAAAAGCTGGGGCTATATTGTACCCTGAATCCACAACTAACGGGAAAACTTACATAATATATGTTTGCACATATCAGAAAATTGCTCTGTCATTTGGGCACTACAAGCCCTTATTTAACCAACAGATTTTTTTTCACAGTGTTTCGTCCTTAATTTGTCATTAATAATATAAAACTGTTCAAATCTGTTAGGGTACAATTTAGGGTACAAGTGCTATACCCTCAATCAATGGTAACTGAGAATCACGATGAGAATCCGGAACAGAGAATCCCAAAAGGTTGTCCTTCACAGAATCTCAAGAGCTTGCCTCGGAGAGAATTCCAAGAGGTTGCTTTGAAGAGGCTTCCAAGAGACGACCTTTCAGAGAATCCCAAAAGGTAGTCTTAGAGAATCCCAAGAGGCTGTCTTTGATCCCTAGAGGCTGTCTTTGAGAGACTCCCATGAGGTCGCCTTGGGAGAACCCCAACCTCTCACCTTTCAGAGAATCGTAACCGGTCATGTTTGTGAGAATCCCAACAGGCTGCCTTTGTTAGAATCCCAAAAGGTTGTGAATCCAAAGGATTGCCTTTAAGAACATCAGAACAGGTCTTTTTTAAGAATCAGAGAGGGTTGCCTTTGTGAGAATCCCAAGTGATTGTCTTTGTGAGAATCCTAACCGGTTGCCTTGAGAGAATCATAACCAGCTATGTTTGTCGTCTTTGTAAGCATCCCTACAGGTCGCCTTTGTGAGAATCCCAACAGGCCACACTGGGACAAACAAACCTTAAAGTGGCCATCAAAGGGCAGAGAACAGTGTACCCACCTGGAATGTGAGTTGTGACCCTGACTGCATCGCTCCAGGCCCCCGGGCCATTCACCCCTAGGGCTCTCACACACAAACTGTAGGCTTGACCAGATTGGAGTTCCTCTACTCGGGCTGTTGTTAGGTCCCACACACCTATGTACTCTGTTATTTGGCCTGCTCAGGAACAGGAAGAAAGAGGTCAGATAATCATTAATCATCTTTAATGTCCTCACCAAATATCCTAGCATTTCAGATTATCACAGAAGACCAGCAGAAACTCTCAAGTCATAACAAGGATTCCAACACCCATTCATCTAGCAGAATGAGATCACCACACCCATTCATCTACCAGAATGAAATCACCACACCCATTCATCTACCAGAATGTCACCACCACACCCATTCACCTACCAGAATGTCACCACCACACCCATTCATCTACAAGAATGACATCACCACATCTATTCATCTACCAGAATGAGATCACCACACCCATTCATCTACCACAATGACACCACCACACCCATTCATCTATGGTTGAATCAAGTTTCACTAAAATCAGACAAAAGCTGTAGGAGTGGCAGCCACACTCCTCCACACCCGTTCAGTATTCAGTCTCTGTCCACACCATCTAACCACTGTTACCAGGAGAGGACCCTGTACTTAGGAGTAATTACCTTGACCACAGGTGCACCGCTTTTCCACCTCGGCTTCACAAACACTGACCTGGTATGACCCCACCTTGACCCTGGATGACAGACAGGTCAAAGGAAACCAGGTCAAGGTCACAGAGGTATATTCTGTCGTCTCAATCTCTAGCTTCTGAATCTTACCAGGCACTGTGAACACACAGACAATAGAAGCTAATTACCATCAAATACTGTGAGTAGAACTGAAGCCCTTAACCCTGCTTAATGTTGGTAATCAAACAGCACACACCAGGAGCTAATGGCAGGTGGCACCTTGATTTTCATACCAGGTGTGAATTGTGCCTATACCAGCAGTTTCAGGGAATCCCAGATGTAGCCGTGAGATCACAGGTTTGAGTCTTGACCCCGAGAACTGAATAAAAAATTCTTCTCAATTAGCCTATTAATACGCAGTCAGTTTGACATAGCAGACACATGAACAATGCATAGGCTTTCATCATTCAATTCTTTCATCACAACTGTCATTTCACTGAATCAACAAAAACAACCCCAGATTGTGAGAAACCATGTGGCCCTATATTATATCCCTATTTCTCAACCTTTTATTAACATATGAAAACAGCAAATTTCAGCATGACTCATACACCATTTTAAGTTGCTTTTTGGAGAAAAAAGAACACTACACTGGTTGGCAGGCCAATTCAGGAATCCACAAAGGATATAATTTCATCCACTTTATGAAAGCCCTCACAACATGTTTGAATAAACATCTTGTAAACATGCATTGCATGCCTTTGGATGAAATGTGTATGCAAAATCACTTTACAGTATATAGAACATGTTGATTTGACACATAACATACAAAGGTAACTTATCAATGGTTCTTTACCACAGTAAATATCATTCAAGAGGAGAAACTTGTGTCTTTAACTATTACAGAATTAACCACACCAACACTGACTGACTTACTTAGTTACTTGATGGGAGTTTCATGCTGTACTCAAAAATATTTTACTTATACGATGGCAGCCGGCACGATGGTGTGAGGAAAAGAGAATAAGCATGACTGAAACTCACAACCACTCGCAGGTTGAAAGCAAATCACTAATACTGATCAGCTATTATCATCTATGTGTGCATAAACAATTTCATGCCTGGTAATAGGTGTCTGACATTCTTGACAACTGCACCCGTTTGGAGAAGAGTACAATCCATAATGTCAATGTTATGTGACTGGGTCAAGCAATCTTAGTCCAGCATCATACAGTACATTTTCCACAAATGGGTGTTTCCAAAATGTCAGGATATTATTTTCAGCCCATGTGCGCTGACTTACTTCCTTGTAACTTAAACACACAGGGTGACCACACGATTCCACTGCTCCCCAGCTCTGTCTCCATGGAAACCCCAATCACATATTTGGACGCATCTTGATGATCAGGCATGACTACAGTTGCTGATGTCTGGTTACCACTGACAACCAGCCAGGAGTAGCCATCCTACAACAACGGCAAAGGGTAAACAATGTCAGTGATTGGCTGGTATATTTGACTGGTGCTTTAAGCCAAAGTGAAATATATCCCTTAAAAGAAAAGACAACAAAAGGTATAACCAAAATAATTTCAGAAGGGTTGTCTGTAGAGACCTAAAGGGGCATTGCCATTTGTGTATGATGTGCTTGGTAACTCTATAAATAATCTTTTAATCTGGAATTCTCACCAGGACAATGGAGAGTGCCATTTTAGAAAAACCAGAAACATGATGTTGCGTCATCTTCAGCATTAGAGGCAATACACTCCTTTGTGTTCGAAGTAGGGTTCCCTTTATTACTACAATCAATATTATTTGACATACACTCATACATCTTTACATTCTACACTTTCTTGTTAAAATTGGCTTCAAAGTATATCAGATTTGTTTTGTAATCAGAAGGAAAACAGCTGATTTAACATTGTTTGTATACGGCAAAATAGTGAACTAGGTGATGCCTTCTCGGGTGGTGGAAATATCTTGTCTTTGATTGGTTAAAATTGAGGGCTTGGCAACCCGTGCTACTATTTCTCCGTTGTTGTTTTTGCTTACAATGAACAGTGATATGTCGGTTATCCTACATCACAATAATAAAAAGTGATATTTTTCGAAATATGGATGGGATTCTTTATTGATACACATATCCATTTCATACAGTGTTGTCTTTTCCTTTGAACAATCCTTAAACAAAAGCAAGCTGGGAGGAAAATATTGTTCTCACAACTAAAGTTAGACTTTCATACAGCTTTGTCATATCACTATCTTTTTATCACATCTCCTGAAAAATTAAGTCACACTGCCTCACTTTAATAAACCAACATGTAAATGTCCCAGAAGATAACGATAAAATGGAAAAGGTTCATGATTATTCCAATTTTTCAACAAAGATTATGAGCCAAATCTACTCACTGTGCACTGAGCTATGTCTGTCCCAAGCTGAGTTATATGCCCATGGCAGTAATGGATGAGGAAATTCATGACTTGGACATCAAGGTTCAGTCTACTCCAGGACACAAAGGCATGGCTGCTGTTAACTTCTGCTGTTACCATGGTCATACTTGGGGTAACTGTGATAAACATTTGCAAGAGCTGTGAGAAAAATATCACTAAAGGGGAAAAACAAGTGTATACACCCACCTAAGCTAAAAAGCACTGATTACTCCTCCTGAGATAGAAGGTGACAAGGTTGCATCCCAAAGGGACGTCAACATGACTTTATCATTCAAAAGCTCTGCTATGCAGGAGAAACAACACTAACTCATATGTTTAAAATGAATTTGCTTATATGAAGATACAAAGGTTTCTTGTTGACTGAGTGGTACAAATTGTTATTCTACAGCCCATAAGCAAACATCCAAACAATGAGGTCACATGGTGTTTTGTTTGACTTTACCTTGTCTGACTCAGCCAACCAGGTACTGGAAACGTCGCACACTGCAAGGTTTTTGCTAGTCACGGTCACCACAAGGAGGAATGTCGGAAAATTGAGCTTAAGACAAATTTTATATCAAGGTCTCTTGATGTACATTGAGTTTTCGCTCCACTGGTGACCAAAAAATACTGTGTTTTCTGATTTGTTCAAATTCAGATTCTAAAAAGAAATTCACTACAAAAAACCATGCATTATTACTTCATCCACCCATAAACCTTGCTGTCAATTAATGTAGGTAAAATATTCTTGAAACCAACGGAAATGAATTTTTGGCTAAGGAGGCATAGTAAGTTAAACTGCCTATTTCTGGGTAGCCAGTGAACCCTCTGACCAATCTCTGCAGCCAATCATTAGCCAGTAAGGGATTGTTAAAACCACACTCCAGGTTTCATCATAAGTTTTTCTATTCATATTACAATAGGTAATAACATCAGTGTCCTCTCTGTACATGAATAACAAGTACCAGCTATAGTCATGCACGATCACATTTATTGTTTTCAGACTTAAGTGGGCAGAGGGAACGACTGTTCAACGTTGTGCATTTCTTGCCTCCTTTTGCAGAGTAAATTGGAAAACTCCACACAGCAGTCATCCAGTACTGAACATACCTCGACTATCAGGGGGGATAACTAGGGGTTGAGAATAAGGTCCATGGCCAAGCTTCGTGGCGGCCGCCACTCGCACTTCATACTCTTTTCCATCTTCCAGAGTTAGAGATGTCAACATGAGTGTTGATGCTGTTAATCTATGATGACCTATAGATTGGCCCTTTGACCTCAAAGAGGGCGGAGTCACATTCACCAGGTACTCTGTGATCAAACCACCCTGAAATGTCCTCTCTAAGGCCTGAACAATGAATAAAGGTAATCATAAGACAGAGACTGGTGGATGAAAGAGCAGTAAATGCTAAGAGTCACAAAGATTGCGGATGTGTAACTTTATACTTATGACACATGTATACTATGTAAAAGCTGATGAATGTAGATTATATCTCAACACAGTGTTACTTGTGTGTGTCACACAGGATCAGAAAATCAAGCTTGGCCAGTGTTGTCAGTGATGTACACTGTATTTATTTATTTATTTATTTGATCAGAGTTTTACACTGTACTCAAGAATATTTCACTTGCACGACAGCAGCCAGCATCATGGTGACAGGAAACCTGGCACAGCCTGGGGGGTATCCACAACCATCTGCAGGTTGCTGGCAGGCTTTCGGCCCAAGAGGAAGTCAGCATAATACGGACTTGAACCCATGGCAACTGCATTGGTGAGAAACACCAAGTTAGCAGGGGCACTAAAACTCTCTGCCACAGGGCCCCACATGTACAATGTAAAGTGAGCCTTGGGAATGAAACATGCGCTGTGAGGAATCTGATGCATTCATACAATGTAAATAATTGTGATCAGTAATTAACACAATACTTCATATAACCACATCACCAGTACCTAACCCATCTGAATGCTCCCATAATTACATATCATTAACATATTTACTCCTTATACAAATTATAATAATTAATATTTCATTTCTCCAGCTTATTCCTTGTTGTTTACCTTTCTTCAAGTGACACTGATAGATTCATCCACCTTACAGGAACACTTTAACAGTTTTTTTCTGACTGATTAAATTTTTAACCAAAAAAAACAAAACCTCTATGTTAAGATGTGTTAGCATCAAAGCCATCACTTTAAGGCTTTATATACTTCCAAAAACGCAATTTTAGAGGCCAAACTTTAAGTGAATTCAGTTCTTAAAATGTGAATTTATTTGCATACGATCAATGAAATACTTTATTAGTCAAGTGTAAAATCTGCCTGCCTGTCCATACAATTGTAACACATACATTTGGAACATAAATGTGTATCTGAACTTACCTGCCAGTAAACAGAAAGTTGTCTTCCCTTTGATGAAGAGTGAAACACTGTGAAGGAGGCGTTTGTTAATCTTGGGCTCGCTCTTGGAACTTAACAAAGTAACACACAGATTATTTATAGGTTTCTTGTTTGTTTGTTTGGGATATAGGCAAAAATTCCTAATGCTGATAATTAATGCTATCGTGACGCAAGGGTTAATTTTCTAGTAGTATTTGACATACCACACTACATTTACATAAACCGAAGGGTTTTTAACATACCAGTATTGTTAGCACATGCCTGTCATAACCTGGTTTCCCATCATGACCAAATTTTCGCAAACCAATATTATACAGCACCATCAAAGACATTTCTTAATTTATATCTCAAGTCTTGCAGCAAATAAATACAATCAAATATTTGTATACAGGACTGATTTAAAGTTTTACAACGTTATCCTGTACACATTTCAGCTAAGCACTGCACACAGAACAGTCTTAAGAGAACCACAGGACTTTAATTACCAGGTCTGATGCCAAGAATCTTTCATTTATATACATAACAAAACTATAAACGCAACACTTTTGTTTTTGCAATATTTCAGAAGACAATGCTGTGATTTTTGTCAATATAGTACTAAGGGATTTCCATGAGGAAAACCCCCACACCTCTGTACATTCCAGTCTCCAAAACCAAACTTGTTCAATTTCAAGCCTATTCACCATTTTGACCCATCAGACAGGTGTGGCCCTATCTGTAGTATTCAGTGATCTGTAAGGTCTTCCCTGGCACTCCTTACCCTCAGGTGTACAAACCGCCACAAGTACAGTACAAGTTCTGTCAAGAGGCATGATACTACAGATGCCACAAAACCAACGATAGGGCACTATCGGCATGCTTGACGCTGGCATGACCCTTGGAGCTGTCACTAAAGCCCTTAAAGATAATGTGTCAACGATTAGTCATCTCAAAAGACATCATGAAGAATTCCTCATGACAGGTAGTCACTTGCATGCATTCTAACTGCATGTAACTACCTCCTGACCAAGACTGCCATATTCGCCTCCTCTACCTCCATAACTGTTTCAGGTCAGCCACTGCCACAGCTATTGAAACAATTGGGCTCCATAAAAACCGGATTTTCATTCGAACGGTCTGGAGTCGAATCGGAGAAATGAATTTGCGAGCCTGTAGACCACTCCAGTGTACTGACCTTACCCCAATAGTTGTTCCATTTGTCTGGCGGTAATGGGGTAACACTTCAGCACTACAATACCCATCTCCATGTTGCTGCTGTATGCAGAGCATTTCTACAGGCCGAAAATGTTTGTCAGTGACTTCCAGTTCCGGGTAACATCATGGAAAGGCCTGTGGCACTCGCACACAAGTCATAATCGACTCACCAAGTCTATGCGTCAACGATGTGTAGCAGTGCATCAGGCAAACAGTCAACATACTTGGTACTGAAGTGTGGAATTTTCCAAACTGGTCCCACCCCTGTTTCCTAATCTGTCTCAGCATTACGATCTGTCGTCCATTTCTATCAGTTATGGAAATGTATTGCTAAGTGTCCATTTTATGCCCTCATGAAAAACAGTATTGAAAGGAATCTGATGATAAATTTAATTTGATCAAAATATTGAGTGTTGCGTTTACATTTTTGTTCAGTATACAATGGCATTCAGTTGTATGGTTGTTGGAAATCAGGGTGCCCAGGCCAATCAATACCTACCTTTGGCAAGCTACTGACAAACTTCCCCACCTATGATGTACAGACATACGCATTACAGTGGTAAAGGACGCGTGGTCAGGTGGTTTTCAACGAGCATACAAATGGCCACATGATCATGGTCGACAGCTTATTGTCATACACTCCCTACTGTGAGAAACAGTGAGAATTGGGGAATAAACAAATTTTCTATCCAGGGCCATCATTGCTATTATTTTATTTCATTTTATTTTGATTGGTGTTTTACACTGTTGTCAAGAACATTTCACAGATACAACACCAACCAACATTATCGTGGGCAGAAACCGGAGGAAACCCACTGGTGGACCTTCCCACATTCAGCTGGAGAGGGAAGCCAGCATGAGGTGGACAAACTCACAGTAACTGCGTTGGTGAAAGGCACTTGGGTTATTACGCTTCAATGGCACCCACGGATGTCCCGGGCCAAGTTTGAACCCACACCTGCTATGTACTTGTGATCTAAGACAAGCATCTTATCCTATTGGCCACCACATGCAGACTTCACTATCAACTTTAAAGTTGCAGAAGAACTGGCCAGCAATTTTCAAACACATGGTTTCATTGGTCAAGAATTCCTTCCACTCTCTGGATTAACTGATGAGAACACCCATCCAACAAGGACACCATGCACATATAAAAGTGTGTAAAAGACAAAGAAACCAGAAACGAACTCCTGCATCACTCACCCCCTTCTAATGTTGTAGCGGTCACAGGCTCCGACGAATCACTCCAGTGGCCCCCAGACTTAGTCTTCACTCTCACAGACACTGTGTATATGGTGTACGGCTCAAGGTCGTTCACAACTTCCGTTAAAGGATTTGAAAACCTTCCCTTATGTTTCTGTCGACTGATACGGCCCGTCTGTAATGGCATGAGGAGGACTCACCTCATTAGGCAAAGAGACGGGTGACATGCACACTACTGTCATATTTTAGTTGAAGTTGAACTCACAGACAAATACAGTATATTTCTCTATTTGCTATCATCAGATTTGTTCTACTTTTTACAAGTCTCCAAGATGCCAAGGGGGTCTAGTCGTATCACTAGAGTACTGTACAAAACAGAAATTTTTAGAGCATCTATAAGCCATAATCGATTCCAACTGCTTTTGAGATTATGGCATATTGCAGACGATTCCCAACATCCTGACGAATGCCAATACAAGATACGCCCATTACTTGATTACTTCAATGACTGAAGTCTACTATCCTGAATGAGAAATTCTGCATTGATGAATCCATAACTCACACTTGGATCAATCAGTTGCTGTTGTCTTGGATCTTATGTCTTGTTTTCTGGATGAAGGCTATCTGTTATACACAGACAATTATTACAACTCTGTTGGCCTTATGCACATGCACAGACCATTCAACGTATGTATGCTGGACACTTCGCTTTGATCGAAAGCAATATCCAAAAGAAACTGTTCAGAAAAAAAATAAAAAAGGGGGAACATTTTTGAAAACTCTCTGAATCGGTAATTGTTCACAAATGTAAAAACTAGTGGGATGTGCTCACAATCACCAACATGCACCACATGAAAGTGGTGGATGTTATCAAACAGAAATTAAAGCTGTTATCCACAAGTGTTGCCGGGGTCCACACTATCACCTATTTACCACATCTGGTGGTCCCCTGATAACTTCATGGTAAGAAAAAAAGAGAAAAAAAATGAAATGACCGAAAAAAAAAATGAAGTGGATTTGAACCCGTTGCTACCAGGTATCATATACAATGGGCCAACTACTGAAAAACCAGCATGGAAGTAGTTCAGCTTTGATCTTTCACTCATAGCACATTACAAAAGACATAAAAGAACACAGTGTAGCAAGGGTGATCTCCATTCTCATAGTAAACTGCCCTCAACTATGATCGGCTTTACAGTTATAATGGTTCCCTATCACGTGACCTCTAAATGTGTGCAAATTTTGTTTTTCACACTTTATATAGTATATATCTGGTCCTTTGCACTGCAATTTTCAACATTTACAGCTAGAAGAGTTGTCTGTAATGTGACCTCTAAATATGGGGAAAATTGCATCTCTTAAAACTCTGATCGTAATTTCCGGCATGTGTGTGTCTGTGTGTTAAATTTCAACTCCATTGGATTATATCCTTCTTGAGAAAATGAGATGCCAGCACATTCTATTAATGGCAATATGGCATCCAAAGTAGGTCAGGTTGAAAAATGAAATATGTGGGGAAAATTTTTCTGTGTAAAAATGATAAGAAATAGATTGTATTTGAACATCAGAATGCTAGGATTAGTCTGTGCTGCGTAATAATTTCACAATACAGAAAAAAAAAACAAATGAGAGAAAAAAGACTTGCAGGATTTAACTGAACTTGAACCTGAGACTGTTAGGTACAGAGTTCACTGGGTTTATGGTGAAAGCCAGTGCAAAAAAAACATAAATTATCCCGTAGATTCAAGGGTTCTGTTACATGCAGGGAGGGACTCTGGCTTGATCTACTGCTCCCGGCGCCAGACAGAATAAGATTAGCCCCCTAAAGCCACCCAAACGACAGGTAAAGAGACTGTGCCTTTGATCTACTGTTCCCATGATATTTAATTGTAAGAACTTTTGAGACATTTTTGTTGGTTTTTTAGCAAAAACCAAAACTATACAATGTACGACACTCATTCTTGCAGATTTGTAATCCTGACAACAAGGAATACCAGATAGTATGTTTGGTTAATCATTTTAGGCAGTATTTTAGCGGTGACATCATTTTTACGTAACTTCCGGGGTCAATTACAGCCTAATTTGCATATCAAATTTAACGTTGAAAGGAAACTGAGTAGGGCCATCCACCTAGAAACAGCAAACGGAATTTCCACATGACAGGTATATCCGCTTAACAATGAAATTCCAAATGGCTGCTATATCACGTGACTGGCCAACGGGCACTAAACGTCAAAGGTTCCTTCATACACTCATCATCAAGTCTGCAAAGTTTGGATTCTCTACCTTCAGTAGTTTGGAAGATATTGTAATTTTACAAGTGAACTAAAAAGATGAATAATAAGAATAATAATCCATACGATTTCAAGAAGTGTCCCACATGGAACCTGTGTGGACCCCTAACAAGAAGGTATCCAGCAAACCTAATGCTGTGTGTGATTACAACAGTGGAATGTCCAGGATAGACATGAGAGACCAAATGCTTCCCTAATATTCAGCACTATGCAAAACACTGTGTTGGAACAAAAAAAATTGCGCTTCATATCTTGAAGATCACACTTTTCAACACTCACATCATATACGACTCATCCGATCAAAAAATTAGAATGTTATGCTTGTGTGAGTAACACTACACATCCTGGGAGAAACTAACATCCAGCAGCGTCAAGTTGCAATGTCAACAACAGAATTCTTTCACTACCTTGCTAGCTTACCCCCCATGGAGAAGAAGGAAAGGCCAACAAATCGATGCCTCAAAAGCACAAAGATTGACAGACGACCGGAATAGAGGTATATGTGCTCCATCTGCCCAAAACAACCAGCCCTGTGAGTGGATCCGTATTTAAGGGATTATCACCAGTAATGACTTTTCCCATTGGACTGTTCGTTTTCTTTACATCAATTTCTGACATACAGTAGTATCTCTGTTTTTTGCGAGAGTGTAACTGCTTCATAAGTGGTAAATATCCACAATACGTAGTGATTATCAAGAAACATTAGAAACATTATAGCCAAGCCCATATAATCAGGGCAGAGAACTCAGTGTTTTTTGGTAATACAAAAATAAAAAAGAAATTGTCTTGACATACAATTTTTGTGTTCAATTCCCATTTCAAAATGCTGTAAATTGATTGCCATGACTTCTTTCTTAGTGTATTACAACTGCCAACCGGTCTGATAATCCTACAAGCTACTGTTACGAACTCCGTCTTTAAAATATTGTAATGTATTTTTTTCTTTGTTTTGGCATTAACTGGGTCAGTGTCTCACCTACATTTTTCCCTCTGTGATCTGCACTGGAATTCAGTCACGTGTTCTCGAGGCTTCTGTGTTTACAAGTTTCATGTCATTGTACATTGAGTATACATTCTGGAAAGCTGTACTTGTGTTGTAAACATGTTTACAATCACTGTCCAGAATATTCTTTACATTAGTCTATGAACATGAGCGAAGTTAGAAGTTTGGCAGTTTTTAACTCATGTCCATGTGAAAGCAGTCTTTTAATTAAGTCCACTTGAGAGCAGTCATATTTACTCTTGTCCATTTAGAAGGATTTTGTGGGCTTTGGAGATATCGGATTTCAGGCCATTCAACACATATAAATTTCTACTTCATTTTTCTATTTGTAGCATTTTGTATGCTTGTTTTTCCCCACTTGCTATTTTTCTGAAACGTTATTTTGGAGCTATTATTGCTCACTGTCTCTTTGCGTGATTAAGTACATTTCATCCCAGTTTACCCTGAAAGTGACTTTGGCTACATTTCCTCGGACTGAAACATCGCCAGCTCGGCATCACAGACGTTACTGTCAACCCATCCGCCCAGAGAACTAACACCTTCACAGGCAATTGGATAACACAGGCATGCAATACCCTATTGTTTGTCACTAACAGAACTGTCATCCTTTGATTCGAGAATGCCCGTGAATTGTGGATTATGTATTAACATGAACTGAATCGCTTGTGGGAGCCGGAATATTCCATCCAGATTTGCACATAGTCAGCAGTAAGAAACTATATATATTTTGTAACAAATCTGTATCGTTTTGTATATTATTTTCAGTTATACTCTGTCTTTTTTCGTCAAATATATGTACTGAACTTATTCAAGCGTCTTGGTGTTTCTATGTTTGATCATGTGTAAGGCTTGCCATTTTCTGAGAGCTGAACAAGCTATTTGTTTATCATTTTTCCACTCTGACGGTTGTACCATTACATTACCCATGTTAGACTACGAGATAACTTGTGCTGGCAGGATGTGGCACACCCGCCATTACAAGTCATCTTGCAGTCGGCAGTGAACATGTCAAATAATTACCCTTTTATCTTTTGAATGTATGTAACTCTGCGCATATACAGATGCCAATTCAACTTGTTAAGGGAGTTGGCTGCTGCCCTTTTCTTTGTCAGTACACAGACAAAGAATGAAGAGATGGCACGATTCCATTGTGTGCAGATTTTGACGACACAAACAGCACGTTGAATACAGACAGGAAGGGGCCCGGTAGAGAGAGAAGGGGTCCATTCATGTCAATCAGTCAGTATTGGGTCAGTAAAATGTCTGCGTCTTTTGTCAGCTATATGAGCTTACAGCGATGAAACATATATTTCTTAGAGAATATCTAATCAATCATTGGGTGGTGTTTCTTGGATGGTCTTACTCTTTTGACTACAATTTATGCTATACATCCCCAGTCTTCTCTTTGAATACTTCTGATCCATCTACATGCTCACCTGCCAAAGGTGAGCAGTCAAACAGTCTGTACAGGTGAGTGAGACGTTGTAAATCAGCTTCATGCGAGCCATGGATGGGAATTTTATTCTCCAGTTCACATACACCGAGGAATCATTGATGGCTGAAACAGACACTCCAGTCACTGGTTGTAGCTTCACTGTCAATACAAATCCGGAAGACAACATAAAATTACACACATCTACTTATAAAGGACTACAATTCCCACACATTCAGGAAAGTATGCAAAATATGCAGCAAATCTGCTCATTTAATGCAAATTAGGTATAATCATTTCATTTCAAATATGATAAACATGGTCTATTTAAACCTAGTAATACAGGTAATATAAAAATCTTCATTATTCGTTTGTTACTTTAGTGACAAAAATTGAAGAGATTAATTTTTGCTGTGCAAATGCAAATTCAAGTTCAGGTACTGAACACAAATTGGCCAGAGCTGCCAATCAAATCCCTCCATGCTAAAGTATAAAAATCACAATTTGCACAGAAATTGCCAACTAGCGCCTACTTACCAGGATTTAATTACAGACGTCATATTAAAGACCACATTTCACAAAACAAATACTTTGATACATCATATAATTAACGGATTAGTTATTTCACAAGACAATCACAAGACTAATTTTAAGAGATCATCTTTCAGTCCATATTGTGACAGTAAGATTTAATCAAAAGTTAAGTTTTACACAGTATGAAGTTGATCACTGACATTTCAGAATTTATACATGCATTTTGTACCATACCCATTGTGATCCATCCTCGGAGTAAATTTACCTCCTGACCAAATGGAATTGCACATTTGACAGCCACCATGCACCATACTTTTATACTGAGGGGAATGGAGGATTTCATGCAGGCTTGGAGGAAAGAATGTTCTACAGGTATGTTTGCAGACCTCCAGTCATGTATGTCAACATGTACCTACAAATGTTTGCAGTTTTCAATGTGATCCTTCTGTAAAAGTCTGCACTGTTATTATACCCTACAAAGTCTGAAGTGTTATGTCATATACCCTACAGAGCCTGAAGAATTATATATCCTACAAAATATGAATTGTTTTGTCATATACCCTACAAAATGTCAAGTGTTATGTCATATATATGTACCCTACAAAGTCTACTAGCTAGGTGATTGTTGAAAAGCATTATTCTCTGTAGACTGATGAACTCTTAGTTTTTGTGAAGCCCTGAACTAAAACCAATCAACCAATGCAGTTTTTGCCTCTAAAAGGTTGAGGAATTAGGGTACCTTACATCCTGTTGTATATTACACTTTAGGTTTGCAGTACACCCTTAGTCTGCAGTATTCTAAGTTGGACCCTAAGTCTGTTAAATTGTAGAACCAATTATTAGAAGCATTATTCTCTGTAGACTGATGAACTCTTAGTTTTTGTGAAGCTCTGAACTAAATCCAATCAACCAATGCAGTTTTTGCCTGTAAAAGGTTGAGGAATTAGGGTACCTTACATCCTGTTGTATATTACACTTTAGGTTTGCAGTACACCCTTAGTCTGCAGTATTCTAAGTTGGACCCTAAGTCTGTTAAATTGTAGAACCAATTATTAGAAGCATTATTCTCTGTAGACTGATGAACTCTTAGTTTTTGTGAAGCTCTGAACTAAATCCAATCAACCAATGCAGTTTTGCCTCTAAAAGGTTGAGGAATTAGGGTACCTTACATCCTGTTGTATATTACACTTTAGGTTTGCAGTACACCCTTAGTCTGCAGTATTCTAAGTTGGACCCTAAGTCTGTTAAATTGTAGAACCAATTATTAGAAGCATTATTCTCTGTAGACTGATGAACTCTTAGTTTTTGTGAAGCTCTGAACTAAATCCAATCAACCAATGCAGTTTTTGCCTCTAAAAGGTTGAGGAATTAGGGTACCCTACATCCTGTTGTACATTACACTCCAGGTCTGCAGTATACCCTTAGTCTGCAGTATTCTAAGTTGGACCCTAAGTTTGTTAAATTGTAGAATAAGAACCTAAGTCTACAGTACTCCATGTTGGACATTAAGTCTGCAGTATTCTAAAGTTAGACCCTAATTCTGCAGTGTTCTAAGTTAGAACCTAAGTCTGTAGTATTCTAAGTTGGACCCTAAGTCTGCAGTATTCCAGGACATACCCTAAATCTGCAGTGTTCTTATTCATGGTTGTCTTGGTTGGAGATTAAAATTACAAATTGATACCCACTGCCCAAAACACAAAACACATGAACCATTCCACCAAAATTACCAGTAAACAGACCCATGTATCTCTTCATGTCAGCCTACCTATGGCTGTTGTGTCAACAAGCTGTGCATCTGAAGTTGCCGAGCCCAGCTTGTTGGTTGCTGTAACCCAGATAAGGTAGAAGTAGCCAGGTCGGAAGTAGTCCCCGCCATTGTGTTGTTCATGCTTGAGCCAGTGACAGGCCATTGCCTTTTGGGGGTTGTGGCATGCGTAGACATGCATAAGGCTACAGAAAGGAGGCAAAGGAGAGTATAAGCGCATGATTCATAATGCTGGATGAAAACATTCCAGAAATTCACACAACATGAATAGGTATTAAGGATGTTTTCATATTTCCATAACATAAATATATGTGTTTAATGAAAGGGGGAAATGGTTAGAATGAGCTAGATGTAGAATTGTGTCTTTCATGTTCTAGGAGATGGGTAAAGAAGCATAAGCTTCAGGGAATAAGAAAAAAAAATGCATGTGTAAAGTCATAGCAACATTTGAGTTCCTGTGTGAATGCTTTCACCTTGCATGAAGTTTTACATACCACAGTATTGAGGCAAAACCCTGAGACTATTATGTGCACGAGAAACTCACTGAGAATAGTTCCTACATGTATAATCAATCTTTAACATTATTTTTAATTACATTTAACTAAAATCGTCTATTTTAAGGATCTTATACCTTCACACTTCTCAAAAACCACAGCAAGTTTTGTCACAAGATATTTTCCTGGTTTTTTTCTGGCCAATTTCTCATTGTGGTTACCACAGCGACTGACTTTTCATGAAATAAAATGAATTTTTGACACACTGGTGACGAAAAAATATTGAGCTTTCTGATTTGTTCACATTGAATTTCTGCAATGAAATTGGTTTGAAAAAAAAAACCCCTGATTTTGTCAAAATATTTATGAAAAGGTCACACTTAACTGTGTCATTGCATGTGGCAATACTGAGCCCGCTTGAGACACATTCATCATTTCTGAACTGGAGCCACCCAATTTCAATACATACTGTCTGTTTCTTCATCAGTCTTGTTATGACATATCCTGGGACAGAATGACTGTGGAGGCTCTTGATGTCTGAGCTATCTAAAAGTCAGTAGTCAAGACCTGGCCAATGATAAGCTAGCTAATGACCAATGACAGATGTTTCATGTTTCAACCAAAATTCAAATCTGTCACTGGTTTAGAGTTGCGCACTGAAGCCAGCTACATGATGTTAGTCAAATACTTGGTACAATACGGCGTTTAACATTCTGGTTTCCACACACAAACTTCTTTGTTACCATTCAAAGTGAAATGTTCTGCAGTTGGATGTAAAATATCAATAAAAAAAATCAGTTGTAATAGAGTGATGATTAATTACCATGGCTTTCTCCATTTTAGATTGTTTTCCAAAGGTTAAAAACCTGTAGAACCTCTATCCATTAAAAGTAACCAAAAAAAGTTGGACATTTTAATAGGTCAGTCGCAGATATACACATGCACTAAATATTATTCCTGTACACCTACAAGGAAATAGGCATCTTGTGACATGGCAATAACACGAAACTACACAAAAAAAATGTCAGAAAATTGATTTTCTGACCTTTCGTTTTCAAAACGCCACCTTTTCAGGCTAGGAAGCTTTTACTGTGGGCTAATGTACCCTGATGTAGAGATCCATCAGCTCAACAGCTGGAGACTAGGTCACACCACCCTGCACTATCTAAACTGTAACCTTTTTTTCCTCATTCTGTCTTATATCATTTTGTTAAAAACTGGATGGTACAAAAGCATGTCCTAAAGACACAAACACAATCTTACAAACAAATTGATTGTATAACATTAGCAACATCCAGTTTTTTGGACTTTATAGAGCTGTTCAAAGATCCCCTCAAAGCCAACCACTAGATTCTTGACCTGCTGCACTGTTTTGGAAACATATTCTGTTCACATGAGTTACAGGTAAACCATCCTGCATTATCAATTATTACGCGCAAAATTGGCACACTGTATCCTAGAGGTATTAGAAACATGTAGCCGTCGTGATTTAAAGAATGCAACTCGCTAGATGTTTTGAAGATTTGGTTTTTTTCAAGACCAACAGACTGAGTTTTGAGTAGCTTGGTATCGTCTACATGCTTGCCTGCCCTTGATGTCTCCCATAATGTATGATGTCATAGTAGCGATGTGTTATGTTGTGTAGCAATCAATTGTGCTAATCAGACACTGAAATATTATGGGATTAAATACAGTTTTCACATGCCTTCCCATCGAACCCCTACTTGGGATGAAAATGTCTAAATTAAGCTCTACAGCCATTTTGAGGAGATATGTTTTAATCCAGTGTACAGTCTGAACACAATGCTCCTCAAAACCAGAAATGTAACAACTATGTCACACATATTTTGCACACTAGTGCTATTCCAGGGCAGATAAGCAATGTGCGATTTTCATCTTGGAATTTTTGGTGTTAAATATATTTTAATTTCTACAAGTAAAACTATCCACCAGATGTCTTTTTTTTTACATCATTTTTTTATATCACAGGTATATCATTCATTTAAGTAAAGTGAAAAATAAACCTGGGGGCCAAAGGGCCAAATATGAACTTATGACCTATTTCTAATCCGATTAGCCACACCAGCCAACCATGTCTAAAGCTTCAAAGCATAGTTGGCTGAACAGTTTAATTACCCAGCCCAAAAAATTAACATAATAAAATATTATTTTTGGTACTAAAACTTACACTGTTCTAGTAGGATATCATTCTACCTTCCATACAAATCCTAAATCACCTTTCTAAAATCAACAGAACTCTTAGAATTAGGGAAAACTGGGCAACTTTGTCATGGCCAAAAAATTAGGTCACTTAAGGTATCAACTTACATGTACTTATTAATTTTGTTTATTGTTGCTTAATGCCATCATCAAGAATTTTTCACTCCTACATGTACAATGGCAGTCAGTTTTATTAGTGGAGGATACAGAAGTACATGGCTTTTGGCAAGTTACTGGTAAACTTTCCTATATCTGATATACCTAAACTCATTATATGAAAAAGTAGTTCAAAAGTTTTTCATGTTAGCAACTCTAATATCACTGTGTGACGTTTCACTGAATTCATTCTGACCCAAGAAAGGTCAAGATCAAAAGCCATTGGCGCCAACGACACACTGACACACTGGGGGTTCTGGGAGCACCATGTACAAGCATGAAGTTTTGGTTCAAAGGTCTGTAAATAACGACATAGTTGTCAACATTAAAGGGCAGCACAAATGACAAAATGGATCTACCATCAAGGAGTTTTGTACCTAAGTGTATTTACTACAGGCTGTGTGACCGGACAACACGGGACAGCTTAGACATGTGGGTCTATGGAAAAAAAAGAATTTAATGATGCCAACATCAAACTGAGAGGGACAGCTCCGTATGTTGGCAAAATATAGCTGCAGGGAGTAGTATGGATCTAGGGCTTAGCTTCTATAGATAATAATCAGACATCAGATCAGACAATTCAAACATCATTTCCATTTAAACTGGACATAAATCATTCTAAAACCAATATCAAAGCTTCTAGTGAAAGTGACAGGGTAATTAAACACATTCAGAAACCTTAAGGCAAGCCAAAGAGTCAAACAACATTTAAAAATCACCCCAAGTAAGTCGTAGGATAGAAGCCATTCAGCAATTGCTCTAAAGAGACCCATAAGGTACATAAAACCCATTCATATTCCCTACAGAAAGCCACAGAGGGTAAAACTCATTTAGAACCCTTATGCAAGCAACAGGGCAAAATGCCATTGGGAAATCCACCAAGCCTCTGGAGTAAAAACCATTCACAAATCAGTTTAATGAAAATCATGAAGTAAAAACTCATTCTGAATCAGTGACAGAGTCATAATATACATGTAGACACCATTCACATGTGCGTGTCGTACAGGAAAAGAGTCAAGTTTAACCATTCAGACTCCTGGACTTCTATCTTATTTTTCTGTCAAGTAGTAACTCATTGGATAGATTGATTCCTGTATATATGAAAACTGTAAACCCAAGTCTCGGTATCTACAGAGGAAAGCCAAGTGCAAAGACTAAACCACAAGAGTTAGGCAGGTATTTTATGAGCTTTTCCACAAATGAAGCACTGACGTTTCACAGGTAAACTGACATTTTTCTATCCACTAATCACGATGAGAATTATCTGAAAACTGGATTTTATTCAAATTGTGTTTTCATGAAATAAACTGAGTTTCTGATACATTGGTGATAAAAAAATATTAAATTTCTGATTAGCTCAAAAAAACTGGCTGAACAACCCATCAGACTGACCTACATGTACATATGTATGCCACATTGGTGGAGATCTTCTGATCTCCAAGCTCATGTCAGACCACCAAACTACTTAACCATCCCTATTAGTGCATAACTAACTGCTCAGTGCCATGAAGGCCACCTAGATATGCAATTAGAGAATTGCACGGCATGCAGAATAGATCATGTACATGGCTGCAGACATGCATCTCATAACAGAAGGTCTTGGACTTGAACTGCACACCATGAATGTCGCAAACACTCCAAATTTATACATATATAACTCACACTATAATAGTATTTCCCTTTTAATGACAATCACTCAGATCAAGCAGATCTGGAATAATATATATAGTACACCTTCCCCTCTCTTACTGAACATGCTTCATTAAAACATGCGATTCAATATAACAAGGTCACATAACATGTCTCCCAAAGTTTTCACAAAGTTACTGTGGCACATGAAATTATTAAGCTTTCAAAGTTTCAATGGACAAAACCTTCAGACATTTTAATCATTCATTGAAAACTATGATATCATGCTGATTTGGTTTATAGTTAATGGAAGGCCCATCAGAAACCTGAGGACAGTCGTGGGTTTCCCCCAGGCACTGCCCGGTTTCCTCCCACCATAATGCTAGCCGCCGATATCAATATTCTGGAGTACGGCGTAAAACATCATTCAAATAAAAAAATTTACATTTAACATTCAGAATCATACTATGTCTGTTCTTTTATTATATATGTCTGAAGCTATGAGTAGCTAACAATCTTCATGCAATCCTCTTCGCTTATAACAATTACAACACTGCAGATTTTTCTCTACAGCTGTAATGAGGGAGAGGTATAATTGCTCAGACGTCAGGTTATAGTAGTATCAGGTAGACTTGGATAGACTTGAGTATACATGCTGCACCCAGTTGGGCACTCATGGTTACCTCTTTGTTTTGGAACGACGCATATAACTGAAGAGCTTATCGTGCCAAGGGCATTTTGTGCAACTACCTTTACGAAGTAAAAGGCCCAAGACTTAAAGGACTTTTGAGGCACTGGTAGGTGGATTGCTTCCCATGAACAAGAAAAATTGCCTGGCACTGGACATCGGGAGAAACTGGAGGAATAGTAAACGTACAATTATCAGATACCAAAGATTCAGTAACCCTAAATCTTCTAATTTTTAGGACACTTGATTTGCCCTTTTTGCTAAAATACATGTAGTTGTCAGAGGAACACACAGCTTCTTTTCCCTCTAACATAGCCATATCTTTTTTACTTGGAAAAACTAGGACAGAAATGTATCGTTTTGCTTTCAGCAATATCCATCCCCAAAATTAGAAGATTTACAGTAAACACAAGGTCACCACATACTTAACATACCTGTAAAACAAGATGTTATCAAACAGGAAAGACCATGTAAACATGAAGAAAAAGACAGTATTGTTATCAGACATCAAACATCTAGAAAACAATGTCATTAGATACCAAACATCTAAACACAATATTGATACTTGACAGTCTGAAGGTCAAAAAAAGCCATAATTATCAGACGGTAAAGATCCAGTTAAGACAATGGTAAAAGATACCAAACATCCAGCCAGTAAAGACTATTTGTTGTCAGACACCAAAGGTCTGGAAAAGACAACGTCATCAGACACTTAAGATCCAGTTAAGACAACGGTATCAGACACAAAACATCCAGTAAAGACACTATTCTTGTCAGACACCAAAGGTTTGGAAAAAACAATGTTATCATTGACACTGAAGATCCAGACACTGAAAAGACAATATCATCAGATACCAAACAATACTGTTATCAAACACTGAAGATCCAGAGAAGACGGAGACGAATGGAAGACCAGACATCAGATACCAAAGATTCAATACTGACCATCATCAAATACCAATGGCCCAGTAAAGACTGAACATCATCAGATAGCAAAGGTACAGTAAAGACCTGACATCATCAGATACAAAAGGTCCAGTAAAGACCTGACATCATCAGATACCAAAGGTCCAATATAGACATAAAATCTTCAGATACCACTGGTCCAATAAAGACTAACCATCATCAGATACCAAAGGCCCAGTACAGGCTTGACATCATCAGATACCAAAGGTCCAGAAAAGACCTAACATCTTCAGATACCAAAGGCCCAGTATAGGCCTGACATCATCAGATACCAAAGGCCCAGTATAGGCCTGACATCATCAGATACCAAAGGTCCACTAAAGACCTGACATCATCAGACACCAAAGGTCCAGTAAAGACCTGACATCATCAGATACCAAGGGCCCAGAAAAGACCTGAGATCATCAGACACCAAAGGTTCAGTAAAGATCTGACATCATCAGATACCAAAGGTCCAAGACCTGACATCCTCAAATACCAAAGGTCTAGTAAAGACCCGACACCATCAGATATCAAAGGTTCAGTATAGTCCTGACATCATCAGATACCAAAGGCCCAGTAAAGATATGACATCATCAGATACCAAAGGTCCAGAAAAGACCTGACACCATCAGATACCAATAGTCCAGTACAGACATGACATCATCAGATACCAAAGGCCCAGTATAGGCCTGACATCATCAGATACCAAAGATCCACTAAAGACCTGACATCATCAGATACCAAAGGCCCAGAAAAGACCTGACATCATCAGATACCAAAGGTTCAGAAAAGACCTGACATCATCAGATACCAAAGGTCCAAGACCTGACATCTTCAAATACCAAAGGTCCAGTAAAGACCCGACACCATCAGATACCAAAGGTTCAGTATAGTCCTGACATCATCAGATACCAAAGGCCCAGTAAAGACTTGACATCATCAGATACCAAAGGTCCACTAAAGACCTGACATCATCAGATACCAAAGGTCCAGAAAAGACCTGAGATCATCAGACACCAAAGGTTCAGAAAAGACCTGACATCCTCAGATACCAAATGTCCAAGACCTGACATCCTCAAATACCAAAGGTTCAGTAAAGACCCGACACCATCAGATACCAAAGGTTCAGTATAGTCCTGACATCATCAGATACCAAAGGTCCAGTAAAGACATGACATCATCAGATACCAAAGGCTCAGAAAAGACCCGACATCATCAGATACCAATAGTCCAGTACAGACATGACATCATCAGAGATCAGGTCCACTAAAGGCCTGACATCATCAAATGCCTAAGGTTTGGTGAAAACCTCACATCATCAGACACAAAAGGTCCAGTAAAGACTGAACATCATCAGAAACCAAAAATCTAGTATAAACCTGACATCATCAGATACCAAAGGTCAAGTAAAGCAATATTTTACTCAATACAGAAGGTCCGGTAACAACAATATTTGCAGACACTGGTGGCCTAATAAAGATGTACATGTATCGTACATGAAGGTAATAGGCAGGTTTATATAGTTTATATGTGCTAGTATATACAACATAGAACATTTATCAAAATCGATCCAAAATGTGAATAAAACATCCAAAATGTGATCTCCCGCAACACTAGATATGATCTTGGGAAACAGAAACAAAATTCCGACAACAGATTCTTCTGAACACATAAGCAGCCACGTTAAAGCACAGAGAATTGACACTACCATGCCGTAAAACATCTACGTCATTTCACAACGTGACTTCGCAATGACGAACCTTGAAACCTGTGTATTGAGACTACAGCACTTAAAGGTCAGAGGGTGACAAAACGTGTGGCTCTAGAATGGTCACAACTTATCTATATTCAGTTTAATGAGAACCCTTTTCTTCTGAAAGTATTTTGGCCATAAGCTGGGCAAGGACTTAGTTCAATCATATCTCTGCCATTAACGTTTTATGGTAAACATGTACTGAAAGAGAACAACAACCATTTCAGCTTTGTCAACATCACATTATACAGGAAATGGCATCACAATGCATACATACCATACCAACCACACTACACAGGCCTATATGTATATAAGGTGTCGTATAAAAGACAATGACACATTTGTATTGCTATATACTACATACTGGGACTTCTTTCTGTCTTTTTCCTCTGAAATTCCTGATCTCGGAATCCATAATGGTAAGACAGGCTAAGACAATCCCTACATGTATGGCTTACCTTCACTTCTGGCTGCATGTCTCAATACAAATTCAAGGCTTCAACTCTTATGGTTGCTATGACAACAGATTAAAATGTTATTTAATCTAACTCAAAATGGAAACTATGTCAGGAAGGATCCTCATATTATAAAATTTGACCACATCATTTCAGCCAGTGTGAGAAGTGCAGAAAATTTCTATCTACATGTATTTTGAAAATAGCCACCAATCATCTCAGAGAATCAAAGTGTTTTGTTCTCAGGCCTCATTCTTGTTCAAAGAATGGCACATATTAATAGACATGGTGTCAAAAATTTGACCAATCTGCCCATGTTAAAAAATAAGATATTATGATCACTGAAAGAATTGCTGTACATTTTACACGTACTCATGTCATAACATTACCTACCCTAAAAGATCTAAAGTTTCGTCCATGAGTAAGTTGCTCCTTATTTCCACATTCTGAGAGTTCTACTGATTTTACAAAGGTGCTTTGAGGTGTGTTTGGGAAGTGGGATGATATCCTATTGTTTCAGCACCAAACAACCTTTTGTGACATTTTTTGCCTCTAAAAATGCCTAGTTATGGACAAAATTTTAGGTCATTTACAGTAATTAAATGACGAGGTTTATTATGACCAGGTAATGAAATCAGTATGTAACACTGTCTCCACTGTCCTTGTTCGGACTCTCAGAAACTTGTATTCATCATGACAGCCAGATAGTTACACTAGGTTAAGTCAATTTTATACTGATAGATATTACAAATAAACAGTGCTGTTTGCTAGAGAGACAGTTAGGATTGGGCGAGAGAGTTGACCAGTAAGGACCCCTGAGTCCTGGTCACTCTCCATGTTACAATTATAATAAATGAAATGTTGTTGACTACACGAGGTTTGGAATGTTTCTGATGTTCTGTATTGATAAACAACATCATGGGCAATGACTGGACAACTTAACAATTAACCATCCCAATCAGAATAAGATATTTTGCTGTACCTCCGGTCATGATATAATAAATAATTTTATCAACAAGGCCATGTTACAAGATAGGATGTAAAAAAATGTGACCAATTTATTCAACCACCACGCAGAGCAAATCGTAGAGCTGCTTGTCACAGTAATGTAAACTGGTCCGTTTTATTTATTTTGTGCCTTATGAACAGTAGAGTAACAAGACAATGAAGTCATCTTTGAGACCAGCAATGCACCTTTGGATTAATCTGCTTTTGTTTTGCTCCATGTTCTGATAACAGATTTTGCCCATTTCTTTGGGAGTCTGGTCTGAAGTTAATGATGTCTGTTACAAAATTACACAACAATGAAACAGCTGGTCTTAAAATATAAGTCAAATAAGCTAATGATCTACTAAAATTCTTTAAAAAATCAAAACATTAGTCCAGCTTTACCACATCCGTATCATTACACTATATCCACAGAGAATTCACTCTACTGTGAACTCAATGGGGGCTAATCAAATGCCCAAAAGTAGGACCTTGATGTCATTTTGTTGTCATCAAATGGTCATAACTACGTCATACTGAAGAAACCTCATTACAATAGAAACCAATACAATATAATGTTGTAGGCATTGTGCTACAATCAATTCTTGAGGCAACAATGCCTCTATGAGGTCCTGCTTCACACTAGTGCCACCTCACGGGATTAAAAAATATGCCACCTTCCCATTAATCTAGTCTTGTGGGTAGAAAAAGTACGAAACAGGATTCCCAAACTAAGACTGGATCACAACACAGTTATGTCACTTGGTAACATCATGTCACAGCCTTATTAACAACATGGGTTAATTACAATGCTGGCCTTTTGATTTAACTCAACTTATAATCACTGAAAATAAAACCGTCATCAGAACTGTTGTACACTTGCCCTTCATAACATCACAACAAACATCCTGTTAGTATATTATCATCCTTTTTCTTGACCAGACAAAAAGAATTCTAGGGCATTCATGCACATTTCTTACTATTCCTTGGCACAGCATATCACACAGTTGAATCAGGAGAGATCAAACTCAGCCTATATTAGTTTTAATGATCAGGGGAAAATGTGTTAAAGTCAAACCAATAGGTCATCAAAAAGGTTTTACCTGTCTCCTCTGTCCAGTTCATTGTTAATCCTAAAAAAGAGAGAAAGTAATGATTTCACTGAGCAAACTGACTGACTGACTGAATGCATCATGATTTCATGATTCAAACTTAACTCAAACAGAGCAGTTACATATAACTAACTGAAAGCAAACAAAAATGATCAAAGTGTATGATTTGAATAACTTTCATGTCTTAAAAATTTTTAGAATTAGCTTATTTACCAAATCTTAGATTACATGCAAATTAAGTTTTTAGTAAAATATTAACTGTAATTAGCTCACCCATCATTATAGTAAGGAATCCAGTTTGTCTTATTGATCCCCGAAAATCAATAGGGTTCTTAATCATACTGGAGTGTAAGTGTGGAATAAGTTTGGTGATCCTGGGACAAACTATTCAAGAGATATCAAGTTTATAAGCCTTTCAATATGCCTAGACTGGCTCCTCTGCCCATAAGTTGGAAGGTCTGCCAGCAACCTGCGGATGGTCATGGGGTTTCCCCTGGGCTCTGCTGGGTTACCTCCCGCCATAATGCTGGCAGCTGTCATATAAATGAAATACTCTTGAATACAGCTGTGAACACTAATCAAATAAATAAATAAATAGAGGATATACAGTTTTGTTTTCACATGTACGCAAATGAGATTCGGACTGATAAGCAGTAAAACGCTTTGACCCGAACCAAACAACAAATTCCACCTAATGCAGTTCCACAAAATACTGAGGGAGTCTGTGATTTCCATGAACAGAAAACACAATACAGTCCCTTAAAATGAGATAATAAAATAGCTTTGGCATTTTTTGAAAATATTAGTCAAAACCACTCATTATTGCTTGGGACAAAAATTTTGACTTAAAACTACATCTGGGTCACCAACTATGGCAGCAGACATCACAGGTTAATTGCCTGCCATGTTGCAAGGAGGGGTGGTTTCAAAACCTGACTGAACAAAATATCTAAACGTTGGCACTAAACAACAGCAACTTATTTCCTGGTCTACTCATCATTATGGAATTTGTATGATGCAACAAAGCAGTGTCAAAGATTTTTCTAAAGACCTAATTTTTGTTCCTTCTTGGACTTTAAATTTTGGACTTGCTAATTACCAAGTGCTTATAGATGAGGGTGCTGATTCTAGAAGTCATTATTGTGGGACCAATTATTGTGTTTGAGGTGGTAAAACTGAATGTGCTGGATCTAAAAAATAAACATATAAAGGCACATCAGGTGCTGACCACACATGGTTTATTCATATACACAAGACATCTCCATAGGCCTTTCCAGAGATATGAGGTAAGTTCATGACATGAAAATCTGATACCAATGTTGTAGAGCTCTTGTTTGTGAATCCACTGAATATGAGTGGGCCCACTTAAGTTGCTTCCTACTGTCAAGTGCTTTATTTTCTTTAAACAACACTTGCCACAAGGATGAAATTTATGCTGCCTGATTTACCCAAACACTTACCTATACTGAGAAACTACAGTCATGATGCAGTTTGCCATTACTACTTTTGTTTTGTTTTCTTTCATGGCAACAGACAATCGCAGTAAAAGTATTCTGAAGGGTAGTAGAGCCTTTTCATTGGAAAGGCTAATCAATGAACGTTCAGATGGTCAATCAAAACTTTGAGTCATTTATTTAAAGCGTGGTATATTGAAATTGACATTTTTGTTGTGTGATGTAAGTTTAGTGAACTTCGGCTAAACCGTTCTAGAGAGTGTTTACATGCCTCTTATAAAATTTAACTTACATGACCCCATGACCTTGAAGAAAGAGGTCAATTTTGCTGAAATTCAACACAGTTCTTCCCCATGTGTAAGTTTGATGTAAGCTTCGTGAATGGCTAAACCATTCTTGAGATAAAGTGTTTACAAGGGAACAGACGGAGCCCACCATGACAATATCCCTTGGCTAATATTGGCCGAGGATAACAAAAAATGGACAGCTGTCCAGAGAAACAGACACAGGACGCAGCCCACTAGGACCAAAACATACTGTAAAAAGGTTGTCCAAGTTTACAGTAAATACTGTAAAGGACCTAATATTTCATCCTAAAAAGTGCATCTTTAAAGGCAAATAAATGTCATAAAATATTATTTCTTGTGACGAAACTCACACTTTTGCAGTAGGGTATTATCCAACCTTCCAAGCAAACCTCAAGCCAACTTTATAAAATCCATTTCACTCTCAGGGAAAATAAGAAGTTAGTAATGGACAAACCTTTAGGTCATTTAAGGCAGCCCAGTATGCCCTGAGGATTTCAATAGTTCCCAGGTAAAGATCAAGTATTCAGTATAACAGCATTAGCTTACCCAATCTTGTAGTAGAGAGTCCAGTTTGTCTTGATGTTTAACTGCTCCGAGGTTTTCACAGGGTCCCAGTGACAGGTCATATTCTCAAGGTTCTCTGAGATGCATGTGATGTGTTTTGGCTTCTGAGGGGGGTCTGTGTGTAAAGCCAAGACAACAGTGTACATGCAGTACAGCTAGATTTACACATGTGCCATCCTTCCACACACAGACAAAAGTGCTATAACAGGCCAACGTATACAAAATTTTAAATGATACTATATAGTCTAAAGTGGTTTGATATTTTAAAAATACTATGTCATGTAGTAATTGAATCACTTGGCCGTAGGCACTGCCACAAGAGCAAGTGTACTCAGGCCTAACTACCTTGAAACAAATGGGCCAAGGTCAATGGCAAACAACTGGGTTTTCCACGTGAGCACATGTGGTACATGTTTGATGAACATACACTGCCTGAAGAAAGAGTTTAAAAGATATTGAAATTATATTTCTTTATTTATTTGATTGGTGTTTAACGCCGTACTCAAAAATATTTCTTTTATGCAAAGACATTATGGTGGGAGGAAACCAGGCAGAGCCCAGAGAAAACCCATAACCATTCCCTGGCAGACCTTCCGACATACAAGCGGAGAGGAAGCCAGCATGAGCTAGGCTCGAACTCACAGTGATCTCACTGTTAAGTGGCACCTGGGTTATTGCACTGCAATAGCGCGCTAACCTCCTTGGCCACGGTGGCCACTTAAATGGCAACAGGATTCTTTCCAGTGCTTAAGTATACATATGGTGGTGGTATCTTTGGTTTCCCAGGATCCAAGCATTCACGAGACACACTGTTTATAAAGAAATGAACAGACAGAGGAGTAAGAATGACTTATATAATAAACACTCACATCCCACATGAACAAAGATGGTACTGGGCCTCATGTCCTTGTTCTTGTAACAATGGTACATTCCTTGCTGTTCCAAGGTCACTTTCCGTATTACTATCTCAATATGGCGACCATCAGAATAGGTGACAAACTCCGTCAAGGACCGGCGATTATGGTGAACTTCCAGTGCCGCGCTCCCATTGGTTGTCAGACTACAGTTCAGCCGGAGAGTGTCACCAACAGCCAGGATGTCCTTGTTGAAGGTCATCTTGAAATCAAGAGGTTGAGCAGGACCAACTGGAAGGGAAGACCCAGACATTAATTAACATACATATTTATTATACGTAAATGCTTTCTGAGCACTCATGCACCTATAGAAGTGTCACATAATCCAAGAAAAAGACCAACTAGCACATGGCTTTGGATCCCTTTGTTAAAGGCGAGAACTAGTTTTATGAGTTTCCTAGTCATCAACGTTTTCACATTTCATGCAGGAAATATTTCGTTGGATGCAATTGTCTGTCTATATTTGCAGTAGTTGGACGAGTCAATCCTCTGTACCATACGACACCATGTTTATGTCTGAAGGATATTGTACCGCCACCTCGTAACGGTAATACCGCTGCATGGAACTCTTCTGTGCATGAGGTTTGATAAGTTTGTGAGACAGGAATTCAGTGGGATGCGTTCATGGGATGTTGGCAGCAAGTGATTGATTCTGTGGACAACTCTTTTCAACTGCAGCTAACCACAGTGTGAGTACACCCTTGCTCTTTAACAGTAAGGTAAGCTGTCGTTTCATTGTATAATGTAATGATGTTTACCTCCTGGAGATGTGACACTAAATAAACTAGTTCGGAGTTCATTCCATGTGCTTCTGTCAACTGAACTCTATAAGCAGACTGAACTCATCAATCACGTGTAACTTTGTGAACCTTTAATGTTAACATTGTTTCAACTCAAGTGTTAAAGTGTTCACTGAATGTTCACTGAATGTCGCTATACCTTCAAATACTAAATGTTTATTATACTTTGGGATATAAGTGTCTAATTCACAAAGATTTATTTCGCGCCAATTTGTAATGCTTTATTCTCTACAAAATATTCTCTGCCATGCATACCAGCCATTAAGGCATAGTAATTCCTTTCTGTGCATGTTGTGTAGATAAGTTGTTCACGAATATTGATAAAAGTAGTCCATTTTCACACCAGAGATTATGTTTCAGTTTTAAAGTTTCCGTCAGGATTACAATAGTATATTCTTTAATGTAACAGTAAACACTAAGCATGTTTTACTTTCGTTTTCTTGTAGTCTTTTACTATTCACACAATACATAAAGTATGCCACACACGGAGGGACTGTCATTTACTCGTTCTGTCATCTAAAGGATAATAAATGATGAAATGTTTATCATTGGAGTTGTGGTGCTCATGTATTAGCGGTTGTCTGACTGTTTATATCTCTTCTCAGAGTGAGAGTAGTAAAGATATGCTGTTGTACTGAATATTATTAGTTACATGGTTACTGAAAGGATACAAAATTTTATGGGGTCAGTAAGCCTCATAATGGCGAGGCTTACTGATCCCATAAAATTTCGTATCCTTTCACTCAGTAACCATGTAACAAATTTATCCTGCGGTAGACCCTAACTAGAGTCTCTGATGAGACAGTAGCTCTAATGGTTGAGACAAAATTATCACGGAGTAAATTACAAAATTATGTTTGGACAATGGACAATCAAAATAGAAAATCAATATTACAAAATATGTATCTTGAATTACTTGCACTAAGTTTTGTTGAAACTGCAAAAAACTGTAACAGTCACAAGTAGCATTTTGAAAAAAATGTTAACATATGCTGGGTGAACAGACAGTCAGAAAACCAATCATCGGAATGGAAAATTGGTACTGCAATTTTGTATCTTGATGTAGTCTCCATATAAACCAAGTTTCGTTGAAATCAGTCAAAACCTGTAGGAGGAGTAGCCTTTTGAAAGATACATGTCCTTTAACATATACTGGATAAACAAACAGACAGACGGAAGGACGGACAGCCGATCATCGGAATGGAAAATCGATACTGCAAATTATGCATCTTGATGTAGTCAACACTAGCTTCAACAAAGTTTTGTTGAAATCAGACAAAAACTGTAAGAGGAGTAGCGTTTTGAAAGATACATGTATGTTAACATATACTGGATAAACAGACAGACAGATGGACAACCAATCATCAAAATGAAGTGTTGACGTAGTCTACCTTTCAACAAAATTTAATTAAAAATGGACGAAACTGTTGGAGAAGTAGCGTTTTGAAAGATACATGTATGTTAACTTATACTGGATACAGTGACAGCTAGATAACCAATCATCAAAACGGAAAATTGATACTACAAATTATGTATCTTGATGTAGTCTACACTTCAACAAAGTTTAGTTGAAATTGGACAAAACTGTGGTAGTAGCATTCTGAAAATGTTAACATATTCTGTATAATCAGATAGATAGATGGACAACCGATCATCGAAATGGAACATCAATACTAAGAATTATGTATATTGATGTTGTCTACACTTGACCCAAGTTTAGATAAAATTGGACAAAAACTGTAGGAGGAGTTGTGTTTTGAAGGAAAAGTCAACAGATGCCAGACAGACAGACAGACACTGGACAACTTGCTAATATATAACCACTTCTGGTCTAGTAGAGCTAAAAACTGAGCCCTCACGTCTTGTGATGATAACTGAAAGGCATACATCTCAACTGCTCAGCAACAGATAGTTCTCCACATCACCATAGGTTGTAAGTGTTCAAAGCCAGAGTAGGGCTGTCCAAAATTTTCAGTGTAAATCTGACCGATTGATTGATTGAAATTTAATGCTTTTATTTGCTCAAGACTTTAACACCTTCATGACAGTGACAGTGATGTGGATTATGGGTTAAGGAAACCAGAGTGCCCGGAGTTCTGTATGTTGATCTGAAATAGTCTGAAAAACTGGGGACAGCATTGAGTTTGCAAAGCAAAGTAGAACAATGACTAGTACATAGTAACACCAGCTGACAGTAACAAAGCATTCCTAATTTCAAAAGGCACCATCAAAGCTTAAAAGACAACACTTGTGTGTACTCCTATGAACTGTGAAGCATTCAAAGTGGAGTCCCTGGAGACGCTGCTATAAGGTGCGCAAAACTAGCAGGATTTTATCCTATTTAAGTAGCCTTCAGTGCTTTGTCTTCCAGAACACAATACAAATGGCTGCCACTAAGTACCATTCCATTTAACTGCTCTTATTAGTGTAAATCTAGATCAAAGTTCTTAAGACGATCAATACTGATTACAGTTTATGCTGAATAAACTGTCAACCCACCCACCTCCAAGACATGACAACAGCCTGACAAAGGGGGGAGATTAAACCATGCTGCTTTTGCTGAGCTCTGCACCTGAATGTCAGGATCAAATTAAGAGGATTAAAGAGGCTATCATCATTGGTTATGTTAATCATTCCCACTTATCAAAGCTTTTGTTTTTCCATAATTATGAGCATGTGTACTCACCAGCTTGTAAGAACTGCCATGGCAACATAAACATGGCCGTCCACAAAACACGCATCATGAAAAGCTGTGAACTATCTTGAAGTGAAGTTCTGTACTTTACAAACAACTCCAGAAAAAAGCCTTCCAGTAAATTTGGCCAGGTTTAGCTGAGTGCGGACACACTGCAAGAAACAAAAAAAAAAAAAAAAAAAATACACACACACACACAATTACAGATCAATCTGGTGTACTGGCCAATTGTATTTCCCTGCTCTGCCAAATGCCATTGTATATGTATGTTCAAATACTGACATAATAACAGTGTTATTAACTATTTAGCATTATAAAGAAAAGTATTTTTTCCATATGCACGTTATACATCCCAGTTTGATATATGACAGAAATAAACAAATAAAACTGAGCAAAGACTTTTTCAGTTAACACACAGCATCTTTCCTAAAGCATTAAAAAGGATGACACTGATTTTGTAGCTATAGTATTGCAGTCAATTCCCTTGAAATGCAGCCACACCATATACAGACCATAAGTCTCTGCTGCATCGTTTCACGTAAAACATATATACCAATTATAGCAATTCTGTGGTTTAATTGCCACTGCTGACATGTCAACAAATGTTTATTGTTATTTAAATATATAATTTCAGGCACATTTTGATTTCTCTCCTTTTTCCCCTGGTTATAATTCCAGATGTGCTTTAAAATGTGAAAGAACTGGTTGAAAAGTGCAAAGATTACATATTAATTTCCATTATGATTTAATACTTTAATAAACTTCCTTGCAATATACTTGCATGTATGTAAATATATGTGGGGCAATTATAATTGTAAACATATACCATAATCACACATGTAACTTTTTTCAAACAGACCATTTACCTTTCAAAATAACCCAATTATTCTCTTGTGTGTTCAATTCTGCATTATCCGTTATTACACAACAATATTCGGTTCAATAAAAAAATTATAACTATGTGACTGTACTCAAGATCAGCATCATGATTAATATACCCTAAATCCTCCACAAATTGGGCCAGTGAAAGTATACCTTTAAATACTGTTTGAAAACATATACCTGTCATTCATAAAATCTGAAGAATAAGTGCACATGTGGACTTTGCAGACATTATAAGCTACATGTAACTTGTTTTGACCACATACATGAGATAGTGTTTCTTTAATATGCTAAAAAATGCATTATATCAATAGTTGAACTTGGTGAGGACTGTAAGGGAAAGACCAAACAAAAATGAAGTTATGGCGAGTGAAATGATCATAAAAACTTTATCTGAAAACATCTTAATTCAATTTTTAGATTTTTTGTCACCTAATTAAATGCAGTCAAATATTTTGAATGCATGGTGGGTATTATGAACCATACTGAATATGTGATTCTCCACCTGGGTCATCAGTTTCATATCTTTTTCACAACAATGCAGTGTATATATAGTGTATTAGTTTGACTTATTACCTCTGCAAAACAAGTTATGTATAAGCATGTGTTTATTTGTCCATCCGTCTGTCTGTCCTCTTGTCTTTCTGTCTGTCTGCCATCATTTCTACAGAAAGTCAGAGATGGATTTAGATAAATAAAATTTTGTGTGCTGCATGGATTGAGGCCAAACACCAATCCATTAAATTATGGTTTTCATCTGGACATGGAATCAAATCCAGAAATATTACCACTATCATATATTTAATACCAAATTGCAGAATATTCTCCCTTTGTCTGAAGTGCTTGAATTTGTACATTTAGCTGTAAGGGAATGAGATTTGTACTTCTGAAGTGCTTTCTATTTTTTTATATTAATTTGTCTTTACTTTTGTAAGGATTTTTCACTTAGCAAAATTTCTCCATGTAAAGCTGCACAGTGGGGATATATGAAAGGTGTTAACCACGCGGGCACAAGCCATGATTCAGTTCAGGAATAAACACACCCCATTCATTCAGCTGCTGCAGCTCACAGCGTAAGCATATTCCACCCCAATCTGGGAAATGGGGTAAAGTCTGCCCAGACTTTTGGATATAGTGTAACGCAATATAAATGAACTGCAGAGCAGTCATACATGTGGCAATCTGTGCACATCAGCCTTGCTGATCCAGTGGCTATAGAGACTAAATGGCAACCGAACTTAAAGAGGGTTAGCTGTTTTTTTTTTGTTTTCTAAAACCTGCGATTTGAAACCTTGGAGCAAGGCCTGGTGTACGGCTTTCTTTGCCTCAAGGGTTAAAGCTGTCTGCTAAGTGCGCTGACCGTAATACTTTAGTCGTCATAAACACTCCTCCCAATGCTGGCTTCTTAAAAAGAAGAGCATTTTCCTTCAAAAAGAAAAAAAAATGGGCAGTTTCCGGAAGCAACAATTCAGAATGACATACAGGGCTTTTGCTGGCACTCGCCATTGTCATAAATTTAAAACTCACTATTGAAATGGTGATAAATTACTGAATTACTGAAGAAAATATACATGTACTGGTAATGTAAAAAAGTACCTGGCGAATGTTTCCTAATACCTCATGTACTGTCAGAATACAACAGAAGACTGATTTGAATTTCTTTTCATACATGATCTAATTTTCGTTACCAAACCACACCTCAGTTTCGGATGTTCCTTGCGGCCTGTTGATGCTGTGTGGCCTTCTATTCATTACCCTAGATATGAAACAGTGTTAGATATCTTTAGTTATAAAGAAAACAGAGGGTAAAACCAAAGTTAATCTATGTGAAAGTACATAGAGGGTGTTGCTTGTAGCTGTCTCCACATTTCTCAGGTTTGGTCGGTCTGTTACGGTTACAGTATAGTACAGGTGTCAAATCAGTTGTCAGTTCAGGATAGAATGCAGTACCAGAGTTTATTTAGCAGAGGATGGCAAGAAATATATGACGATAAATAACTGTTTGAATGGCTTGGCTAAAACTTTGTCAGCCCACTGGAAACAGTAATATAAACTGAACAACATAAAAATTTTTTCTTGAAAGTTAAATGCTGGTGATGGAAAATTGAAATTTTATTTATATTTCTCTGTATCAATAGGGGACAGGAAATACATAACAAGCAAATTAAGTCTTATGTGAACATAGCAAAAAAATAGCACACTGAACATAGGTTCCAAGGGCTGGCTAAGTTTGCATTTGCTTTTCTTCTTCGGTGGAGGGCAAACTTTCCAAATTTATATCGGTAGTGCAGGAAACACTTCAAATACAGGTGCAAACCTTGAATTTTGAATCAGCCATTACAGCTATTCTAGTACAAGTACAGGTTTGCATTATATCATCAGCTAATAGTGAATGCTAACAGTGGACTGCTAGAAGCCTGGTAACAGTGTGTTACACGGGCAAAGTTTAACCAACCCATTCCCACTGGCAATAGGCTGCTAACCAATTGGCCCTGTAAGCTCACAAGGAAGATTACAATCATTTTCTCTGGATGTAACACACTGGTTAAATACATAGCCGAGTTTGGGCATAACCAACTTAAGCCTAAAACCGCTGAGTTTCCAGGGTTAATGGTTGTAAAACCTCAATGTTTCATCATTGCATAAACATGTAACTGGGGCTCAAAATTAACATGGATGAAATGGCTGAGGGCCCAGTACCTGAATTTTGGTTGGGCTAGGGCAGTTAAGCAAACCCTGAGGTCCACCTGCCTTGTGATTTAACACTTAATGCAGTTACCTGTGACCACATCTACATATACAAACAACTGATTATCTGAAAATACGGCTCCATAAAGAAAGAAGAACTGAAAAAAGATCAGTATTTGTATCCACGCGAACTTCTGAACACTAACCTGGCAGCATATATTAGCACATTATTTAATCAGACACTGTTGCAACAAAACTGCATGGATCAATACAGTAACATGCTTTAGTATCAGGTGAGCTAGAAGATCTAGATTTGAACTATTTGCACCCTCATGCCTTGTAGAAAAATTTGTGGCCTAGAAGGAGTGTGCTTTGTGGTGAGGAGTAGCTATATCTGATGAACACAATTGATTTTTAAGCTCATACACTTTCACATCATATTACATGCGCATGTAGCTGCACATCACTCAGACTACACAAAAGGTCTCAAATTCACACAGGGACTTCACTCCTCAAGGGAAACCCTGCAAAGTCTGGAATATAGGATTGTGCTGCGCGATATGACGTTACCAGACCTTTTTTTCCTGGGCGTTTAATCCATGTCAGCCTTAAATCCAGGCTGAGTCCAGAAGTAACCTGATACTCAGAAATCAGTTGTCAAGATCAAGTTACACCGTAAATTTTACCTGTGCCTAATTAATTTTAACATTCAGAAGCCAACACATGTGAAACATTCGTAACTATTCGTTGTCTATTCCCGCACCCTCCTGCTGATGTCATATGCATCTGTTAACATTAAGGTTAACAACCTTAATTCATAGGGCTTGTACATTTTTAGGTCTACAAATTCCAAGACTTTCCAGTACCTTTTAAAGTATAAATCCATGACTTTTCTACAATCTTTTGCAATGATTTATATAGATACATACCAAATATGTTTTCTACAATTACATAGGTCTGAATGTATAATTAAATACCATTAACAGGGATTCATAAAAGTTAAAATTTTTATATACTGAAACTGAAAATATTTTTTTTTCTTCAGCTAAATAGTTTTTGTCTTAGGTTGAGCTTTAAATGTTTTTGTAAACTTGTAGATATTACAAATGTGTCATGACTGTAACAACAGCTGCTGATTTTTGTTTCATTGTAAAATTAAGTGATTTTCCAATAAAATGCACTACTTTATTTCAAAATTCCCAGGTCTGATCTACACATGAAGATGTCCATCCATTTTATAAAGTTCTGTGACGTATTATCTTCAAAAATGCTTGCTCTACCTGAAAGACACACTGCTCTAGTAAAATGTATAAAATAAGAACTTGCTTCAACCAATCTCTTGAACTGCTGTTTTGAACTCTAAAAGCTGAGCTACTACAATGCGAAACGCTGATTTTCTCTGAAACTTTCATATTTAAAGGCCAGAAAAATTCCGATTACCTTTCCAGAAGAATTTGTTGTCTAAAAGCTGTATTTTTCATTCTTTATGGGAAAATCTAATTCAAGGCCCATCTCAGCTAGGTTAAATGTCATTTGTTTTCACCTCAGCTGCTGTAGTCACAAAGGCAGTGCTGTTGATTAATTGAACTGCTATGACATCACTGCAAAACTACGAATATGCGATATAGTTATTGTGGGTCATAAGCCTGATGTATGATCTGCGAAGTTCTTACCCTAAAGTTGAGATTTTTCTCTCTAAAAAACCATACTATGAATCAGGCAATTCATTGAAAAGTTAACAGAAGCACTTTATCTGTCATTTGCCCATGATGTACAAAAATATTTCATGACCAAACGATGAATCTCATGACTTTTCCTGGCCTGAAAAACCAAAGTCAAATTCCATAACTTTCCAGGATTTTTCAGGACTGTGCAAACCCTGAATTCAGCTGTGAAAACAATTATTTCTCTAATATGTCACCACTTGGAAACTGATTTTACTCATATGCTTAGAACATTCATTGTGTGTTTTCGTCATCACTGAAAACTATTAACTACTTCCCTTTGCATGAATCCATCCTAATTTGTATATTTAATATACTTTCTTACTTCTTTGGTGGTTTGTGTTATTTACCGTTGGAAACTGGTCTAGCGATTATTGACCCAGAAGGACCATTTTGGTTCAAGGCTGGCACACGAATGTCGGTTTCAATGCCTAGGTTCACCAGGAATTTGGCCATGAGTTACACGGTTTCTCGTGACAATAAACAGAAACAAATGATGTTAGCATCATCTCAGCAATTGTGTAACTAACAATACTTGGAGTACTACCTCAGCCCTGATCTACATGACACATTGTTTGCACAGAAAAACCTACATGTAACCTAAATTAAGCAGCATACAGTACAGTTGGATCCTAACATTATATCCTCCACCAATGGAGACCAGACTTATGATCTGCTGATCATACACTGACCATCATTAATTTGACACAGAGCATCAACGATGGATCACCCCCTTGTGTTAATGAACTTTACATGTACACAAAACCTAAGCTCCACATCCAGAACTTTTTCAGTTACCACTTTTAACATTTACTTTAACACACCTTTAATCTGTTATGGAAGATACAACTATGCTGATGACTTGGTTGAAGTATGATGTTATCTAAATAAATTAATACCTACCTCTGTATGTACAGTGATCAAATAAATGTTCTCATGTTGCTCAACACCAAAAAATTGTTTATTTATCCTCTTTAATGAGCTGTGAACATAATAGGAGAATTTAGGGTTTTTAATCATATACTGAGACCCAGACACAGAGGATTGACAAGGTCAGGCTCTGCCTTTTGATATCTAAACTATCTTAATTTAAGCTTTCTTGGTTCACTCTTTTGACACATGCTCATGATCCATCATAGTTAGCTTTGTTAATGTAGAGTGTTTTTTTTTTCTTCAGGGCTACATGTGATCTTTACTGTGGAACTGTGCAGCTGAGCTGTATGACTGATAACAGTGATTTATATAGACACAAACATTCGGTTCCTATAACTATGGAAGAACAAACCAAACACTGCAGCATTTAAAGACTCATACATGAATCTATTTTTGTGTTACAGCTACTGTATAACTGAAGAAAATGATTTGGTTACACAAACAGTACCGTATTTATTGCCCCAAAAGTCTGCCCATGTAAGTGCATGGAAGAAAATAAAGGCCATAAAATACACATTATACATTACACTGGGTGGACTAAACATTGCAACATTCCAAGGCTCTTACATGAATAGATTTTTCGTTGATAAGGGTACAGTATGTGAATCATACTACAACACTGAAACATTCAAGTGTATTTTTGAGCATACCAGCTAGTGTATGACTGAAGAAAATTATTTACATGATATGTAATTGTATTTAAGAAACTCCCCCCCCCCAAAAAAAATTCTGCCCATATACGTGCATGCATATTTAGAAAAAGAAAGCTCATAAAAAAATGCTACTTTTGGTACTGAAAGTAACGTTTTCCCTGAACAAATTATCATCCTCGTCCAACCAAGCCTGACAAGGCAGCCTTCTTAGGTCAATAGAATTCTTAGAATGATGAAAAATGAGTAACTTACAGTGATGGATGGAATTACAACTACAGCAGTTCATCTCTTACACTTCATAAATTTTGAATACAAAAAAAGAAAAACACTGAATATAAGATGTACATCTGCATGTGCATGTGATATTTGCATGGTTTTGTAGTCAGTATTGACTAGTTGTCTCAATCAAACAGTACTGACTAGTTGTCTCAAGTTGCACTGTCAGAATGTTTTATTAAGTTTTCACAGAAATCAAGATAATGAGCGCACATTTTTATGATTTTTTTTTTATATATTACATAAAAAGCAAATAGTATTTTATGCATGATTTAAACTACCGAATATGTCAACAGTCATGTCTTGAATAGCTTGCAAGCAACAGAATGATGAATCCGTTAAATGAAAAAAAAAAATTAATTTCATAATTGAATAAATTTTTACTGTCACAAAGCTTGGGGAAAATATATTTCTAAGTGCTTTACTTTAAATTGCAGCTTACCAGACAGTAGGCTTTATAAACAAAAAGGGTTACTGACATTGACACCACACTCCCCGCCACAAAATACATCGTCTTACTTTTGTAGACGGTTGGAATCATAGGCAGCAATGCAAGACGAACAACTGAGTTTAATGCATTCGCTGACAAAGATGTCGGGAGTGACTTCCACTTGAGGGAATATCACAACTGACCCTGCTGGAAGCACACTACAACTAAACTTCCGTCCACAACACTTTGTCACTGTGTAATTCTAAGACCCTAGTTTACCCTATAGATATGTTTTATTCACCTTTGTCTTCACTGCAAGTTGTTAGTGAGTCACCTTTTATCACTACAAAAATACAATTATGATGTAATTTGGTTAGTAACTGTTGTATTTTGTTTGCTCTGTTGGTATTTGCACAAGTGGAGTGTTTCGTGTGTACTCGACACCATCATTAGGGTTCTCTGATCACAGATAGATATTCCAAAACAACTGATGCGCTTATAAAGACAGAGTCAATATATCTTCTGTACTAGTGCTAGAAGCTCTGGAATAAGACCAGATTGTACATTACAAGCTGTTATGTGAGTATAGCCACCATGTTAGTGTTTTAGCAGATTTATACATAATGTGGACTATGTAACTTGTACCTACAGTTATGTATACATGTGTTACTATAGGATTTACTGATTGGCTGGAGTTGTGAGGTAGCGGAAGAGCCTTGTCGCCACTGACATACATTGACACATTCTTCTATTGTAAATATAACATTACTTAGGTTGGAAGGAAGTATACAGGGTGAGATACATGTACAATATATAGTTTTGTACTTGGATATAACCCAATTATACAGCCATCATTTGTGTGCTGTCTGGAGTTGCTACGTTCATGTATCATGCATAACTTCATTGGAAATGGCATGAACTGGTGAAACCATCTGTGTTTGGGAATGGAGTGTTCTGGTGGTAGATTGTACACACTGAATACTTGCTATGCTATATGCGATTTAATCTTAATGTCAGTATTGTCTTTCACATGTTCTTGAATATTATTTATTCAGTTGCTGGTGCACATGCTTGGGATGTCCTGTGGTCTGCATCCTGTAACCGTGCTTGCCGACCATGGTTTATGAGGTAATTTATGTCTCCCTCAGTTACTAATTGGTTGTACTTAGTGTAGTTATGAGTGCTGTTATACACCCTCTTGACTTGAAAGGAGTTCCACATTATTACTTGCAGTGCTGTGTGGTAACCATGGTTTGTGAGGTAATTACTGTCCTTTTCAGTAACTAACTGGTTGTAATTAGTGCAGTTAGGAAGGTATTTATACACCTTCTTGAGGAGAAAGTTTAATATGCCTTCTTAAAGTTTACATGAATCTGTCTTTTGTTCAATTTCACCAGTCTACCAACTGGTGGTATCTCACCTGCATACCAACTGTTTCATTGTTCATGCCATAATTGACAACTGTTCAACTATGGTATTCTTATTACACTGATTATCTGCCATTATCATTGAATGTAACACTCTCTCATCTTTCTGTTTTAGGTGTTCACCATATAAGCACGACTAGCTATTGGGTAAAGCCACTTGTTTTGCAAGTAAAAACTGCTTGAGTAATAAAACTACACATGTGTTGAATTCAGTAGCTACTCTTATCTTTTTAATTAAAGACACACTGTTAACACAGCTACACTTTGTTACAATGAGTTAATAATAAACACGAGAATAGGGGAGTGTCGCATTCAAACTCTTTTGTCTGGTATAAAGAGTTCAACTGTGTCATGTGACTTGTCAAAAATGTCACGCAATTTTGTTGATTTTAATTTAATGATCACCTGTCTTGATGTGTTATGGAGGCACAAACAACCTCTCCTTCAATTAGGAGCTTCTTAAATTAAAAAACTTCCAGCTCCTCAGTTTTCCCTATCATAAGTTTAGTCTAAGTAACTTTTTGTGAAACTTTCCTCAGACACCCATGTCACAGTAAATGTAATAAGAAATAGTTGCCTAACATTTCTGACAGATCACATAGTACAGTATGGCTTTTCTTACCTTTCGTGATAAAACAGTTCAACCTCGAAACTCCCCTATAGAATATTTTAATGTTGGTATTGAAAATATTACACTTATAATGAGTGAAAAGAAAAAAAAAGAAAATTATTGAATACTGCAATGTTTGTCTTTACATCAGGATGACAATACATGCATTTGTGTATCATTCTTTATCATGTATACATGTAATACACGTACACCATAACACTGTGGTATTCAGTTAAATTGACATGTTCTGTTTGAAGACAAAATCAGATCAACCTGTTCCAGTTGCACCAGGAATCCATTAACATCAAGTGTGCAATTCTCAAAATCCGTAAAGAGAATTCTTTTTTCCTTTTTTTAGCGTTTTGCTAATTTGAAGAATTTTTCACTTTAGTTGACAGCGGCTAGTGTATGAAAGGCAGAGGAAACTGAAGTGCTCTGGGTTGTATGTGAGACAGCATTAAATTAACAGCCACAAGATGTGTTGGAATCACCACAAGAATGTCTATAAGAATACGAATCCTTATGATAACACCTGTCCAATGAAGTTGAAATTTCTGTGTAATGTCTCCATGATGACACTGTGGCACCTCCAGCATTTCCCTCAGTCCAGGTATTAAAATATGTGTCACAATGACTGAAACACAGTCATGCTTAAAAATGACCGTCAGTTAAAAAAAAAAAGAAATCACACAAAACCAAAACAGTTAGTACATCATATGAACAGCATGTTTAATTTCATCTATTTCAAAACTAGTTTTTTGTTTTGAGCTTTGGATGAACTGCCTTCCTCACAAACACAATGTGTCCAAGTAACTGAGGTGTACCTGAGGTACACTATCAATTATTCAAAAACTTTTAAAGAGATGTGCCAGAGGTAAATCATCGCTGGCTGATTTCTTTCAAAGTTGGTGACGTGTATATAAAGTACATAGTAGGCACACCAGAATTAAACACTGACATGGCTGAGGTGTACTTGAGATCCATGTACACCTCAGATATTATGCATGAGATGTACATGAGGGATACACCCCACATACACCTCACCTATACCTCATACTGAAGTGCGTATGTCATGTCTGTAAGTTGAACCAATAGTATTATTGTACAAACAATGAAAGAAAATGTTTCAACATTTAATTCACAGGTGTATTAATTGTTTCAAAATAATCAGAAGGATGTTGCATAATATCAATTACACCTTCCTAAGTGATTCTTTTATTGGTTGCTTGGCTTAATGATTTGTGATCTAGAAGTTGACACACATGAGTTATATGGGCTGGAATGAGGGAACTACATGCATCATATTCACTGTTGTGAAGCCAGCTTTCAGAATGGAGATGTAAGGCCACGTATATTACAGCCTAAGTAAAGGTGAAGGTTACATGAATGACAACTGTGGTAATTTATTTATAAATGTCACATCAAAACAAATTCTTTTATGTAAGGTTGTGTGTATTCAAATTAGTATTTGATTTTTTTCTCAGATAAAACTCGTGGTACATTGTCAACATGATGGTTTTCTTGAGCACGAAACAGTATATGTGCTGCACAAAATGCACATTGCAATAATGCCTGACAGCTTGCAAACTCCTTTCCATCTCCAACAAATATTTCACCTACATGACAGCACACAGCATCATAGTGGCAGGAAACTGTGCAGAGCAAAGGGGAACCGACGACTATTCACAGGTTGCTGGTGGACCTTCCCATATACGACTGGAGAGGAAACCAGCATGAGCTAGGACTGAACTCACTGAGACTGCATTGGTGGGAGGCTCCTGGGTCCCTGTGCTGCATTAATTAGCATGCCAACCACTTTGGACCTGGACAGTGGCCCCTGCCCCCTCCTCCCCTGCCCCAACTCTCCCTTTTGCTTCATTCCTGTAGGAACATTTGTCACTGACACATGCTAATTAAATGCTTAGCTACAAAGTACACAAGGACACCAGCATTACAGAAATTTTAACGGCAATTTTGGAAGATTTTGTGTGGCATGTCACTGTAAAATGTCCAATGTGTTCATCATTATCACTATCTCACTAAAGCAGTAACTGGTTGCCATCGCTAAATAGACCAAAATAAAGACACCAAATTTATTGTCAGACTTTAAAATGTGACATTACTCAACAGAAATGCATAGCGTTGCCAATGTCAATTAAATTCTGAAGACAAACACGGTTTCCCATTGAGGTGACTGTCGTCCTTTGCTGGCAACACAAAAATTGTCAGATATAGTCCTAAAAACTCAGAATACTGGAAAAAAATTGTCAGAGTTAAACATGATGAAACTAGCTCTACTTCTGGTAGAAATGTGAACTTAGACATTACAATAAATAAATACATGAATTTATTATTTATACATCAGTGAAATCCTAGTATTTCCTTCACTGATAAAAGTGTTATTTTTGATATTTCACACCCAGACATCATGATGTCAAAAAAGAAACGTATCCAAGTTCCAATCTGATAGCAGAATAATGTTACAATGTAAGTTCAGTCAACTGCTACATTCTCACAACATCATATAAGACACGTCATATAACATGCTGTGCACAGGACGTCACTCTCTAGGCCTGTCTGTAACAGCCTACGGTTGGAAAAAATGACGAAAACTCTTTACAGTACATAAAATCATGATACTGTTAGAGTATAAATAATAAATAGAATATTGCACATTGATGGGTGAATACCATAAATATTGTTCTTGTGAGAGGTGGAAATGATAACCCAATTGACGCCAATCGGTTATTATTTCCACCTCTAGCTCAAACAATATTTATGGTTTTCAACCTTCACTGTGCAATGCCCTCTATAAATCATACATCTAGCTCCTGTCACAACCTCAAATATAGTTCCAGTGACCACCTGAGAAATAGGATACATGTATCCAAAGGGTGTGTTAATAACACTTTATATCTGCCAGATGCTTCTCTACTTACTTAAAGGTTGGCTTTCTGTGTTTCATAATTTGTCTGGAAAATCTCTTAAACAAAACAGCAATACTTCAGTTCAACCATCATAGGTCAAGCTGATGAAACGCATGTACATGTATACATGTACACTGAACAAAATCTGAGTAGGCTTATTCGTAACTGTACTCACCTGCAATGACATCTCTGTATGCTATCCAGATAAAACTAAGGCTCAATTCAAGGATTGATGAATGTACTCTATGTCTACTGCTAAAATGTTTACTTTAACAACACACTTTGGTATTTTGATTTCAATGCCGAATTCTTTACTAAAACAACAGTTGCAAAAGTATTACACACCTGCATGCATAATATGGGATGATTAGTACCTGTTGACTGGCAGCAAATCTGTGCTTGAATGTTCTTATTTACATGCAGCCTTGTTAACCATTCTTTTAATGCAAACAAAAAGCAAATTGCCCAGATAATCTAACTTCAGATGTATAAATCTGCTCATGCAGTCCAGTGCGATCAAGTGAGTCTGAACCATTAAACCTTTCTTTTTGGGAAAATGAGGCTGAAGTTTTATTTATTTAGTAATTTTGGCTACAGGTGTCATCATGCATACATTTTTAAATACATAATGGCAATTACCCCCCCCCCCCCAAAAATAAATAAATAAAAAATAAAAAACAAACAAAGGGCTTGCAAAGCTTTGGGAGAGTTACCTTACATTGCACCTTAATTGCCACAGTTTCACTAAACCTCAAAACTCAACACACTTCAGCTTTTAAGATAAAACTTATGGCATATGTAACTACTTCATGAAATTCAACTAAATATGTCTTATTGCATGGCTGTGTTGGTTGGTATGACCTACATGTAGTTTATAGGCATACAAGATTTTCCACTAAATACTTAATGGAATCAAGTTTCTTGAAGTGCTTACACAATTTTCATTTGATCAATTAAAAAATATTTAAAAAATACATTTAGCCAAAAATTACACCTCCCAACTAAATTAGGGGTCATTGCCATACTAGTGAGAAGTCAGATTGCAACATGCGCTCTGATTGGTCAAAAATGCCTAGACATCTTCCTGTATTCGTGATCCATTATGGTGGCTCAGTCGGTATTATGTTCGCGAGTCTGAGCAAAGATTGAGCAGAATGTACTTAATCATAGCCTGTGATCTTGGATCGCTATAAGAATATATATACAAGTCTCTTGTCCACTGGGATAATCTTTAAGAGCATCACTTGAATTTTTCTCTTGGACTATCCTCTAACCTTCCGTTTCCAGTTTCATCAAGCTCCAGGACACATGCTCTCAGAGACATTTCCAAACACCTACATGTATATGACTCGTCATGAAGCTAGAAGCACAGGGTTTGGGGACAATTCCACAAAAAACATTTTCAACTTGGCCAAAATTTAAAAACCCAATGAAGTGCATGGTTAATTGTTAAAGAAGATTGGATTTCAACAGATTCGCATTTGCATTAACATGTAAGTGTTTGTTCTCAATTTTAGCTTCCATGACATAAAAATATTGAAATTTCAACTTTTGACATACATGTAAGTACACTGGTGACGAAAAAATAGTTTTCTGATTTGTTCAAACTAAGTTTTTAAATTGAAATTTGCCAGAAAAACCTCTGTAATCCTACAGTGGAACATCAGTCATAATACATGTTCATGGTTTACTTGTCCGCACGAATTCAGTTCAAAATTTAAACAAAATTGATTATTACCATGACCTATATGACTTGGAGATCAATGCTCTACTCAAGGCCCCAAGACAACAACACGTGTTACTACTGACACAAGGTTTTCTATACCTTGACCGTATACACAATCAAATATCCTTACAAGAAATGTAACACTTGCTTTGAAACCCAGCTTACCTCACTCTTAGCAGAGGAAATCAGGTATGTTCCACTTAACTATACTTAAATCCCGCTGTTATGTACATTAATCAATGTTGCAAGTTTATCAAGCTGGTAAAAGCGACAGACAGCCTAACTGCAAGTCTAGTAAGGCGATCATTTAAAACATTTTCATGGAGAGTAACTCGACCAATCCCCCAAAAATGAGCTCTACCCTGAAGTTCATATTTGTCCTTGTGTTACAGGTACTTACATTATTTCAGTCAGATTATTTTTCACTTTTGAATTACTCTGAACAGGCCTACAGCTTTTCATTTCAGTACTGCTTTATACACTCACTGGAAAGAGATGCACTATATTTTACAGATCCTTGGCTCTGCGGGCATTGTCAGTAACTTTTGGAGGTCAGTTTTCATGTTTTTAGTCTGTTTGCAAAAACCCTGTCGAGGTCGGCTTTGTTAATTTATTATTTTCTTGAAATTGCTGGTAAATATGAATTTGGGGTGCTTTTACGATTTGAAGTAAGACACCTGAACATACATATATATATAATACGCCCTACAAGAGGGAAACAACACTGTTTCGACAGGACAGTACAGACAGTCTGAATATAAATATTTACGTACCTTTACAGATTTACATAAAACGCTGTGCTTATTTGCAGACTTTCTGAAGAAAGCTACCAGCTGAGGATGGTCCACAAGATCACACATTTCACCTTTTGCGAAGTCTTTGAATACATAAGGATGTTAGATCCAGCCACAGCTGTGTTCAAGCTCATCAAGTAAAGCAAACTTGTGTTCACTGAATAAAATACTGTACTCCAATTATATAGACAAGTGATCTCTGACTACTATCCTCGCTTATTTTCCCTCAGTTTGTTAATTTACATGTATACATGTGTGTGTTTGGAGTAATATTCTATGAATAACTGTTCAATGAACTTGAATGTCAATGCTTATTGATGGATATAAATAAACTCAAAACCATTTAAAATTCACATTTAACACATATTTTATCAGTGACATATTTCATCAAAACCATTTAAAATTAATCTTTAACATATTTTCTCCTTGTCATATTTAATCAAATTTCCCAGATGGTGACATTTGTTAAGGAACACTGCTCATCAGTTTTACTCAACAAAGACGCAATCGTGAATTACCTCCATGAGAGCATGTTATGTCTGCAGTTTCAGGGATGAGCTGATCTTCATAAAGTTTCACTCACTGACAAACAGTGTTGAACTATTTGTGGTACAAAATTTTGCAGCTGCTTCGGTCTCTAGCTGAATCTATATTTACTGACATGGTTTCTCAGCAATTCAAATACAGAAATAACTGGACATCATATACCTATGGACAACAGAGATAGAACTGGCAAAAAAATTACTATCAGTCAAAATATTTCACATGAACTCTCTGACTTCAGGACACCTGTTGTTAAGTACCGCTTCCTCCATTTCAAAGGACACATGCTGGACACGTCTTTGCAGGCATGGAAAATAGCACACAAACACTCAGCTGTTGGTTTAGTATATTACATGTAACTCAGACGTGTATAATAGTCATTATTTTATTAAATCATTGTTATTATCTGGACTCAAGCTTGGGTATATCAGTGCAGTTATGCTATATCCATGATAGATATAACATAATGATGGGTGTGTGACACTCACAGCTGCAGAAATTTGTTGGTTCTCAGCACAATATACAGTATAAGACACAAAAGATGACAGGTAAGAACATTCAGTTACACCTGGCCGATGACGCTCAAGATGTAATTTCCAAACCAACACACCCACTTACAGGAGAATGCAGCTCCTAAACATCACAAATATATATGAACATAAACATGGTGCAAGCAGGGCATAGCCGTGTAAGCAGATCTGAACCAGGACTTGCCAGCCAGTTCCAGGGCTAATGTACATACTCATACATATTCATGAGATATTCTACAGATAAGCCAAGTAAAAGCAATGAGACAGTAATTTAGCTATGCATGATGACCATCTTGGGTAACTGTATGTACACTGCTCTGCTAGCTACCATAATGACTTGCGCATAAAGCTACTTTAAAGCATTGAGGTAATTACACATAAATGAGACTCAAAAATTTGAAGCCAAAAAAGAATTATTATTTATAAATAACAGTTGAGGACAAGCGGTCATACAACCTTCTAAATACATGTACATAAATGTACAAGTATACATGTAAAAACAGGCATTTCTGAGAGTAAATTTCTGAGATGATGGAATTAAATGTGGCTCTTTTAATTTTTGTGACATCTGGTTTGCCATTTTTAGCAAATGTACATGTAACAGGAAAACACAGCTTCGTTTTTCTACACAACCTATTAATACCTTTCCTTTTCCCCCAAACTTGGAAAGAAATGTGATTTTAATCTTTCAAAAGTACTGCAATCTGTTACAAAAATTAGAAGAATTAAGGCAGATGTCAACAACTGATCCCCTTGATCTCTTAGAAACCATTGAAGTGTTCCATGTATATTACCGATGCACAAAGTCATCCCTGAAATGGCTTGTTTAATTAACAAAATGATAAGAAAACTTATTTTCATAACTTTAAGCTTGTTTTGGTTGAATAGCTCGCTTAAACCACTTGAATAAAAGTAAAAGTTTAATAGAATTCAATTAAATGTATTATGTTAACCATGTAGATCAACATATGGAACAAAAGAATAAGAAGACTTAAGAATATCCTTTTAAAAAGTATTATACAAGAAATGGTGAAAATATGTTACTATTCACCCATTCCATGTACAAGTACTGAATGAGTGAATGATTATGGCTTAATGCCACATTGGCAATATGTCAGCCATATCGTGGCGATTACTGAAAGTAATTATACACCAAAAGCTGTTTACTTTTATACACATGTATGTAAATAAGAAATAGTACAGTGCAACCAAGGCAGAGTCAAAGAACATGCACTGTCTGATAAAAGCTATAGGACAACTAGCGTTAAGAGAACCCAACAACTCACCAGTAAGTGCTTCAGTTTGAACTGCAGCCTCAGACAGTTACCTGATCTTATGAACTTACATGTACTACATCACTGCCAGACATCGAAAATGATGCCAACATTGACAACCCTGTCCCCACCCTTCCCACAAAATAATGGTGAGCTAATATCAGGATGAAGTGTGTCTTCAATGAACACATGCGCCCATCTATCTGAAGCTCATCAACTCTGTATTTACATGTATATCCTACCTGAATAAAGAATATCGAGGTAGCACTACAGTTCTTCACAACCTGGTCAATACTGGTCAGCATCAGGTACAAGTATGTCAGCCTGCCACTACAATAGTGCAGAGAATTCACTGTTCAAGAACAGGCCATCAAATATTATGTACGCCAAAGCTGGCGACCATCCGCTAAGATATATATGTATTTCTCTGAGTTGGAAACGAGGATGACTGCAGCCAGTGACATTTGAGATAATCCATGCCCTGCCGCAACTCAGGATTCTCTCTATACCAAGTCACATCCGTCTCCTCCCATGCACATTCTTACATTAGCTGCCAAGTGGTGGCAAGAAAAATCAATGTTGCTTTAAAAATCAGGGCCTAATGACCATGAACACATTTAAAGTAGCAATGCCCCTAACGCAGACAAAGAAAAAAAACACACACAAGAAACAAAAAAAGCCTCACAAAAAACAAAGTCTACAGATCAAAGCATGCAAGGACAAAAATCTATAAATAGAAAGGCTAACATGTCACCTGTGTGAACATCAATATTGTTCTGTGTTAAATAACAACAGCTTTAGAGCTGTGAATGGACAGAGGACTAGAAAGAAGGAGCATCAATTCTGAAACCTCCAGAACCTCTTCTAGCCAAAACATACCCATTATAAAGGGCATGATGCAAATGAAAGTCTGTGGAGGGTGGAGAAGGGCAGGTCACTAAGCCACTTCATTCCCACCTTATATCACCTTATATACATATATCAAGCTTGTTAGAACATCCCACCTAACTGGCTGTCAACATGGTAATCCCTCAGCCAGATGTTCATAGAATGGGAGACAATCTTTTGCATGAAAATCCAATAAAATTTCTTCCACTACTTGACAATCGTGATGTATAATGTTTATAGTAATAAACATTTTGGTTAAGTATTAGGTATTTTGAAAATCTTGATTTCTCTTAAAATCAGGTGAACAACTGAAAATACTCATCATAGGATATAAGTGGCTGGAGGGGAGTGGGGTAATTCCCTAGTAATACCCTAATTCCTCAACCTTTTCTCGCATATGACAAAGCAACTTTCCATGCAATTTATACACATTTTTAATTTGATTTTGGAGACAAAACTGCATTTGTTGGATTGGACAATTTCACGGTTGCACAAAAAGTATAATGTTATGAGTTAATACAGAAAAATTTCTTCAGACTATGCTTGAATAAACACCTAGCACACATGAGAAAAAGTTGAAGAATTACAGTATTGGTTCTTTTAGACACTGCCAGAATTGACCATGTTAAAATGGACCAGTATGAGAGAGCATGCAGTTGTAACGCAAAACAGAAAACTGTGCCAATTCGGTGCTGGGATGCATACAACTTTTTGTATCAGAGAAATGAAAACATTTGAAAGACACTGTGCATTTCTTTTACAACTACACGTATACTGACTAAAAAGAAAAGACCAAATGTCCAAAAAATTTATATCAGTTAGCTGTGATAACTGCATGAGTAGCAAGCTAGGCTAAGAGTACCGAGCTTTATCCATGATACCCAATGCCAACTCCCTTGCCACCCCCAACTTCTCAAATCGCATCCACCTGGCCCCCTAGAAAGTTTTCAGATCTCCTTTTTTCAAACCTATAGAGTCAACCATACATATACGAAAATGAGAGGACTACATGAGCACATTTAAGATTTCTGAAATCCACGATAAATGATTTGATCACGTAAGATTGCTAATGGTATACAACATAACAATCTTTGTTATTCTGCTATCCTCAGAAGTGTGGCAATTCACTTCAATCTTGACATTTTACATACTGGTGAATGTTGAACACAAATACAGTAGTACTGAAACGTGGAAATAATAATCATATATCATTATGACTGGATCAGACCATGAGGAGAGTTGAGCAAACACATGCATGTCAATTTTTAATGGAAAAAGGTAAAAACTGGAAAATGGCATGGTGTAAGAATTCATCATTACATTGTGACTCAATATTTCAGCTTTTTGAGGGGGTTATTAAATCATACCTTGTAAATTTCTTGCAGAAATACAGGTGTCTTGAAAGTCATAATGAAATCAGTCTCTTTCTGAAAGAACATTTCAACACTATATTCAGGCATATCATCAAGAGTGTAGCAACACCAGCTGTCCAAGACAGAAATGAGTATGGAAACTGAAGATGAAATTAGACTGACCATCACTCATTATCTGACCATTCCATTCTGCCATCAGCAAAACAGGCAAACTGTAACACAATGAAAAACTCATTAATGACTCAATATATTCACATCACAAGGAGAGCAGCAACTCCTGGACAGTTAGCCTTGTGAATCTCCAACAGATATATGCGAGTACAGAAAGTCATAACGAAATAAGGCCCATTGAGACTCACTTCAGATTCTGCCATCCTCTGCAGAGAATAAAATTCATGAAATCTTTGCACCCTGAATCTCCCCTAGAAGTACATGAATACTGAAGATCATAATGAAATAAGACTGACTCATCAGTGAGACTTGCTTCACATTCAGCTGTCCTCTGCATGCAGACTAGAAAACTTCACAACGCTCAAAAAGACAAATTCCACTATTATCACAAGTTTAGTATTTCAGCCCTTCCTTTAGCTATCAGCAGGATAGGTACTAAACCTTGATCACTAACCATGCAAACACATTAAAGATCAAATATGTGTCTATATGAATAGTAAATAAGTATCGTAGTGATAAAACAGTAGGAAACAAAAGCATTAAAAATTTTGTATGTGCAAGTCCTTAATAGCTCTATCAACTTTATGTCTGACTAAGTGGCTCTCTCAACAACTGTAGTACAGCAACGCAACTAAAGGGTTTAATAAATACATGTACATGTTAATTTTCTCTTCTTCAATAGATTTGACTTCATGCAAAAAATATGCATCACAACTGACATTTATATATAAATATACCTTAAGTCTTCAACTTTCTCAACCACTGCTGAAAGCAATATTTCAGTATGTTCTTGGAGAACTGTAGGGTCTAGAGAAATACTTCTGATAGTTTTATGAAGCTTTTTCCTGTGGTGACACAAACAAATCATTTTTTCGGCTTCATTTTTAAAATAATTGCATGCATACACTATCCTTTAGAAACTTCCTGAATGGTTGAAAAGGTTGAAGATTTACTGTAGTTAGACAGAAAAAGGCAAATCAATATGCTGTGATATCACAATAGACAAAGAAAATGGATACATTTATAAAAAAAATATTATGTGTAAGGAATTGCTCAACAGTTCTGTGACCTTACCTGGCAAAGTCTGGCTCCCAAATTACAAAACTATGGGCAACTACATGACTGTAAAGTCAAACGTTCACCACATATTGATTTTTTCTTTTGCACCAAGTTTAACCTAATATGAAATATATAATAACAAACAAAGCATTGACATATAGTCATAAGACTTGGAAAGACTGACCAATCAGCAATGCTGATAATGTGGTCAATCACATTCAGTGAGTTCATCATCTAATTACAGGTCATTTGCCTAATTAGACATGACACAGCTGCCTGAAAATACATCTACCCAGAGGTATTAAATGGATAGGACCAATTTCAATATTACCATCAGCTCAGCTCATATTCTTTGCCGAAAAGCCATTTCGCATTTCTATGATTTCATTCAAAATTGCATACCTGCATATGCTTTTTGTTCGTAAATTACAGAAGGCTTAACACAAACCAAGTTTTTACTGAAATTGTGAATTTTGCTTTCCCTGAACTGAGCCATATTAGTTATCATATGTTAATGGAAAATTCAACTGATGCATGTCAGTTTACATAGAGCCTGGTTTCATGAATCTCAATTTTCTAATAAGTTATTTTCAAGTTTCACTCTCAAAAAAAGGGAATTTAATGATCTGAAAGTGTGCTTGAAAGCACCAGGTACATTTGTGTTTATTGTAATGTTATTGATCTTTATTACTCACTTATAACTAGGTGATAAAAAGTCAGAAATACAGTGTTATTAAAGAAACATGTTTCTGCAGCGTACATCTTTGACATGTTGTGCATAGCACACTCGAAAAAACCAAGTTCTAGAAATAAACCACCAACCATGCCTTGGACTAACCACCAATCATGCCCGGAACAAACCACCATTTATGCCCTTAACAAACCACCAATCATGCTCAAGGCAACCCACCAATCATGTCCAGGACAAACCACCAATCATGCCCTTAACAAACCACCAATAATGCCCAAAATAAACCACCAATCATGCCCAGAACAAACTACCAATCATGCCCAGAACAAACCACCAATCATGTCCATGACAACCCACCAATCATGCACTTAACAAACCACCAATCATGCACTTAACAAACCACCAATCATGCACTTAACAAACCACCAATCATGCCAGGAACAAACCACCAATCATGCCCAAAACAAACCGCGACTCATGCCCAGAACAAACCACCAATCATGCCCCAGACAAACTACCAATCATGCCCAGGAAAACCCACCAATCATGCCCAGGACAAACCACCAATCATGATCAGAACAAACCACCAATCATGGCTGACACAAACTACCAATCTTTAGAATGTTTATTCTGGTAAACTCTTCCATTTGTGACAAATGTCATATTGGTGCTGGCATTGTGAACCACCTATGGTCACTATGAGACTTCACAAACAGTGAGACTCCAGATTTAACATGGTCCAATGTGAATAATGTGTCGCCTATAGAGGCACATAAAACAGAAAATGCCACAGGCTGAAAATGTCAGATACGGTGCCAACATATTATACCAAGAAATTATTACCATATTGTATATATAGCAACAAAGTTTATTTTTGGCCTCCAGTGCAGCAACCAATTGCTGGCCAGCTTTCTCAGAGTATGCTACCACAAAAATAGCTTATCATGCTTGCAGCATCTGATATATTGCCTTGCAGTCACCACAAACTTCAGATTGCAATTTGTGATAGGACGTTTATTGCTAGTTCCAAGCTAGCAACACATTTTCAAATACTCGATACCATCTTTCCACCAGTTACATAATCCAGTTCAGATGATTTTGAATTATTAAAATGTGTTTAAGTTTGATATACACAGAAAAGCTATATAAATTAAGTTTAGCCTCTGAGTGCCTGCTTAGGTGACTTCAACATAAATGCATATATTTTATTCTTAAGTTGAAATTTTCAGAGCCTAATATACTTATCACGATTAAACATTCAATCACAGACATGATAGACTGAATTGGTATCCCTCCATGTAATCAAACCCTGTCTCAACTGAGCAGCATTCACTACAGGCTTTCACTAGTGATATCTCAAGTTCAAACCCAGCTTCTTTTGTTTTCACTTAAAGTCTGGTTCTTTTGAACCTAGGCTTCGCAACCAACATTTGTATACCAGCATCAACAAAAATGGGCATTTCAGGTCAATAATTTTCAGACCAGTTTTTGGCAAATAACACAAATGACCAAAGAACTCAGAAAATATATAATATCTAAAAATTAGGATGGATTTATTCAAACAGAAGCAGTCAACAGCTTCCAGTGATGACAAAAAGATGCAATCAACCTTTGAACTTTTTGAAGACATGAACTGTTGGGTTAATTAATATTGTTGAAACAACAGCCTCCAGGGTTTAACAAGAACACATATACATATCAATGGCCAACATTATGGAAATGATATTTCAATTTAAACAATTATCACAGAAAATTGAGTAGTCTCCAGATTGAGCCATATTTATTTATTGGGTTCAGGGGTTCAAGTACTCCATACTATCAGATCTCGCTTCATAGATATAGATCAGATATATTGTGTTAGTTCTGTACTGAGCTTTGTCAGCTACCTGGAAAACAATGGCACAGGTTTACTGTGCATGGGAACTCGACATGTTTTCGACATCGATACACCTGACCACAATAATACAAGTAAAAATCTCTAGACCATGCCTGAAAATATCTCTCAAATAAATATATAAATAAATTTGTCATACCAAATAAAATATTCTACTTAGATACCACGGCTCTCACATTTAAGCTTATGCAGGCCTAGCTGAGCTTGGGTAAAACCCACCATCCAATTGGCCAGTTATTTGTGAAGAGAGACCTGTATAGGATCCTGAGATCCTTTAACAGATCATTGATAATATTTCATTAAAAACCAACACAACCTGTAACCATCTGTTGAATTTGAACATCTGTCATGTGATAAACATTTTCTTGTATCAGATCATTTGCTTTATCAAAACATTTTCTCATGCCATGAGAGGTGTCAGAGAGTTCCCCTGTTTCAGTTGTAAGGCAATTGCTAACATTTTTCTGCCTGTTTTTGCCCATCATGCAACCACAGAAACAGCCTAGGGCATTTAATCTCAACACCAGATCTGTTACAGTCTACTTATAGTCAGCTGACATTAGTCAGTGATAATCAAAATAATTGTTTCTGGTGGAAATGAAATTATAATGTGCTGACAGCAAAAACAAAAACTGCATTAAAAAATTTTTTAAAAATTAAATAAATAAAAACAATAAACAATAAAAAAATAATTGATGTTGCAATGTAACAAACATCATCAGTGCAGTGCAAATCATTTTGCTACAGTTAGCATCAATTTAGTTCAGCTGTGACAATCCAGATAAATTATACCAAGGCCCAGGTCATGTTTTATAGAGCAAGAATAATAACGGACATTCACTTGGTTTTTCAGTCTAAGTCAAATACTTCATGGATTAAACTTATGGATGGAACTTATTTAGTCTGACATTTTCAAACACATAAATACATATATGTATGGGCATATAAGCATCTATAACATATAGGTATTCAGTTTCCTGTCCAAACTTCCTTATGCTTCTATCAATTATCTCAGACCATTATCACGAGGTGAAATTATCATCAGCGTGTGGGCGAGTTTAAGCAAGGTTTTCCCTACTTTCCAGCACACTTGTAGAATTACATCAGGTGGCTTCCAAGCCTGACGAAAGCAACCAATATAGCCAGGGGGCTGTGGGCTCCCCAAGTATTCCATGAATGAAGTCATAATTTTCAAAGACAGCTACATTTTTAATTTTTTAAATAATGATTTTCTGCATATTTTCATTTTAAGCAGGTTAAAAATGGCTGAATCATGCACTGATGAGTAAAAATGCTTATCTGATTTCAGCCTCTAATGTTGATCATTTATTCAAGTTTAAAGGTCGAAGTACCTGAAGGCTACTGGCTCATACAATGCACTATGCCAAAATCACTGCTTTTAAACTAGGAAAAAATTTTCAAGCACAATCGACCTTCAGATAATACAGATCACTGCCTGGCCATATTCCTGTCTGACCATACTGCAGGTGACTTGATCAAACTCTACGTGTGCAAAACTATAGCTGCATTCACACCGTTCACTTTGTCACACTGACCTTGTCAATGTCAGTATCATGTGACTGGGTGAGGTGTCATGTCTGGTGTCTTCTGCATGATGTTCAAGTGGCAGCAACACTTTGGCGACATGGACTCGCACTGCCACAAGATGACACAGTATATATACTTTCTTAGGACTCCTCGTTTGTGGCTCAAAAATTGAGGTGACCTTTCTGGGCACAGTGTCACCTTTTCATAGTATGGGCTTGAGAAAATGAATTTTTAAACTGTTGGCAGTGCTACTGGATACACACCGCATGTCTATGTATATGCAAGCACTGTCAGTCAAACCTAACTCCGTAATGAACAGTGTGTGTACTGGCAGGCACATCACCTCATTAATATGGACATCACACAAACTGTTGCTACAACATTTATTTATTTGATTGGTGTATTACACAGTACTCAAGAATATTTCACTTACATGCCAGCGGCCAGCATCATGAACTCACAGCAACCGCATTGGTGGGAGGCACCTGGGTTATTATGCCGCACTGGCGCACTAATCCCGTCAGACATGCAGACCCTACTGCTACAAAATGCCACACCTACACTTAACCAAACACAAATTTGGTATACCTGCACCTGATCCAGTGATATATGTCAGTGAATAAGTTTCGCTGTTATATATATATTCAAGTATATACATTTTTAATACCTTTTTATTTCTGTGACCTACATGTAGAATAAGGAAGTAAAAACTCATTAAAGATCCTGTTACATTAACCACCATAGAAAGAAACGGTTGTGGCCATTTCATGACAGGAAAATAAGTATACTGCATAATTATCCTTTTATTTCTTTCTTTTCATGAAGATTCATAACTTTTGTTAAGTGTTTATTGTTAATTAAAGTCAAAGGCAGAATTTACAGTGTGTACGACTGTGTGACACCGACCTCTCAGTAAGACATGCAGGATATAAGCACGAGATGAATAACAGTAAGCAATTTGCCTGCAACGCATATATCTGTTAATTCTTCCACAACATAGTACAACAAGTACTCAGCTGTAACTCTGAAAGATTTTGATTCACCCTTTCTCTCTTTTCGCTAAGCCCTGATAGTATGGGTCTACGGATTGCAGGGTTTTGCATTATGGTGAACAGAGGATGACATTTTTGAGAGAACGACAATTTTTCGTGCCAATTAAGTTCTTTCACAGATAAAAGTAGAGCACATGGGAATCGAGTTCATCTTCTAGATGTTTATGCTTCATATTTGGGTTTGCTAAATGAATATGTTCAAGTTCCTCCTAATGCGATCTAAACTTTTGCAACCCTCCAGCTTTCTAATCACATGTAGCAGCCCTTAATGAAGCTCTGATGCACTGTACACATAGTAATTAAGCAGGATCAAGACAATTACTGGGTATACAATATAATAATATTACACATATTCAAGATTTCCCTGATGAAGCATAGCTTACATTATCTTCGCTAATATGAAAGACGAAAGAAATATTAACCGGTACAAATGTAAACACTTGAAATTCCAGAATAAAAAATACACACAAGATGTCAAATTAAATCTGCTTTATGCCAAAGCAGAATAGTTAATTTAATACACTGTTATTTTCAGCCAAGTTACATAACAAGAGTTTAAATGTCAATAATCGTAAAATAAGGCACTGAAGCTTAATCAGCTATGACACAAGGTCAGGGTCACCACCAATATCTACCACGTGTGAATTTCTATCTTGGGGCAGAATAATCATAAATGCAAATACATCAGATATGTACAATTAGATGGTTGTCAAGTTATCAAAAGATATGTACTGTAAATGTCATTACAATTAGATGGTTGTCAAGCTATCAAATGATATGTACTGTAAATGTAAATTAAATACCATAATAAAAACATTATTTCCTGATATTATTTGACTGCATGGTGCCATACTCAAGAATTTTGCACTTATATGATGGTTTCATGGGTGGAGGAAACCAGAGTGTCTAGCGAAAATAACTGAGAAAGTTGCCAACAAATTCTACAGTATGTGACATACAGATGTGCACACCCTGTCCATGTTATTAGTGTTAGATAATTGCAAGGTATTCAGTGAAAAAGAGACTAACAGTTGCTTTTACTGTCAGGAAGGCATCTCAAGCACAGGGGTGGGAGCATAGACAAATTCCCCATTATGGGGCATTATTAACCTACTTATTATTATGACCTACTTATTTGTGCACTGTGCCTTCTGCAAGTCATTTGAATTTCACAGAGTGGAGTGAATCAACAAACCCTGGCCCCAGGCACATTTGCAATCATCTCCAGTTCAGGCTGAACAGAAAAGCATCTTTTGCAATTTGTTGCAAGCATCACAAAATAGTCCTCTTAAGTGGAACCAATGTGGAAAATGTGAAACAAAAAAAACAACAACAAACAAAATGAATGACAAATTCCCAGCTACTTTGCACACTGTTCACTGGTACACATTTGTATGTTAACTTGTCATATGTCAATACAAACTTAAAGCTTTTCCAGCCAGTGGTATGCACATCTGTATGAGTACCTTGTCACTGCATGCAAGCATGTCGAACATGGGTTCACCCTATGCATTTATATGTCTTAGATTTCTGATGTAAGATGCATGGTTCTCAAGAATATTTCTTTGGTCTATTTAAGTAATGAGGTTTACATCTGGAGAAAACTTGGTGATAGATACACACAGCGCAAACAAACAAACAAAAAAAACAACAACACTAATGCAGCTGAAGCAAGACTCATAACGACCATATGTTATACTATATATTTATAGGCCTGTTCCTTAATGCGAGTTTGAGCTAACGCCAAACAAAAGAGAAGAAAAACACAAAAAACAACAGCAATGCAGCTAATGATGGACTCCCAATGACTATATACATAGGGAACTGTTTTGCAAACTGATTTTGGGAATAGACCAGAAGTCTAATCTTTTGTAGAGATCAAAATATTTTATGCCGAACACTCAAACCTTGCTGAAATCGCATTACCAAACCAATAGAATAAGCTGTCAAAATTTGACCAATGTGACACCCATGGTTAAAAGATTTTTTGGCTAAATCCCAAAACTGCTTTGTGGAATGGACCCATCAGCATGTCAAGCCTCCATCTTCAGGTGACAACTGAGTATCATTTGTGACAGGTTATATTGATAAATATATACAATTCAAGGCTGGTACATTCATTATGATTTTGATACTGTGTCCTTTTTTTTGCCCAGTACAAAATAACAACATACTTCACCAAGATCTGATAACATATACCCTAATCCTTTTTTTTGACATACATGTTGCAACAGGCATAAAAAAATTTCTTTTTTTTCTATCTTTACTTTTTCTCAAAACTAGAACAGAAATGTAACATTTTGCTTTCAGGGGGACTGATATCTGTCCCAGAAATCTGAAGAATTAGAGTAATTAAATTTAATACCCCCTCCCATCCCCGTTATTGCTTGAGATGTGTTATACCTTCTTCCATATGACACACATAAATGATACACCAATAGCCATGTAAACTGAAGGCCTACAGTAAACACATCAGTGATGGTGAGTGCATGTTGGTGGATCATGCTGGTTGGCTCTCAGTAAAGGTCAAGCAAAACAAGCACCTGGTCAACACATCCTATACTGTATTGACAGAGACAGGCACAACTGTGCTGGAAGGTACACAGTTGTAAACAGACCCAGATTCGGGTAAACTTAACCCCCGATATTCACAGATATAAGATGCAAAGGAGAATATACATGTCCTTCAGTTACATGTATGTCAGGTAAAAGCCAACTCATAGTACAGCTTTCTAATACACTGCCAGCACATGCTCACAAGTGAGATGCATCCAGTTTTTAATGATCTAAGGACAAATCCCCATTACCCTGACCCCACCCTTCTGGACTGCCCCTAATACCTGAAGACTGCCACCTGAAGTCCTCAGCCCCTAGCCTCCGACAGTTGATCTCAGCAAACTGCAACCTCTTCTTCTACACCAGCATTATAGTATTAGGTCAAGGCCAAGGGTGAATAACCCACATAAACACATTTGTAGGAGCATTGACTACACAGGCAAGCTCAACCCAGTAGAAGCATTCCAGTACAGATAAACAGTTGCCTAGCTGACACAAATATAGCCACATTCAACTAAATTGACCTCTTATTATTATTTCAGGTGAACTAACAAAATAAAGAAGCACAAAACCTGAAACCAGATCCAGGTGTGATGGGTGAGCTGATCGAAATGTGTGTTTGTCTGTGAATGGATCCTTTACTATGTCTGGAGTTTATACACTAAATCTGTCTAAATACAGTCTTCAGTGGATGCAGCATAAAATAATAAATGTTGTGTGTCACTTTGTCAAGGCCATAATACTACAATATGTGATTTCACAGGACAATCTTTACATGACACAAACAGCTGATTATTTATACATACAAAGCCAACTTAATTTTTAAATATGCACCTTTGCATTCTTCCTATGAATCAAAGTTGACATGGGCAACATGTATGACATTCAAAAATGATAAAAACATTAAAAAAAAAGTATTAGACAAAAACAAACCAAGTATTCAGGACAAAAAATTATGTACCACATCAACAGTACATTGAATACTGAATTTAAAGTCTGCAATGGCTATATGAATGGTCAATAAGAGAGATGACAAACTGAATTCATAGCTGTACATGAGGCATTTGATCAGGTTTTTTGTTTTCCTCCGATGCTATACGACTCTTTCAAAGTTACTCTTGCTCTGCAACACACTTATTTAACCATGCCTGATGACTTATCAGCGTCTGTGTGATCGCTGTGCGTAATTCAACACTTCAGTGGTATTTATTTGGCAAAAAACATAGTCGTGCACGCAAACCTTCCAGGGATACAATTTTGGGGCCATGCAAGTGCAGCTTGTTCTCTGAAATTAATTGGGTACATGTGAAAATGTACGCAATTCTGGAAATTTTTATTTATGCATTGGACTGGTGTTTTATGCTGTAGTCAAAATTCTTTCACTTGTACAAATGCAACCATCATTATGGTGGGAAGAAATGACTGGTTAAAAAGCTAAGCTTATATAGGCCTGTATGCACTGTGTTGCAGATTGTTCACATGGTTACTGGAAAAGAAAACAATAGCAGCAAACTATGTACAAAGGAAAATATTCATGCATGAAATATTTATTTATTTATTGGTGTTCTACTCAATACTCAACAATATTTCACTCTGTGTTACAGTGTTGGTAAATCAGGCCGAGTCAGGGGGAAATCCCAAACCATAAGCAGGTTACGGGCAGACTGGCTCCAATAAAAAAATTTGAAAAAAAAAGTACATTTCACAGTGCATACCAAATAGTCAAACCAAAACCTTTTCATTCCTATATAAGCATTTCATTTCTCTTTGTCAACTGTTTGTGGTTTCTTTAGAAGTAGCATGCCCCTTCTTATATTTACCTGAAAATTTATCACTTTTCAGCATTTTTTGTTTTATAAAGCAGCTCTCATACCTTCTGGCTTGCACACCTGGCCAGTTAATGGATAATAGTGTGAAATTATGATAGATTTATGGTGGTGTCTCGCTCATTCATAAGCAATTCCAGGCAAAAGCATTATCTACATGTAAGAAATGCTGGCATTCCTCACAGAATACATTTTGGAGCCTACAAGCTCCAGTTTCAATATTATACATAGACAAAATCCTTGAGTTATCTTTCCTTCAAGTAGGTAAGTCATTTTGTTACGATCAACATCTCAATGTACCTGCTGACCCAAATGTATCCAGGTACATGTTATTATGACATTGTGTCTCACAAAACAGTGTTTTCAAGAATTAATGGGTCAGTATTTTTGAAAGGGGATGAAAAATTACTGGAAAAAAATCATTACGGGTATGGGAAAACACTGAGCACATCTTTAGAGTGTTTGCTATAAAACAGATGAGTTTCCTAATATTAACCTGTTCATTACTGTAGGAATACATGACTACACAGCATGGCCACCCCCATATTAGAATCACATGAAATTTGTTGTTCAGCATCATTAAAGATTAAAAAAATCCTTCGGTTTACAAACTGAAGACTTCAAAACACTTCAAAACATCCGAGTTTCCTAGGCCTCCCTTGCTTCCAATAAGATGAGTTGGGTACACATATAACACGCATGTACATATATATACCTGTATTCAGTGTGGAACAGAGGAAGTAAGCAAGGACAGATGCCTCTCATTTCCAAAGTCTCCTATCCTTTTGGACCACACAACAGCAGAACACTTGTACAGCTTAATCTAAGTTAATTCAGAGATTGTAAGGCCAATGCTGTCCTTCCTAATTTTGACCCGAAAACTGTCCTTTTTAGCCAGAAATAGCCCAAAATGAGTTAAATTTGGTCCATCAGTTTTCCCTTTCACATTTAGTTAAAAGGCCTGGTTTGATGAGCTGGATGTATAAACCTACCAAGCAATTAGTTCTGTTCCAATTATAAATCTATTTGAGGAAAAACAGATTCCACCAGCTAAACTTGAGGAACAAAGTTGTGCGACAAAACCCAAAATATTTACCTTGGTGGTATTCCCCTCCCCTCTCCTGTCCTCCCCTTGGCAGTTATTAGCTCTAAAGACAGGGTGGCATAATTTGCAGGAAAAACATGTGATATATCAAACCTTTTCTGGGGCGCTGTTGACAGGAGTCTCAAATCCTGTTGTCCTTATTCAGAGCGCGCTCTTCCTACAGTACGGAAGATAGTGCTCACACCTGGACTTCGAGTCTGGCCGTTCAATACAATCATAAGCTGTAAACCTATACTTGATCAACCTGCTTTCTTAGTGATGTATTGCCATGGAAACCCACAGAATAGGTCCGGTGATGTAGAAGTCCATATGTAGAGATTATGAGAGAAAGCATTTGTTAACAGAGCTGCAGGAGTTTTCCACAAGGCTGACTCCATTACTGTCAGATTTTTTTTACCCCGAATCTCACAATATCTTCAGCTTTGCTTTTCAATTCTCCTCATTTACACCAGACACGATAAGAAATCTGGCATCATGTGGTGTCTGGATGATCATGCGTACCACAAGCTGTTGTAATTATGCTGCAACTTTGTGCAATGCAATAGGTTTCTGCATAGTCCGTACATATGCCACATAAATTTACATGTAGCTTATATATAATAATGATTACTACAACTGTAATAGAAAAATAACCCACAATAAGAGAAAAAAGATGTCAAAACATGTTAACGAATTGTTCACATGAATTACATATTAAAAATGTTGTTCCCAAGTTTTATCACTAACATCATGCCAGGATACTAAAAAATCTTTACCAGAAGTGCAGTGTTAGAGCCAGGGTTTTAAAGTGCTTCTCTAAAACATGTCACCGGAGATTTCTACCAATCCATTTTCTCTATTTCTGTACCTTTTCTTGTCAGGCATCACAAATGTGAACGAGCTTGTCCATATTAAATTCTATCAGCCCAACATTTGAGGCCTCATTCACCATGAAATTTTTTGCTACGAGCCCAATGCTTTAACATTATTTAGCAAAGAACAAAAACTGAAGCTAGATGCCCAGACTCACTGAAATCGCATTACTACACCAGGGGTCAAAATTTAGTCAACTCTTATATTTAAGAGTTTAAATTCTGATTACAATTTTAACATGTAACCTAAGATCGCTTCATGAAACGTGACCCACATTAACTGATCACATATGATAAAAGTGCTCACTTTGGACAGTAGCCTACCTGTACAAGGACATTTACTCTTTTCTTCTTTTCATTTAACAAAAAAAGAGCATCAGCAGTAGCTTTCTTTCATTTTTTTTTAAATACTGCAACCTATACTAATATTTATGACATTTGCTCTCAGTTTTGGATAGGCATCCATATGCTGCCAAACCTTAGAAGCAGAAAATAGTGCTGAGGAATGTTACACTGAATCATCCTGCTATATGTACACATGTAACTCTGGATAAAAGCATAGAGGCTGAATGGATGTCACAACTTTTTGTGACCTAATGCCATCACTAAAAACATGTTAATAATGGGTGCAACTTGACCAACCCTCTCAAAAAGGCCCCAAAGTCTCGAGTCTTCACTGGGATTTTCATACATTCTTTCTTTCGAATTTTTTTTTCCTTTTAATTTCTTTACAATCCGGGGCTGCGACATCATGGCGAATGGCTGAATGCGTTGGCCTACTGGTTTTGCAAAATTCAGTTTCTGCTATTAAAGAAAAGCAATTGGAGAATCACTATTGGCAGCATGGTGGTATTTCTGTGTTGTTTAATTTATTTGTGCGTACGGCAGATGTAGATCCGTTGGTCCATGGTGAGTGAAAACAGTTGACAGGCCAACACAACGCCAACAGACGTCCGTTGTCCTACCGGAAATCCCGTACTACACAGATAGGCCTCGCACCTTGGTACGATGATAAATATACATTGACAAGGTACGAGGCTGTTTGATGAGACACTTCCGGCACGATAATGGGCCCCTGCTACTACACAGTAGTGGTGGGCCTAACTTCGCTCAGGCAGTGTGAAAACGAGCAACGAAAATTGTCCGCTGGGAATTAGCCCATCTAGATGGGTTCAGGGTGATATTTTAAAATTTTGAAATTCATCGTAACCCTGAGTCCATCACCCGTACTCAAAAAAATCACCACAGATCTCTGAACTCGAAGTCAAAAGGACATAGGTGGCACTTTAACTTACCTTTTTTTCCCATTTCTATACCATTTTCCGGTTGAACCTCGAACGTGTCTTCTAAATTCACTACCTTTACTAACGAAACTAATTAGCTCACAGTCTTGTGGTCAAATTAGTTGTAAGAACTTCGAATGTACCAACCTGTTCACTCTTAGCAACCATATTAAAAAATCTCTTAACCTACTCTTGGTCCTGAAATGTAACAGAGTTCTGGTTTGGAAAATATCTTGAAAACTAAGATGTTTTCATTGCCATTTGTACGTTGCAAGTGAAATGTTTATAAGACAACCGACAAGGGCATGAAATTTTTGGTTTCTGTCAACTCAGTTTGAGTATGGGTAAGTTTGCGTAACAAGAGCGCTTACCTCATCAAAAGCAGTTTCATCGACTACCAGTTCGGAGATCTGCAGCAATTTTTTTGAGTGCAGGTGATGGACTCAGGGTTGCGGTGAATGTAAAAATTTTAGAACAACACCATGAGTTCATCTAGATGGACTAGCCGGAAATATGCAAATATCATGGGCAAGCTTATGTTAAGGAAGAAGGTGTTTGAGAATGAGGTGGAGGGCATTAGGGAAATTCTTTGAGTCCTGGAAATTTGCCTGTCAATCGCAGTCAAGGCATGCTGGAAAGGGAGGGCAATTCGACCAGGAGACTTACTACAGATTGTGGTCAAATATGCTCATGTTGCGATTAAACAATCCCATTCTTGTCAAGTTGGAGTCAGGTTATTAGGGTAACCTGACACAAAATTTGTGGAAACATACTTGATAAAGTAGAGATGGGAGCCTGGAACAAGTGTCTTAATGAGATTAAAGTTGTGTCACAGAAGTTATTGGCTCTTTTTTACCTCCATGCAACTACTGCAATGCTTTCTAAGTTAAAAAATATCGACTTAATTCTTTCATTCAGAATTAACAACATTCAGATTTCAAAACATTTATTTTGTATGAGTCTCTGAAAATACATTAACACTGAGGAAACCTAGGGGCTGCCATAAAGGTTACCTTAGGTTTTCCCATAATAAATAGCACCATTGCAATCACTACCTTTACTGTAACCAACTAACCCAGCAAAGGCTACCTTGACAGCATTCTCAGAGCACAGTGTTATCAGAGCTCATAAGCTTATTTTCTTTCGTGATAGCATGACAGCAAGGGCATGGATGTAAACCTGAAGAAGTCTCTCTGACTTACGCTTGACTTGAAAATCATTCCATCTCTGCGAGGAAGTGAAATGACTTCATATTTAATAAAACGCTTATCACAGGAGGAAAAGCTGTTCCGTGATGGCTCAGGCATTGGAATAGCGAGAGTCACTCTTTTGCTGGGCTCTAAAATCACTCAGTCTCTTTGAGGATGTAAAATGCTTTGCTACTTAATAAAACAGTTACCTACAAATGGACAAATGCCGTTTCATATTTTGTACATAGCTAGTGATAGTGATGTGCATGCAGTCTCTTAAAAAATTTGTAAATTAACAAATCACTTCTTGAATATAAATATCTTTGGAATATATTTTGTCAGAATCTAATATTCACACATTTAAAAAATATAAAAAAAAATGTAAATCCATTAGATAATGTAGATATTTCTTTGTTTTGGTAGTCAATTGATACTTAATGCCCAACTGTTGAATATATATGGCTGTAAAATAAGCATATGTCCTTCTCATATGGTAAATACTATTTCAGGTTTGGAGATTCATATACGCCAAAACTGAACTAGATCAAGAACGTAATTTATTTATTTGGTTGTTGTTGAATGCCATTATCAAGAGTATTTCATCTCCAACACTTCCAACACTTTCAAGAAATTAAGCTTGGGAAACAAAGAGAGTATTGGATTGATATTTGGAATTAAATTTGTCCTTACTTAAAATATATGCTTTGTCCTTATTTGGAAAGAATCCAGTTTATTTTTTTCCTTTCATCATCAACAAAAGCAGCTACTCAAACTTTCAAATTTGTTTAGGAAAAGCATTCACTCACTTCCATAGTAAGCTTGCACCAAGTAGGTACATTTATGTATCTTTCACTTACCTTAGTTTCAGTGACTGTAACCACTGATGCTGATTTTTAGTCCAGTTAGAATTTACATGCAGTTCTACCTTGATGTGATATTATGATTTTGAATTCAATAAATTTCCAATCAAGCCGAAATTAATGCAATCACTGAAATAAATACACTACACCAACAGAGGATTGATACACATTTATTTATTACCTACCTTGATGACTCATTCAAAATTGCCCGGTGTCTGATGTAGCTGTAGCTTGATTATTCCACTCACACTTTAATAACAGCAGTTAACATCCTCCATGTAGATCTTTTTATAGGTCTATAGTGTGATTAATCTGAAATGGTCAATGGCTTTCCCACGGCTATACACGACTGATACCAGAGCAGCACTTTATTTTATGCCCACTATTTTCAGTTAATGTAACTGTGCAAAAGAATTTGCTAGGGTCAATAAAACTTTTGAACCCTTCACCATTTCCATTTCCCAAAATGATACTGAAAAAGCATTCTGTTTATATCCAATAGAAAAAAGTGTGACTTAGCAATTTTACGCAACTGAACAGCTCACTTCTGACATACGATTAATACGCACAATTTTTAATGTTAACGTACAGACTTATACAAGAAGATATCGGTGAAAATAGGCACTGAAGACTACACGATATGAGAGCTAGAATTTGAACCCTGTGGGTTGAAAATTTCTGAAAAACCTTCTCAAGGCCAGTGAGATTTCTGTCTACACACCTTTTTTTTATTTTTTTTATTAAATTTCACATACGAGTATCGAGAGATACAATAGATTATACATGTACACATAAATATATATGAATATATACATTCAGCTGAGGATGTGAGCCACAGCCATCTTTGCCTTTAAAGTCCACTCCAAATTACCACTCAGCTAAAGAAAAATCCCCCCTACCCCAGCCAACTTCATTAGCACAGAGATAGAAAGGGCCTAATCCAGCCATTCTTAGAGTCCTATTACCCCACACTGCCTTTCCCTCAAAGTGCACTCCAAGTGCAAGTGTTCCAAGAAAAACAAAAATAGAAAAATTTAAAACAAAAACAGCCCCAACTTTTTTGGCATAAGTGAAGGTAAGTAAACATGAACTACATGTACATGTATTTTGGAAAATGCCGTCTATGGGGACTTTTGAGATTCATGTTACTGGCTGCACTATATACAGTGCTGGCTGCTTTGTTAGTAACTTTTGCCCCTGTAACTGTTCTCTAGTCACCCATCAAATCAGCACCTGCCCCATGAGCCTAGGCTGGCCGATGCCATGAACTGGTTGTAATGGAACATGTATTTGGGCTAAACAAAGCACCACCACAAAAAGCTGTATGTATGTGTGATCACTGATGTTTTTCAATATTATGAATGAGTCCATTGTATTTTTCAGCCTTATAAGTTTGCTTATGGTCTAAAATTCATAAAATTATGGTCGATTTTAAAGATTCACTCAGTCTGACTCTTAAGACACTGGTGTTATATTTCATTCTGCATAGTATCATACTAGCCAATGACCACTGAAAGCATGGGGTCGATTCCTAATTATACAAAATATTTGTGGGTCATCCTGGAAGATTTCATTATTCTTAATAACTACAAATTTTTCCCTTGAAAAAGGACTGCTCAACAAGTACTGTTGGTAAAATGTCAGTTGGAGTTGTCACCAAATGTTATGAACCTTAGCCTGTCCAGCGCATCTAAGAAATTGAGGTAGCTGATATATATGATAGTTGAAATTTTTTTCATGACATGCAGGAGATAATGACTCAGTGACTGCACAATGAGGGTAGGTGTAATTTACACGTGGAGGTCATCTGCAGGGGCCAAAGCCTCTAACAATGTATGAGTGTCAAAATATACAACGAGGTACCCTGAGGTGCAAGGTTCCTGCCCTGGTACTAAGACAGTGATTATACACCTCCCAGTGTTACAATGACTCCCGTTTTCCACGTCATATATTTGTGCCTCTCCAGGAAAGGGAGTAGAACATACCAGTGCATCTCCACATACATGTAAGCCACCCCAGCAATCCAGACTTGATAGCTGGGCTTACCAGGTTGGGGGTTTGAACCTGTGGTTTCCAGTCTATGCCTCTACCATTAGGCTAAAGAGAAATTCCTCCAGGCAGAAGGTAGACAGCAGCTATATACCACCCTGTTACATTCACCCTTGTTTTGTAGATCATAAAATATTTCAGGTTTGTCAGGCACTACTTATAATTTCTGCTCTTCATATCATGTCTTTACTGCATGGGGCCCATCACTCATGGCAGAGATCTGCTCCGATTTATTGCTCAGATACCTACCCCTACTAACAATCAAGAAATGGGGCAATGTTACGTCGCAGCCAAAGAATCATGTGACGTTTTCAGGCTGGTGATTGGCCAAGTCCTTCAGGGCTTCTACAACATGGCTACTCGAAGTGAAGTATCGGACAATGTTCTCTTCCCTGAGTTGAATTCCGTCCTCTCCACGTTTAAAATGACACCATATTTTTTAAATACTTTTGTGTGTTACCTGTGGCTTACTTCTTTCTTTTTTTTATGTATATATACAGTGGCAGACTTTGTGTTCACTTATATCTCAATACCAATTTAAGAGTTGACTTAGACCTTCCATACAAAAATGTAATTAGCATTAAAATTCAAATCCAGGTTCAGGATTCAAAGTGCAGACTACATCTGACTTAAGCCAAAGACAGCTTATGATCCTAGGGCCATTCCAGAACATTCCCAAATGTGGCAGTTATTTCATTCACTTATAAATTATAGCTGCAGCATTAATTCAAAGTCCATTTGGACTCTTGTTCTTGACATCACATCTGCCTGATGGGACGTCACATATATCAAATATTATCACATCACGCCAGGAAATTATGGACACGGGTGAAGGCTTTGTTTTCTTAAGAAATCTTCAGTTATATAGATTAAACAGTGTTATCGATCGAAAATCCTTCTGAACCATGGTGTTAGGTTTGTTCTCTAGGATTTCTTTCATATAATTTTAATATTTCTATGCAGTTTCTATTGTGACAAGAGTGGCACTTCAACTGAAAAATTAAATACTGATTTTTAAATCAGTAATTAAATACGATTTATTTATTTATTTATTGGGTTACATGTAGGTTACATGTGGACGTACATAAAATTCCATGGGTTTATGTTATACTTAACAGTCATAAACAGTATGGCTTATTAATTTGGTTTACAGTCAAAGAGATAACTGTATTAATATTTATACTTTTTTTTTTTTGTATTTTCACTTGAAAAAATGACCCTGACTGTTCTGAAGAGTTCAATCTCAACAACTGGGCTGAAATTCTCTGCTACTCCCCACAACGGTAATGCCCCTGATGGTAATGATGTATCATGACATTAAACATGATGATACAGGCCTAATATGACACATTTCGCGATTTACAGTTACGGTTGAGTAAATGATTGTTTTTTTGGCCGGTATAAAAAATGTGTGACTGAGGCAGTGAGGGGAAAATGCCTGTACTCACGTATTGTGCAGTCTAGTCGTGTTATTCTTCCTTACCGATGACAATGAGATTCATCAAAATGAACTAGGAGAAGGGCACATGAAAGTTGACCAGCTGCTTGGTGTGGACTGACTCACTCACCGGCCCACTAACGGAAGAAGGAAGGTGGCGATGATGATGCCTGGATTTACATCTCTGTCCACTGTCACTTTGGCCAGGCTCTTAGGCTGTACCTCTCACGAGAACGCGTAGATATGAGATCTGTGCTACACGCGTACCGGCATTCCCTTCCTGCTCACTGCGTGCAAACTGCTTCAGTAATTCAGAATGAAAGGATCACAACCACGTGTTGGTCATTAACTTATAACTGTCACAGATTCAATCTCGTTGTCACAACTGCCAGGCTCACTCCGAACGATCGATCAGACACCCATTCCCGCCATTAAGTTGACCCCACGGTATTGGCACAGTTATCTCCCTTGGAAAACGTGCATAAGTCTGATAATGTGCAACCAAAGTTTATGATGTTTTCACCGCTGTTGACTTGTAGTTATTTCTTTGTTTGATTGGTGTTTAACGCCGTACGCAAGACTGTTTCACTTTTACGACGTCGGTCAGCAGTATTGTGTGAAGAAACGCGCAAAATCCCGGGGAAAGCCCACCACCATCCGCAGACCATTGCTGGTAGATCTTATGGTGGACCTTCCCATGCACGGCTAGAGAGGAAACTAGACTAGGCTGGGCTTGAACTCAGAGTGACCACATGGGTGAGAGGAACCGAGGTCGTTGCGCTGCACTAGCGCACTAACTCCCTCGGCCAGGGAGGCCCCCAGTTCGCTTGTATATCTGTTCATTGAATACAAATTCGTAATCAGATAGGGCGAGCCGATCAACCCGTTAAATCGATGAAAATGCAATCAAGGAACATATTTTGGGGGTTCCAGTTCGATCAGCCTCTGTACTGCCGGTTTACATAACCGAAGAATAGCAGTTGAACGTTTGACTTATTGAAAAAGTGCCGCCTCACGTTCTGTGATATATATTGCATCATAGATGCTTAAATAAATAAATGGTATAAATAAATGAAGCATGAATGCGAATATTCTACCCGTAAGACATAGATCTTGGTGTTTTATTATTTTTTATTCAAACCTTCGGAGTCATGTTTTGGAATTATACGTCCACAATAAGCCAGATGGCGGCTTCGAGTTGTGCATAATTGCGTATGAGCAGAACGCGTCATAAGGTAGACAAATGTACATGGCCATTCATGTCTGTCTCTTAACATTACAGACTTCGGCAACAGCCCAATGTAGAGTTCTAACTCTTTTTTGGTGTTTTTCACATAATTTTCCACTTGAAACAGCCCTACAGCCCACGCATAGTCTCAAATATCACACAGACACATAAAATGCACGAAATGGGCTGAATTGTGTGTGACTGTCTACGATTACAATGCCTTTAACACAGCCACGAGGGTCTGTTTATCTACTAGCGAAGGAAGTCCGGTCATGCGTAGTCGAAACAGCTATCCAGCTTATAGTGGAATTTCGAGTAAAGGTAAGCAAAGTGCTGCTGTACCAGTTATTTATGCTGCAGGAACTATGGTGAAAATTGAGGAACTGGAGGTTTGTGAACTTAAGAAGTTACTACAGAAAAGAAACGTCATTTGCACATCCTGAACATATGTGATCAGTAAATTCAGCAAAGGTTGCATAACATTATTGACAAGTCACATGATATAGCAGTTCTCTTTTTACCTTTAGCGGCAAAAGAGTTCGAATTGAAACTCCCCTGTTCATCCCCTACGGTTATTTTCTTTCCACTTGTCTACTACATGTGCCTGCCATCCACACACATGCATATATAGGGAGCCATCGCCAACATAAAACTTGTATATTCCAGAACATAACGATGTAACGGGTGCAAAAATGAATCCAGGTGATGCTGGCAGGTGAAACTGAGACTTGTATGCAATAAGTTATTTTATTTATAGCTGACATTTCGCCGGGTTAGGTGACAGCCGCCTGAGTGCAACAGTAATCTCGGCCGGATCGACACACATGCCGTGATCCAAGCCGCATGCATGATCAAGAATTATTAGCCAATCATAGCTCACCATTGCATTACACTGCGTGATATGTATGGGTGGGTGCGTATATGTATGTAAGTATGTACATGCGCAGGTATTACATCAACGGCCTCAAGAAGACCCAGTATATCATACATAAATAGGCCTACAATATACCTCGGCGTCACATGACTGCTAAGTTGTTAAAGGGAAAGACCTCGTAAATATGAAACTATGTTGAGCGAAAAACCATTAAAAACTGAATGTGAAAATGCCTTCACTGATCTTTCACATATTTTTTAACCAAAATAAACGCAGTTAGATGTTTTGATTGTAAGGTGGGTTTAATGGACCATACTGATGCTGCAGTTCACAAGTGACGTCACCCGACTTTTCTATATTGCCCTAAAGCAGAAATTTAATGTCATATTAGAGTTTTCATTCACAGGCAAACATTACAGGAGCACTCTTCACAAGACCTTTATTCAGAGCTGGATAGGAAGGTGTACACAAAGTAGTCTGACGTCACCGGTGAACTGCATTATCAATACATAGTTCATACGACCCACCGTACAATCAAAACACTTGAATGTGTTTGTTTCAAAAAATCTATAAAAAAAAAGTCGTTGACGGTATTTTCACATACATTTTTGAATGGTCTTTTGGATCAACATAGGTTTATTTTAGCGAGGCATTTCCCTTTAACAATTTTGCAGTCATGGGACACCGACATATACAGTAGGTCTATTCATGTATGTCGATATACTGGGTCTCGAGAGGCAGGGCGAGTCTATGCCGCCCAAAATGCTGCCGTCATGGGAACTCCACGTCGAAGACACAAGATATGATACCCCATCCATGCAGTCACGTATACTGACACCAGGCCAACCAGTCTTATTTCCTTGCTCTAACCTCTCCGTGCTGAGCGCCAAGCGAGACAGCAAAAAGTACCGGTACCATTTTTAAAATGTTTGGTATGACCTGGCCCTTGATTGCACTTCGCGTCATAAGCTAAACATGGCTTATATAAACATCGCTCAAATCCACATACGTGTGTGGATTGAGAAATTCGATGCGATTCTATTCGGTTCCCTTGTGCAGGTTGTCAGCGGGAATATATATACATGTACATGTCCATCAATTGACGGCTTTCATACTTCTAAATATTTTTACATACATTTTCTTTTATCAGAGACGCTTTTGAAAACGTCAGATTTTGTTCATAAGAAAGGTAAGCAACAACATCTAACATTTTACAACATCAAACACCCATATGATCTATGCATAGGTGTATGTAAAAAGATTTTACTCCTATATGAATATTTGAAGGGTATAAATTAAAAGCAGTGAAATGGGAATCAATAAATGTGTTACATGCATAGCATATAGTATATATAATGGCCGAACAAAGCGATCCTACATGGGATCAAGACATGCATTAGAAATATACAAACATATAAGTTCTACCATTGATAGCGGGATATATATGCAGTGTTTTGGGGGAAACACTGAATGATACATATACCTCTTCGTGCGTTTCATAGACTTTTGCATGCACTGATTAACTGACATGTGGGCTGATTTTACACTGAAAGCCCACACATGTTGATTTTTAATACAAGAAATATAAACACCGAGCACTGATAACTGAATCTTCATCCTGTATGCCATATATTTAGTAATACGTTTTGCATGTATAATTACATAGCCCCTATGATGATGGTGTTTACAACAGGCAACATTACTAGATATAGACCTAAGCCTACTCCGTGCCCCTTACTCGGAAGCCCATCCTCTTTAACGCATTAACGCAGATCTGTCGCCATTTCCGTGCGAACTTTAAAAATATTTTTTTCCAAGAATGATCCCATAGCTCTCGGAAAGCATTATCCCGGAAACTCTTTAATCCTACATTTTTGAATTGTTTGTTTATTAACTGTTGAATAGCCAAGTATCGGTATATACTATATGGTATTAACAACACAAGGAACTGAAACATTTGTAGCAGTACAGGGCGAGGTCGTTGGTAAACTCTAAGCCTAAGGTTATCCATTTCACTTTCCGGCGACTATGTACAAGGTGTTGTTATATGGATAAGGGATCTACAGGTAAATTGCTACCACATGTACATTGTGCACTGCATACAAATATATTATTGCACTCTATATTGTAGTGCATTCAGTGATATTGAAAGAGCTACTTTGGTGTCTAAACATCTCTGTCTTGAAAGCAAGGTGAATTGATGAAGACTGGGACAGTTTGAATTGCTTTCCTAAATTGTGAAAATATTGCAGCGAATTAAAACCAATGTTGTACGTTTCGTCAGAGTATACAGAAACAAAATATTTCTGTCGCTTCCACTATGCCTGGTGTGACGTCATACACGAACACATGATGTCATCGATCACCGAAGTGTATACACATGTGACACATGGGACAATTTGTATAATTTCTAATGAGGGTAACTTCTTTTACGTTTTTCCATTTTTGAAACCAAAACAACTCACAAACACTACTGTGACAGTAAAAACTTGAAGGAACGCAAAACAAATCTTATACATGATATTTGGTCCCCCATAAAATCTATCAATAATTCGCCAGCAATAACACATTATGTATTTTTCAGCGCTGGGTGGACCGAATATATAACAGAATCTATTTCATTTATTTCTGCTATATTACAAACACAAACGTTTTGAAAATGTCAATTTAAATTGGAACAACCATCTAAGGTCCTAAGACATTAAACAGGTCGAGATCTTGTCCAAAAACATATTCTGAAATTTGACTACGGCTTATTGGAGACTGAATTCTTGTTTCACTATGAAAATTACTGATTTAATTTAGTTATATCAGTAACATATTCTCGAAAAAAAAAAGAGTGAATCTAAACCAGACGTATATAAAATCAGACAGGTAGACAGGGTATGTACTGGCATTAGGTGGACCATATACTTATCAGCACATGCATATACTTAACTGGTATTAAGTAGACCACACGTACACCAGTATTAGGTAGACCATACATGTATGTGTTTAACGGCATATATGTATATATGAAAGGAGGGTAAAAACGATAGACGACACGTACAGCAGCAACAGACACACTCAAAAATTAATCTGTTAGTCTTAACAGAAAATCTGTTGTTTGAGTGATGCTAGAATGTATTCTGTTATTATACCTTAATAATACGTCTTTTATAGTATTATATTCAGCATAATATCCTGTTAGTCTAATAAAGTTTTTAGGTTGAATTAATAGAACATGTCTGCTATATCTGCTGCTGTAATCCGCTGTATCTGCTATCCCTCAGTGAACAGAATGTCTATTAAATCTAACATTAATTTTAGCATATATATATATATATATATATATGCTAAAATTAATATATATATATATATATGGAATGAGCCTACACCAGCGTTAGGTAGACCATACATGTATGTATTTATCGGCATATACGTATATATGGAAAAAACGTAAAAGTCGGTATTAAGTAGACCACACGTACACCAGTATTAGGTACATGTATGTATTTATCGGAATATATGTATATATGGAAAGAGGGTAAAAGTCGGTATTAAGTAGACCACACGTACACCAGTATTAGGGAGGCCATGCATGTACGTATTTATCGGCATATATGTATATTTGGACAGAGTAAAAATCGGCATTAAGTAGACCACACGCACACCAATATTAGGTAGACCATACATGCATGTATTTATCGGCATAAATGTATATATCAAAAAAAGGTACAAAATGGTATCTACTTAGTAGACCACACGCAGCATTAGGTAGACCATGTATATTTATCGGTATGTATGTATGGAAAGAGAGTAAAAATCGGTATTAAGTAGAACGCACCAGCATTTTTATCAGTACATGTATATATAAAGTCGGTAATAAGTAAAAACATAAAATGTCCTGACCTTGTAATATTCTTATGACATATGGTTTGGTGAGTGGCGAAAAGTTTGATACATGCATATACCGTAAAAATCACTATTAGACACACCAGATGGAGATATGTGAGTAATGCATGTACTCCTTTATATACATTTATGTGGCACAAATTGGTGTTAAGTACAGTTCACTTACAGATATTCCGTAATTATACGGTCCAATTTGTGACTTAAATAGAGCAAAAATGGGTGTTCAGGGGGACGTCAGCCAGGTGTGCGAATGCCAGCATTTCATGGACAAGCTTATACATACATGTACAGAAAAGTCGGTGTTACGTAGACCACATGCATGCATATTCCAGCATTATGTGGACCGGTTTATGATGTACTTATGTACCTTAAAAATCGGTGTTAAGTTGGCCATAGGGATCCGTATTCCAGCTCTACGTGGACAAGTTTATATATTATGCATATGTAAGGCCTCTTCAGTAGTCCAGTCTCCATTAATGGAGATATCCCATCCTTAGATGGTCCAAACCCATGTAGCCTATGTATGTACGCCTCAGCTATACATAGAGGCTAGAGCCCAGCATTACGAAGGCCAGGTGACGTTGACGAAGACAAGTCATACCCTCAATATCAGCCTTTCTTCCATTATTTGACTAATTCGCTTCAGTGGCCTAATGGTTGTAGCATCCGCCTCGAAGTCGGGAAACCCGGGATGAATCCGGGTCGGGTCATACCATGCAAAGACTTTAAAAATGGTACTTAATGCTGCCTCGCTTGGCACTCAGCACTGAGAGATTAGAGCAATGAACAGGACTGGTTGGTCTGGTGCCAGTATACTGTGACTGGGTGGAGTGTCATGTCTGCTGTCTTCGGCATGATACTTCAGTGACGACATGGACTCGTCCTGCTACAAGAAGACACAATATATATACACACCTAATGACTCCTTGTCATCATATGACTGAAAAATTGTTAAGTATGACACAAAATCCCAGGCATGCATACATACATACATACATACATTATGTGACTAATGTAAGAAACAGTAGAGTGTCAGAAATCAGGAAATGCCATCAGTAAACTCACTCTTCTAAGCCTTTTTAGACAGAAACCGACTTGATTTTGACCTAGAATTGAGTTTTGGGGTCAATGACTGGGCATCAGCTGAAGAACTAAGACAATCTCCAATAACCATAACTGTAAACAGATACAGAAACCATAATATATACATCTCTCACAGGCCTCTCTGCTCACCAGGCAAAGGTATATGCTACAAAGATGAACAAATTCAAATTAATCAATCAACTACATATGTTTCAAGAGCCAAGATTTATTTTATTAATAGCATTCAATACAGGAATGTTTTGAAGCATAACTTCTCTTCATTTGATTGGCTAAATATCACATCCACAGCTGAATCAAACAGTAAGTCCAATAAATCCTTTCTACATTCCAAATGTTTGTCAACTGTGGTTTTTAGCTTTCAGCTCCCCTGGAAATGTAACACTCCCATACATATATTCCACTCACCAAGGGCATGTCTGTGAATTACGATAACCATGAAGTGTTTTCAAAACAGCGACACACACAAGTGACAAAGGCATGACAGCATCACACCAGATCTTTCATGTTAGTTTTAACATTATTTCTCGTCTGTTTTCTATCACTGAAGAGTTTAATTCTGACTCTCTTGTATGCATCTTGAGTACTAAGCTCTCTCCAACATGCAAGTCTTTGAGCCTTCAAAAATCCTAAAGTGTCCGCTTTACCTGTGAAAAAAAAAGAAAGAATCTGAAGTCAATACAGAAGAAGCAAATTCAGAGAATATTTATCCCACACTGAATATGTAAAAGTGGTACATAATTTTCAAATTTGATCTGAGGTTTCACAAAACAGATATGGTAACTTTACTACCAAACAGGTTGCCTGTAGAAGAGACATGAATGAATAAACTTCATCTCAACACATAAAGTATTTAAACATTTACCTACACAATAATGATAATACACAAAACAGATATGACAGGGTCAGGAATTTTGTAATACACCTAATCAACATGCACATCAATGATGAAACATTCATTATGTCATCATGCTTTACATCTGGAGCTCAATACAATGTACATGAAGTAGGCCAACATTTTGAGATACCACCTATACCTTAATACTGATTCCATTACACAACAGGCTAAGTTGTGAATTTTGTACATGTAAACACTTTGAATTCATGGCCTGGTAATTTCATGCTGAGCATGCCCACCACATTTCTTGAAAATACAAAAAATCTCTACAAAGTTCTACACACTATAATATTACCATATCAAGCTAAACTGACAAATGTGTGATAGCCACTTGCAATTCAAAAAACAGACTTGGTAGCAAGGCTACCAAACAGCTTGCCTGTAAGAGACACACAAATGTAAAACTTCAGCTCAATATATGAAGTACTGAAGTAGTGACTTTGGTATTTAAAACTTCAAATCAATACATGGAGTATTTTTTGAAATACCAACGATACCATTATATTTAACACTGATTCAAATACACTAAGTACTGGAACAGTGAACCAACGATGGAACATCCTGTAAAGACGCATAGCTTTCAGCCAAACATCAGTGACAGGCAGGAAATGGATGAAACTGTATATATATATATATATATATATCTCTGACTAGAATTTGTTAACTACGGTGTTGATTGCTGACAGATGGAGAGGCACACAAACCAACAGCTTAATTGCCATATCCCAACCCATATGAACTATGGGCACTGAAATAGGCTAAGATCGCAAAAACACTAAATAAAAGAATTAAAAATATACAGGTAATAAGCTGAACCATACTTATAAAAAAACATAAATGCTGAAAAAAAAGTTGGAATCATGGCTGGTGAACTGGTCGCCTTGGGTAGCCTGGTTAGCAAACTTGTGTCTTCAGACCTTTTAGTTGGAAGGCTTGTATCTGTGAGAATAATAGTTGATAGACCAGTGTCTTTAGTGATGGTGGGTGGTTGTCCACATGAACTGTGGTTGGCTGACTGCATGCCAACTGTGACAGTCATCATAGCCATAGTGGATTTCAAGTCCATACCCTTTTATTACTAAATGTAAAGATAAAGTACAATTCCACCATAACACAATGACATGGGCATCAGAAAACAGTTACTTGGAGTAAACTAACGATGCAGAAAATCAAGGAACTGAATTGTAGTAAACTTATGAGGTTCCTGAAAGAAAGGGGTGTCATTTATGTGTTGGGAGCTTGGCTATCCAGGTGATTGTAAATTAATGGCAAGTTGTTTAACATTTTCACAAGTCGCATGATACATTCAGACTTTTTACCTCTGACGACAAAAGAGCTCAATTCTCCCCTGTTGACATGCATTTGCACATAGAGATTTAAAGATACAATGTTTTACTGCCATCAAAACGTATAAGCACTGCAAAGCAGTCTTCAATATTCACATTTACAAAAATGTACTAAAGTCTTACTTTGTTTTACTTGTCAACAGGAAAGAAATTACTTTGGAAAAAATCTTAAATCCACCACCACCTCCTTATGTTTGTACTTTATTTTTCTTATAGTCCACCATACAGCTGTATGAATTTGAGGCCTGAGTTAAGCTTCATAGTCCCCCTCACACACCCACCTGGTATCAATACTAAGATGATTGATAAACTGCAGAGAAGAGTTTTTTTACCTTTCTAGTTTCAATCTCAGTCTGCAAACTGGTTTTCAGCTATAATGGAAAAACAAACAAATTACACAATAATTGCCAAATAATGACATATTTTTTGCCCATGTGTACATGTAAGTCGCCAATTTTGCCTGATTCAGAGAGTTCTATTAATTTTACAAAAGGTGTTTTGATGTTTGTTTGAAAGGCAAGGTAATATCTGCTTGGAAAAATGTTTGATGAATTGAAAAACATCGAAAAGTGCAGTGCACATAGTGAATAAATGAAGCTTATAATAATTATTGCCAAATTAAATACTGCAATTTCCAGGGTAGTGTCTGGTGCACATGGATATCTGCATCAATTCAAAAAAGGCATTCACAACTTCAGGTCCTGGAAATGTTATGTAAGTTTTGAATCTTTATCCCAAATTTTCATGTTGCATCAGTAGCAACTTCTGACAAGTGAATTCACCTTTTCACAATTTGCAGTCGACATCGCCTGTTGCCAACATATTGAGAATTACAACCGTGTTGACATAAAAAAATCATGTCAAATTATTTGAACTTCATATCTTTAATGGAAACAAAAAATACCTTTAGTTCTCTGAAACTCTGCAATACAGTACTTACCATTTGTTTTCCCCGTGACAGCATCATCCCATGATCATTCTGTCAAATTTTACAGGAATCTGGAAAAAAACAAAGCATAAGAGATCACCATTTTTTTGCTTTTTTGTCGCTTTCAAATGTAAGGGTACTATAGACACTGAATTTTGATGTCAAAAGTTTATCTTTCCAACAGCCAGTACGTACCTTGCTAGGATTTGGCAGAATTTCGAATTCAAAACCTGGTGGATGCAGGTCATTAGCCAGGAATTGAAGATGGGGTGTCCAAAAAGCAGGGGCTTGGGGGACACAGTCTGAGGTCCCAAAAGTTTGCAGGGGCCAAATTAATTCTTTCCATTACAAATTATCTAAAATGCATGTACCAGTACCTTCTTTAACTGCTTTATTATGTCCTAGTTTAGGCAGCTCATATTGTAAATGATCAGTAAATCGAGGCATGACTTGGGGAATTTGCAGATGACTTGTCATAACATTCTACAGTAAAGTAATTATTCACTTCTGCTTCAAGAGGAATGAATTTAAAAGAAGCTAAAACATTTATTTATTTCACATCGGCCTGTGTTTAGTGGGTTTATTTCAATAACTCACACGCTGACAACTATGCTGTTTCATTCGTTCTGTTTTGACATGAAAGCTTGCAGTATTATTTTTTTCTATGGTAATCTCTATCATACGACAGGTAAATTTTTTTCTAACTATCCAAACATTTCTTGACTTGTAGACACCTGTTTACAGCTGATGTCTCTGTATCAAAACGTGATGAAACGGTTTTTGATAGAGGCCTATGTGCTAAATTCAAATGTACATTAGAACGAATGATTACGGTTTAACGCTATATGGGCAATATTTCAGTCATGTCAGCAATATTTGAGCCATATCGTGGCGATGTACATTAGAAGACAACAATTTGTTGTGATTTAATTATTGTCAGCGGTCATTTATAGTATAAATCAGAAGTGTTTCTGATTCTGTGCATCTGTTGCTAGCAGTTCCCATAATCGTTGTATTTCAATGCATTAGTTTCTCTCTTAGCGAAATAAAGGTGTATGTCAGGAACTGGACCCTCAATGATACTTCAACACAGCGGACCTTGCAGACGAGCTGTGTAGAATTGAAACCAAACATTTGAGAGCGATACAACGATAATTTCGGGCAATACAATAGCAGAGCTTGCAGCATACTAACCCAAACAACCACTTTCAGCCTTTGCTATGTCTTTTTCATAGCAAACACCAGAGAATGTCGTGAAGACAAATGACCACTTTACGGATGCTCCACGACTGTGGGTGCTGGTAGAGCAGCTTTTGCAACAGCCTATGCGGTATGTGATTGGATGTATTTGGAATTTTAAAACACAGCAGACGAACTTATCTATGGAAAGAAATGATGAATGACACACAACACTGACTTATTGTAGACTGAGCTTAAATGCATCACGGAACACCACGGTTTGCATCAATTTCCCGCCACCGGAAGACATCACTGGATGAAGCCAAACGTGACATGCGTGGCATGCCCATGGCGGCCAAGCAACAGCAAACTCACGAAGGATGAAAAAAATGATATATATATTATCGTTTTCTTACATATGATGTATATAAAATGCATGTGTTAAACAGTTCCAGTGTGCATATATACAGAGTATCTTTTAATAGTGGTGTCTATAAAGTAAGAATGGGAAACAGTTTCGGTTAAAACCACAAGACTTGTTGACATTCATTCTGGTTCCTTACAACAGCTATCTCCAAAGAGAGGCGGCTATATTCAAATGTCTCTAAAGTCACGATAGTCTCCTTGAGTTGCCTTGATAAAACCTTAAACAGAGGAGAGCAAAACACATATACAATGACTTATAAACGCAATGTAAAACTATGATCAAGAGATGAAAGGATTTGAGTCATGTGCAGAAATTCTTTGAAATGATAAACAAAAGTTTCAATATGCAAATCACAATCATATGCATTAGTTTTGATTCGTGGCATGCAAAAGTCTCTCGCGATTGAACCGGGCAAAACGCGATAATCATTCACTTTCCTCGCGAATGCACACCTATCCACTGGTAATCACAGAAACTTCAAAGTATACAACCTGGAAAGATGAAAATTTTACACTCAGGTAATGTTACTGAAGAGTCAAGTCATTACACTTATAGCAGCGAAATTAACTAATGCTGAAACAGACATGCATTCCAACACACACAGTGCAGACAGCGAAAGATCTCAAATTCGAAGTCCTTAATTATAATTAAATATCCCGGTCTATAACAGCAATAGATGTATCTCCATTTATCGCTTCTTATTTGCAAACGCTTGTAAGAAGAGCCATTATCACAAAATTGCGGATTATCAGGCATTAGACACATGATATGGAAGAATTGTGCTGGTTGTAATGTTTTCCATGACGGAGTTAAAAGCTCGACAACTTCTGCGTAATCTTATACTGTATGGAGTGAACAGAAGTGGATCATATGTACTGGTCCATTCTATACACAGTCTATATATAGGCTAGGTGGGCGTGGATGGACCTTATCGCCATGGTTTTGCTGGCCCGTCTTGGACACGGAATTTGCGCATTTCCCCGTTGTCACCAGACATTGGTGACAAAGAAACTTGTTGACAACCTTTCTTTTGACCCTGCAGCGTTCATTGAAGACCACTTGTTTTCCACCACGTGCATGGGAAAGTTAGCGAATAACTTTCCAAAGATTGGTGATGTATGCAGCCAGTCGGTTATCCTCCACCGATAAAACTGACCGCCATCGTGCATGTAGGTGGACAATTATATATATATATATATATATATATATATATATATATATATATATAGTCTTTCTTTGTCTATTTGTCAGCTTTGGACATATGACTATTCCTATATGCATTGTACACCTTATTGGTGAATGTCGACTAGCAAAACGCTATCCCCATCGACGATGTATAGAGGTATTTATATAGTGCTAGCTCACTGGAACGCCATGCCGAGAGACATGACGCGTCTTCTAGTCACAGTAATATTCTGCCAACAGACGGACCAGTACTTGGCCTCTACAACTATTCTGTATCTTGGCGTCGACATTCGTATGCAAGCCTTCAACCAAAACTGGCCTTTCGGGTCAATAATCGCAATAACAGTTTCCAAATACCAAATAACTATAATAAAAAAAAGTATACAGAATACAGTTATGTTTAAAAACGGGACGGATTCAAGATAAACATACAGTCATCATGTTTCAATGATGACGGAAAGACGCAAGAAATGTCGGTATACGGATCGTGTATACCATGCTAATTCATATGATGTCGTTAATCAAATAGGTAGGCTATCTATTGCGCTTTGATGGGAATTGTTCAGATATTCACCATGGCGATAAATACTCAACACGATGAATATAGGGCCCCCTACCCCCGGGTTAATCGGAATTAGACACATTTATGAGACCGAGTCCCGGAGATTCTGGTCACTCTGTCTACAAGATGTTGCTTACCAAAATGGAAAACGAACTTGTCACTTTTAATTCTTTGGTCCTACACCAGGATCGATTCATGCAACGCTGATCGGCAGACAACGAACAATAATTTACTTCGTAGGGAATCGCTTATTTGGTACCGTATGTGGATCGGCTAAAGATATGTTCACTCTATATGCACTGAAATCTGCCCAGAGCCGAATTCATGAACGATAAATTTTTCGACGCGTTGCATTCACATCTATGAAATTTGGAGCACGGATTAGGTTTCTGTCGTCATAAACACGTCGTTATTTAGCGCAGCAAAGGATCATCAGACGATACAATTTTAGTAAGCAACATATATGCAACATGTACGTTACGGTTCCCCCACAGTTTTCCGTGCCTGGAGTCAGCGTAGCAATATTGCCATTTACAAAGAACACTGTATGAGAGCACAAAGGTCCACATCCTGCCAAAGCCTCAACAAAACAATACCAGAACATCACTCACATGATTAAATCGGACCAATTCCATATTCCATACGTGATTAGACTCTCCTCCCCTTGGCAGTTTATTCATCGCATTCTTTGTTTTTGTTTTGTTTTGTTTTTGTTTTTTTTTTTTTTGTTTTCTTTTTTTGGCAGCGTGGTCACCTGTGGATAGCTGCAAACATGTGCCGTGGTTTATTCTTGTAAATAATGTATAACGTCCTTCATCACTTGTCCTATATCTTTCTAATCTAAGCCTTACTTTTGTGACAAGTATTCAATTATTGACAGCTATATTATTAACGTGTTTATCCCAGGCCTTTTGCGGGTTGAAACATTGTGTGGAGTCTTGATATCTGTCTGCCTGGACAGGACTTGGACTATCATCAGGGCTGCTTTAGAGATACAAGTAGAATTTCGAAAGAGGAACAGAACTCTTCTTATCGCAATCCATTCAGATCGTAGAAGAGCATTGTTCTCGATCTAAAGGCTCGGTCCGACTCCATGACGGGGTTGTCAACGGGTAGCTTATGTCAACGCCAAGCATCTTAACGCTTATTACCTTGTCATTCTCCCGAGCACCACGTACGTAGTACAGCAAGCTGTATACAGGCATTTGTGTGTGAGACAATGAGTGCAAACGCTATGTGGTCAGTTATAGAAAGTTATAGGAAGAGATCTAAAAGTTGCAACAACAAAGACCTGCTCCAGGTTGACGGCAGAAATTGTTGTACACTGGCTATAGATGAAGCTGTAATCTCAGATATAGTATATAAAGTATCCTGAGGCACTGCTTTGCATAAACACAAAATTATCATGCATTGTACCATATATAGTATAGATCTAAGATATTGCTTTGCATAAACGCAAAATCATCATGCACTATATGTAAAGAAACCCGAGGCACTGCTTTGTATAAACACAAAATCATCGTGCACTATAGCCTAAATTTCATAAAACAGCATTATAACCAGATAAATAGGAAAATGGTAACCAGTGACGTGAAAAACAGATATATATGAAAATGGTAGCCGATGACATATCATGATAAGCAGATGAACCGCATAGGAAAATGGTAACTAGTGACATATCATGAATACCATATTGTAATTTGTTATGCAGCAAAGTAACTTGGGATATAACATGGTAAGCATGTTATATGATGCCTTAAGTGGTAACAAAGTTAAAACAGAGTAATCATGAAGTGCGCGAGACCAGTAGCCTTCCACCAAATATGACTAATACGTCACACGTGGGAGAGTCTGCTAGGAACTTGCCAATCGTTGGCTGTTCATTACTGACAATTCTATTTTCTTCCTCCATAAACCCTACCGCCATTGTACAAAACTTCTTGGTTTATATATGGCTTGACACAAAATAAATAGACAAATATCGCAGGCATGAAATAAATATTTCACATATTTGATTCATTGGTGATGTGCGCCGTACTCTTATTTACATAAATACGACGGCGGTCACTGGGGCCCGTCTTACAAAGGTGGAGTAAGGCTGGGACTGGGTGTAAGCCTGTCGGACGTGTGTCGCAGGAAAGACTGACCGTCTTACAAAGCTGGAAGAGCTGTGACTTAATGTAAAGTTTGGTGCAAATTTACACCTACCCTCGGGCAGACGTAAATTCCGTAAGTATGCTAAATATGGCGGCGTTTGTGGTGTTTCGTAGACACACTATAAGGATTGCGACAACTTTAGTGAGACGATACTAGGAGCTGACGTAAGCCGCTGCTAAACCGGACGTCAACGTCTACGTCTGACGTAAGCAACTGCAGCTTTGTAAGACCGACCCCTGCCGCGAGTTGCTGCCAGGCCTTCCTGCATACGATTCTAGCATCACAGACAGGCAGACGCCAATGTAATCTGAAACATATATCGGTTTAACCATGCAAAGACGTAACGTGCTAAGTTAAGGTAAAGCATGGTAACTTGAAATAGGACATGCATGGTTGCCATAGACATATATAGTACATAGAGTACATAGGCTATCTCAGGAGATTTAGCTGGCTGTCTGACTCATGACATTAAATTGAATGGTGTCCAAAAACAAAAGGATGACATATGCGTGGTGGACACGTCAGTATTAATTGCTTATAGGAGCGAAATATGAATCAAAACATTTAACCTTCACAGAAATTATGTGCCCCCTGAAAGGATTGCATACAAGGATGCAAAGACAGAGAACATGATCGAACAAAGAGAGAAATGAGTTTGTTATTCATATTGTAGAGATTTGTAGAAAGGTGAATGTGATGATAAACATCGGTTGGTTCTCATATCTTACCTTGACTGTAATGCGAATTGAAAAACTGTAGGTATGAAGTAAAGTATTTACTTCGTATTTTGAGAGCCGTATTTACACAGTAACTATCCACTCATCCACCCCCACCCCACCCTTGAAATACACAATAAAAAATTAAAATGTTGAAAACGGACTGCAGTGATTTTTAAATGTGTAAGCTGTCGCAAGAGCAATCAACGTAGATGTCCACTAATTAAATGGGCAAAAGCAGACACCTATCCAGGATGAATGTACATAAGAAATCCGTCGGTCCTAACAGATACTGAAACACATCAAGAGCTAAGGTACAGTGTGTTACACAGCTGACACAAGACAAATGCCTGATAATCATTTTTGGATCATCATTGTACATATATATACTAGCACCAATGATAGAACCTATATATATATACTAGCACCAATAATAATACCTCTATAAATCAATCTGGGCATACGAATATATAACAGTAAGTTACTCTTTACAACATCACAAGCCCTTTTAAAAATATGAACAACAATATATATATATATTCAATTTATTTTTGAGAAATTTATTCTAAGAACTAAGACAGCAAGATATCACATTAACGTCTACAAGTAAACCTCTCTCAGACAGACAGGTAACTTATTTCTATAGGGCCTTGTTTGACTAATGTAGATGTTAAAGACTCTGGTAGCCTGAGGATCTCAGTGACATGAAAAGGGCAAGTTCAAGGCCACTCCTACGTTCGGCAAACTTGACAGCTTAAAATCCAACTCAAAATAACTCGTCTGTTTCTTCAGGTTTTAGGAGCTCGTTTACAAGAGAAATAACGACATAACCTAACCTGAGATGTTTTCCATGGCGTTACCTGTATGCCGGTCAATTTAAAAGTCATTTGGTCATCAACGAATGAGACCCACTCCGTCCGACCAGCGGACTTGGTTGAGTTGCCCCTTACACTGTCGTGTATTCCGATGTATAGTCTGAACCACTCCTTCGCTCTGGCTTATTGGTAGAAAGGAGTCACATTTATTTGAAATGAACTCGAATTACACCCACCAAAGATACCAGGCAGAGTCAACCTTGTATACTCATAAAGGAAATGGCGTGAATGCTACAAACCGTCGCGGGCTGGGGTGAGTGTCTGGCCTTGTTGTTCATCGGCCAATCGGCGGATCGAAGGTCATGCGTTACAAGTAGGCCAACAACACCAAAGACTGTTACATGACTCTCATTTGCAGCTCTTTCAATCCCCATTACTATAAGACGAAACATTGCTTTTCACTATATCAAGATTCATCTCTGTGGATGACATTCATTTAAAAAGATGTTAAAACAAGGGGTACATTTGGAAAAGAAAGGGTATACATCTGGAAAAGCCAGGGTATACGCTCGTAGGTCCTCTAAGAGCATCCACAAGGTAACGTGACCCATGCATGTCCTTTGTACAAACACGAGGAAAAGTGCCTTCTGTAAATGGTTACTGACGATGTCTCTTCTTAATAATCAGATAATAAAATACATACGCATTTGTACGAAGCAATCCAGAAATTCTCATGTGAAGAAAGCTTGCATTGTTTCTGTGTTTCAAACAATCCCGGATAAAGAGAACATGTACACTTTTTCGGCTGCCAGTTATTGGCATCGCTTGTCAATCAATTCAATGTAACATCAAGCCATCTGCTTATCACCGAGCTTTATAGCCCTTGCAATGATTCCGTATAATGTTCGAGTCAAACTAAGCAGACATAAAGCGACAACTGACAACACCATTATTTCCGTCTCAGGCAAGGTTATTTGGTATCTTAAATGGCAATAAAATAGTTTGGTGCATGCAGCCTCTTGTCACAATGTACTTCATACACGGTCTGCCGATGCGGTTTGCTCAAATGGCCTATATTTGTTTCGGTACTATGGTAATTGCTCTAGCATTGCCAATAGATGATTTCACTGATACATCGCTTCAAATTTCCACTCGTTGAGATGCGTGGATGGTGATACTAAAATGCCTCCGTTTAGCCTGGACTCATGTTGCACCAGTCTCAATCAGCTTAATCATATTGTTTAATTAACACGGTAGAAGGTCAGGCAGAAAAGCATCATTTCATCGGCTCGGTCGCGAGGACCATGGTAACGGCGTAAGAGCACATTTGACCTGACACTGTTAAACTAGGAAACTAATATGCTGACATATAGTAAACCTGTACAACTATGACATCAGCATAGGCGCAGACAATGCAATGGGAACTAGTAGACCTGCACTCTCACATTACATAATAGACCAGTACAGCATTATAGTTTCTGGCATTGGTGTAGGCTCGGGCGATGTTATAGACATTAGCTGACCTTCACTCTAACATTATATAGTACACTAGTACAGCATTATACTTTCCAACATTGGTATAGATTCTGGCAATGTTATGGACATTAGGAGACCTTCACTTTGACCTTATATAGTAGAGCAGTACAACATTATAGTTTCTAGTATTAGTATAGGCCCAGGCAATGCTACGAACATTAGTAGACCTTCACACTGACATTATATTGTAGGCCAGTACATCATTATACCTTCCAACATTGGTGTAGGCTTGGGCAATGTTATGGACATTAGTAGACCTGCACTGTGACATAATATAGTAGAGCAATACAGCATTATAGTTTCTAGCATTTATATAGGCTCGGGCAATGCTATGGACATGAGATCTTTACTCTGGCATTATATAGTAGAGCAGTGTAGCATTATAGTTTCTAGGATTGATATAGACTCAGGCAATGTTAAGAACATTAGTAGACCTGTACTCTGGCATTATATAGTAGAGCGGTATAGCATTGTTGTTTCTAGAATTGGTATGGGCTCGGGAAATGATATGGACATATGGACATTAGTAGACCTGTACTCTGACATTATACAATAGAGCAGTAAAGCATTATAATTTCTAGCAATAGTATAGGCTCAGGCAAAGGTACGTAAATAAGGAGGCTTGCACTGTGACATTATATATTAGAGCAGTAGAGCATCATAGTGTGTGGCACTGATATAGGCTCAGGCAATGGACAATGAGCAAATGGTAAACTCCGTGATCAGTAGATTGGGATTTCCTGTAACTTCGCACGGGTACATGTAGACTCCACTACAAGAAGTAGCACTGGTGTTTAGTAATTACAGGTAGTCACAGACTCTTCGAGTAGACTCAGGCTGGTGTGTACCAAATCCATGTAGAGAGATAACCCACAAGTAGACTTCAACTGATGTGAACCATTTACATGTAGGTAGAAGCTCCTGAACTGTGCCATTCACAGAGTATGACCAATGAAGCATTGCAGGTGAAAAACTTTGCCATTGAGGTTCTGTGGCACTAGAAAATGGAAACATTAATTAATGGACAATAAAATGATATTGGTAGTCTTGGGAACGCTGATCTGTGGCATCTGTAGATTAAAAAGAAATGAAACATTGTAGGCCTACTTGGATGACATCAGTGAAATGTGACAATGATAATTCCAAACTCTGCTTGACAATACAGTATTGGTAGACTACAACAGTAGAGTGATCTACGATAACTCTGTCTTAACTGACCACTAGTGGACGTGGCATTGCTGAATGAACCATCGCCAGACTGGGATATTGGCTTGACCACTTCACTATCGGTTGACTGGGACATTGATAATGTTAGATATTGGTGTCTTGACCTTAGGTAGACTTATAAATAAAACATATAACATTAAAATAGTCTGTTGTCCATGTGTTATTACATGTTACATTGACAGACAACTCAGAAAATTTACGTCACAGCTTATAAACAGCTGATATCTCCTAGCTCTCTGATTATTTGGTCCCCCGTAAGCTTAAAAGCACGGCCGCCTTCAGATCCCCAGCCGGCAGTAAAATACTCCAAACTTTGAACGAAAATATTTCAGCAAAGACTTCATACAATTTGAAACGGGGTTATACGTTCAAGGGTGAGTTTAATATTCGCTTTAATGAACAGTACCTCAGTCATGGGCTCTTTTATTTTAAGGTTTACTGACTTGGCTCAGGTGAAGCATTGGTAATCTGGAACAGTGGTGGACAAATTAAAGGTATCGAAAATTTGTGACATTATACTATAGTCTTTTGGGGCATTACTGATTTGGTCTTTCTGGAATAACAGGACACAGTAGAACACTGGTGCACTGGGACAATGGTGAACATGGTAAATGTGGACTAGACGACAGGTGGAATGGAGTATTGTGCTGCCGACTGGGGATTTGAACTTTCGAGGGACTGACCAATCAGAGAGCTAGGGGCCCGTCTTACAAAGCTGAAGTAAGGCTGGGACTGGGTGTAAGCCTGTCGGACGTGTGTTGCAGGAAAGACTGACCATTTTACAAAGTTGGAGTAGCTGCGACTTGATGTAAAGCTTGGTACAAATTTACACCTACCCTTGGGCAGACGTAAATTCCGTAAGTATGCTAAATATGGTGGCATTTGTGGTGTAGTAAGATGCTAGTAGGGGCTGACGGAAGCCGCTTCTAAAGCGGACGTAAACGTCTACGTCTGACGTAAGCTACTCAAGCTTTGTAAGGCGGGCCCTAGGAGATATCAACTATTTTAAGCTGTGATGTAAATCTTCTTGAGTTGCCTGTCATTGCAACATGTAATAATGACATACGGACAGCACACTGTTTTAATGTTACATGCCTTAATGAAAACAAGTACATAGGAGAACACTGCAAAGTATTTCCACACCATTATGTTTTGGCGGTAGTAAGTTTTTGGATCAGCTCAGGTTATAAATTGAAATATATACTTGAAATACAAATACAACCCTAACGGCTTACTACACTTTCGGGCGACAAGACTTTCGCGCTTGGAACAATCACAGCCTACACAGAATGGCAGCGTTTCATGCTAACCGACAGAGTACGTTCAAATGTCAGCTTCCGTTGTCGTAGTAGCTGGTAGAAAAAAATACTTAAACTTAACTTAGAACACATGCTGCCTTTCACGTTAAAATGTGGAGGCTTTGTGATGTGGCTGATGTGGTGTGACTCTGTAGAGGTTTGAAACAAACTTTTGGGACCATAGCCTGAACTACCATAAGAGCGGAGAGAATTTCCAGTTGGCCATGTTATGGATGTGAAGTTAATTCTACGTGAAGAATTACGCTGTAGCTAGGAATAATATCTGTTGTATTGATCAGATACAAGAAAGGATGAAATGCTGAGGGTAAATGTCCATATCACTAACTAATAAATTCGCATTAAAATGAGTGGATTAAATACTTCCAAATCTGTTTAATTGCATCACTCATTTTCTTTTTGGTGTTTTGCGCCGCGTGCAAGAACTTTCCACTTAAATGTCACAATTAATATGGCCTACTCTATGAGTATACGGCGCAAACCTGCACCCTCATAATCTCCTAGCATGGCAGTGTGCCACCGTTTTTGTCCGCAGAAATGCTGTACAATGCAGGGGTAGACAACTCTGTGGATTTCGGATACAGTTATTATCTCTCTTGATTTAAAACCTCTTCGAACTTCTCAATGCCATCTTCCATTTTAGCCCTTTGACAAGTGTTTCTTGTGAAGATGGTGTGCCTTAATTGTCGTCAACAGCAATAGGCCGGGGAAGAGGAATTCTGGACAATAGCCTTGGCGGACATATGCCCCACAGACAAAAGCCCCTCAGTCTTTTTCAGTGGAAGAAATAACTCAGATGATATTTGTGTTTCTGAAAGAGGAATAAGCAAACTGCAAGACAGCAATTATTTTGCAATGATATTTGTCCCATGTGTACTCCACTAGACCTACTTGATAGACACATCCCAGAATTGGTGACTCATCTTTCTGCACCTCATTCCAATTCTGTGCTCTGCAAAAGAGTTCAGTTGGACCCCAAAATGCCCAAAACTGTTAGCTTAGAGGGAGTTTGAATATGCATTATACACCACCATTTGTAATCTTGTAATTTCCAAATATATGTGCATGTTGTTACACCACCATTTGTAATCTTGTAATTTCCAAATACATGTGCATGTTGTTATGCATAAGAATTAGGGCTGGGGTAACCCTCATGCAATAACTGGTATGTATTTGAAGCATTAAAGGCCATCATCTGCAGGTATATTTGCTTATTTATTTCATTGGTGCGTTATGTGGTACTCAAAAACATTTCACCTGTACAACAGTGGCCAGCATTCTGGTGGTAGGAAACTGAGTGTTAACTCACTCCGTACAGTCGTGTGTGTTTATTGATAGTGGTAGGACTTCTGTACCTCCAGTGAAGAGAGAGCGACTTCCGGTGAAAAAGGCGGGAGAGGAAAAAGGGGGAAAAACGTGTAATGCGGGAACGCAATAAATGTTATTGGAGTGTCAACCGAGAGTTTCGGTCATCTATGTAATAGTTTAACATTGGTAGCAGAGTGTGCAACGGCAGAATGGCGGGTAGCTACAAGGATCCTCCGACATTTGATGACCAAAAGATGTCTTTTGATACATGGAAGAACGAACTTGAAATATGGTGGCGATTCACCGATCTCCCGGCAAAAAAAACAGGCCCTTGCTGTGTCTTTATCGTTGACGGGTAAAGCCAGAGACATTGTCATGGAAATTCCAGCATCCCACATGAACGAAGATGATGGCATGGAGCACTGCGAAAACAGATTTGACCACACAGTGTGCACTACGACCCTGGCGACAGAGTGTACTATAAACGACCAGACAGCCATGAATGGAAGGGACCGGGAACTGTTATTGGAAACGATGGAGCTGTGGTGTTTGTTAGGCATGGTGATTCCATACCTGTCGGTTATCCAAATATCCAGTGCTTGACAATGCTTCCACTGTAGAAAATCTAAATGTACCTGCCAGCTTTTCCAACGACACCAATATCGTTGATGTACGTGCTACTAATCTCTCTGATTACAACTCAGACCAGTGTCATAGTGAGAGTGAACTAGCTCAAAATGAACCAGAGAGAGATGTAACTGTACAACAACCAGTGACATTGAAAGTTACACCTGGCCAGACTGTGAGATATAAACATGTGCAGAATGGAGATATTTGTGTGGCAAAGGTCCTCAGCCAGGGAGGCAAGAACTGCTTCAACCTTCAGTTTTCTGCCCCTTTATGTATGAATCGTGAAAAAGCATCTGTAGACCTAAGTCAGGTACAAGAGCTAGAAACTGTAGACATTGACTCTGATATAACCAGCAACAATATCGAAGAAAATGTGTTCAATTTGAAAGACATATCTTTTGCCAATGCCAAGGCAGCAGAATTAGGAAGTTGGAAAAATAATGGGGTGTATGTGGAAACATTAGATACTGGGCAAAAGTGTGTCACAACAAGGTGGATATGTACTGTTAAGGAGACTTCAAATGGATGTGTTCCGAAAGCTCGCTTAGTGGCCCGAGGTTTTGAAGAACTCAAAGCGCAACACTTGCCAAAAGATTCGCCACTTGCGCTACCGAATCTCTCTGTATGGTGTTGGCTGTGTTTGCCTTGAGGCAGTGGGAACAACACTCAATGGACATAAAGACAGCTTTCCTGCAAGGCTCTGGAATGTCTCAAGACGTTTTCATAAAGCCATCTGTAGAAGCTAATGCTAATGGCAAAATTTGGAAGTTGCGTAAATGTGTATATGGACTAGCTGACGCTTCCCTGCATTGGTACCAACGAGTGTGTGAAGTCATCTTAAAGTGTGGCGGTGTAATATCACAGGTTGATCCAGTTGGTTTTATTTGGACTGATAGTGCAACAGACTGTGTGTGGCATACTTGGCTGTCACGTCGACGACTTTATATGGGGAGGCGCCTGTGACTTTGAGCACAGCACAGTCCCCATTATTAGATCTTGTTTCAGTGTCGGCCGTGAAGAAGAAAAGAACTTCTCATATGTAGGCATAGAAATATCTTCCTCTGAGTCATGTATAAAGTTGGAGCAAAAGGACTACCGGAATAATTTAGAGCCCGTTCGTATTACCAGGTCAGGGATGTTGGAGCCTCAGTCACCATTGACTAAAACAGAAATGGATGCCTACAGATCTAAAGTGGGACAGATACTTTGGATCGCACGACAAACTCGACAAGATATCTTGTTTGATGCCTCTGATTTGGCAGCCTCGCAAAAGAATGCAACTGTCCAAAACCTGGCCAATCTGAATACGGTTATTCGAAAACTTAAATCTGAAGATGGCCTAGATGATCAACAATCCCTAGAGTTGGTTGTATCAAGTGATACATCCTTGGCAGACTTACCAGACGGTGGAACGCAGGGGGGACACATCATTTCCTGAGAGATGGAACCAGCCATATCTCCCCCTTATCCTGGCAATCTAAAAAGATTCGCCGTATCGTACGAAGCACGCTGCTGGTGAAACTCTGGCGTAAGCTGAAGGTGTGGATAATGCTATTTATTTGGCTACATTATACTCGGAACTAACTACTGGACAGCCTCACCAAAGTGGAAAAACCATCTTGTGCCTCACAGACAATAAATCCCTCCATCATGCGGTATACTTGACGAAGTTTTTGGACGAAAAAGATTGTGACTGGAGATCAGTAGTCTTAAAGAAATGATTGAGCGAAATGTAATAAAAGAAGTAAGAAAATTGGCTGATTGTCTCACCAAAAAAGGTGCCTTGTCATCGAGATTACAGAAGGCCTTGAACGACGGAATGTGGTGTATGTAATTCACATCTACAGGACAGGAGGGATTCGTGGACTGAAAACAGGCTTGTGATTCATGGATTGTGAACTGTAGTGCTATGATCCTGAAGGACACGTGGCAACGTTACTTTATGCAAACTGTCAATATCTCTAAAATTTTAACCACATTTAATTTGTTTTTATTAAGGCTAATTTCTGTGTAATTTGGTTTGGTGATTGTTGTTGGTTTACAGATATCAAGCATTGTTGCATTGCTTGATCTAGGACTCAAATGATAAACTGATTTACCCTACAATGCAAATAATTGTATGAACATTCCACGGCTTTCTTTCTGTTCCCTATGGTAAAACAGTGGACTTCATTAATCTTTCTTTAACTCACTCCATACAGTCGCGTGTGTCTATTAATAGTGGTAGGACTTCTGTACCTGCAGTTAAGAGAGAGCGACTTCCAGTCAAAAAGAGGGGAGAGGAAAAAGGTGGAAAAATGTGTAATGCTGGAGCGCAATAAATGTTATTGGAGTTCAACCGAGAGTTTCGGTCATCTATGTAATAGTTTAACACTAGGCAGCGCCTGGAGGAAACCCATGACCATGCACAGGTGTAAGCAAGTGTGTAAATAAGAAGAATAAGAATATAAACAGTAATTAAACCTTTCCACCAACAAATAAATATTTTTGCTGCACAAAGTAAACTATAATTAAAATCTGAAGTCTCACTTCAGGGTAGGAGTTCAAGTTTTTTCAAACAGGTTGTATCATTCCTCAAACTAGTGGTCTGAAGGGTTTTTGTCCCTGGCTCTTTTGTCTGAGGGTCTTTTGCATGTTTTGTATGGCCCACAAGAAACACTGAAGGTTAAACAAGTCACGAAAGGCAGAATTCCTCTGTGTGTCACTCTATCAAAACCAAATCAGTTACAATTCAGTATAAAGGGATTTATTTCATTTCAGGAAACTCCAAATACATGTATGTAAAACAATATTTGCAAAGGAAGAACAAATAAAAATTGGAAAGCTCAATTTCCACTTTGCCAACTGCTTACAAAATGTTTGTTTTTATTTCATGTCACATTTAGTTACAAGCCCTCAAATCTCTGCTTTGCCTTTGCCACAGGCCATCTAACTAATTTAGCTGGTAAAATAATACATAAAGCCCAAATATTGAGCTGGCTTTTGGTCTCAGTACATTTTGAATGGGAGTATGAAAGTTATCATGAAAACAGCACTGTCATCAGCAGGGATATTCATAGGTGAATACATCTTCCATACATGTTTTTCCCAATAAGAAACTAAAATACTATCACAGTCTATATGATTTAATAGAATGTAATTCTTAACGTCAAAGCAATGCATATCTAATATGCTTGGGCGGCTAAAAATTTCACAATGTTTTCACCTCAGCTTTCCTTTCATTCAAAGATTTCTTGCTGTCCAGTGAAAACTTGCAAACAACAGTGGTCCACAGCGAAAGCACTGCAAAAATGGAAAGCAGATATCGAAGGGCCTTGAACCAAGGGGGGTAACCATACATCATGGTGTCAAAATATGCCAATCCAGCGAGTCCTGTCGTGACGGTGAGGGTGGCTGTAGGATCTGAACACAGAAGCCCCGCCCAGGCTATGAGTGAGGGTACAACACTGTAGGTAAGATTCCTCCAGTCAGGTTTATTCAGACTCTCCTCAGGGAGAGTTATACCCCAGCGAACCCCACCTAAAAACGACAAGATCATAGCTCCATACACAGTCTGGGCAAAGGCTATAGAGGGTAGATAAGTCTGCGTTAAAATCATATAGAGCGGCACACCGATGAATGGCACAAGACCCAATATGCCCAGTACCAGAGCTGGCAGGGGTGACGACTTGATCTGGACAAGATCGCCCCAAACTGTTAGTGCTTTCGTCTTTCGATCTTCTGTGATTGGTCGCTGCAAAACATAATTTGCATACACTGATGTTACAGAGGAAGAGGGTGTGATCGCCTTCCTTCCAATGTGTGCTTTCAAAAGTGGTGTATGCTCACACTGCATAATCTCCCTTGAAAATGTTGAGAAAACACTGGATGAGGAGGAGTTATGGACTATGTTTATAGGTAAAAGTCGTGTGCTTGAGTGCAGGGTGCAGATGGGTAGTACACGGAATCTGTCTGAGCCAGTGTGTCTGTGTGTCACATGTGTAGGAGAGTTCTGGGATCTCAATGAGTCCTTTACAAGGTTTTGCCATCTCCTCCCTAGCCCTGTTAGCCACCTCCCTCCAACACAACTGGTTGTCCACCCAATCATACCTATAAAACCTGACAATCCTGAAATGAGAAGAAAATAAACAAATGCTAGATCACAAATTGTTTTGGGGCAAAATACATGTATTTTAACATTCCCAGTGATATGGATCCTTCAGAACTCTTTTTTTTTTCACACAAAACAAAATACACTAAAATCGAATTATGAACCACTCAAAACATATTTCAATCAGTGTTAAAATTCTAAACAAACGTAATCTCAGCAAGGTCATATGCAGCCTACTGTACACTGCATGTAGTTCATTATTATCATTTTTTTATATTCATACTGGGTGTCTATGTTTAACTCAAAGAGACACAACTGAGACTGAAATTTTAAAAATTGATTTTATTTTGGTCAATGTAATGTTGAAAATGTACCTACATATTATTCATATAAAACGTTGTGTTATCTTGCATTATCTGAAAGAAAGTCAACAATTAATTATGTAGAGCAGAAGTTTGACTGTTAGTGACAATCAATATGTTCATGTGATTGGTCCACTTAAATAACTCGAGCAATTAAAACAAATGGCAGCACTGTAACCTGGAGCCTTTTTGCAAGAAACGAAACTTTACTGGATTACTCTAACAAATTGTGCGTGAAGGGAAGAGGAGATTTTACAAGGATTTTACAAGCTTGAGGAATGTGGAGTTCTTTATTCGAGTTGCCAATTATTCATGACCATGTCTCTGTCGCTAAGATTCTCTATGTGGAATGAGAGCAATAGTATGATTTCTAAAGCAAATCCCCATCAGCATTCTGAGGCTAGAACCCTATATGTAACCTTAAGCGGCCTATAAGTAGCTTGTGCGTATATGTAGGTCTAGCAGGTGAAAAATGAAGTAAAAAAATAATGCTACCACTATAACACAGTTCCATCTTGCACAGATCTACCACCTCAAAATCATTGATTAGATCCAGCTGATTTATCCTTCAGTCACTTCCACTTGGCCCAGACTACACTCTGTACAGCTGAACATTCCACATTTACTATGGTCCTATACAATGACTGTGTCAGTTCTGGCTTAATGTCTTGACAAACGTCTGAATTAACAAAGAAAAACATTTTAGTTTAGTTTAGGACTAGATTTAGTACCATTACTACTAGTCCCAAAGCCTAATTTTGGAAGAGAGGCTATGCTGCTCCTACTCCTGAAGTCTACTTGGATATTACTTAAGTCGTTACGGCAACTAGTGTTTGTTTGATATTTAAGCGCTAAACTCATTATTCAACAGTAATATTTTCGTACCAATTAATTATCCCACTGTATCCAACCGAGACACTGTGATGACGTGCCCATGTCACCGTCCTAAATTACAAATAAGTGCAATCCTGTCTCTTACCAATCTTGTTTACCTCCACTGACGACAAAGTGTGCTTTCGACCTTGACCTAGTTTTATATACTCTCTAAACAACGCAATCTGCTCTTGTTTGGTCAAATAATCGTAATATAAGAAAGAACATTGATTGATTTTCTCACTTCAAAGAAATTTAATGAAATGAAATACAACTAAATGACTTAATATGTTATTAATACAAAAAATATTTTATAACGTTACCAGCTAAGGTTCGAGGATATGAAGATCATTATGGGATAGCAAGCCGCCATAACGGAGTGAAAAGTCAGGAAAGAGGAATAGCTTCTGATGGGAATTGAAGTGACAAACCTCGTTAGTTATGTATAGCCTTCGAAGGATTTATATCGCGGCGCATACAAGTCAGTTTGTCCAAAGTTCTGAAGAAATAATCTGATACACGGGCTCTATAAAAACAACTTCCACAGCTGCATGTATGCTGCACGCGTTGTTGTGAAATTCTCCAATTACGTGAACTTGTTGATCATTTGAAGCTACGAAGAATTGTGAGTGAGGGATATCGAATAGCAGCAACGTTTCTTCAAAATCAAGACGTTCAAAGCATTGCTCAAGACAATCGGCAATTCACTTCCGTCTCAGTTATACCTAATGACATCCAAGAAGTGTCAACAAGGATAGCTCAAGAGTTCAAACTACCCTTCCCTCTGCCATGCAGTTGTTACATGTGGACGTAGTGGATTGATCATTCTTTGATATAGTTATACTGGAGGACAGAGTTCAGGCCACATTCATCGGATTTTTCTTCAAAGTTTCATTTGTGATGTAAACTTGTTAGAAAAATATCAGTGGATCTTCATATGCTCAAGTTAAGGAGAAAGTGAAAGCAAAATCACAGTACAACTGTCATAACCTTACAATTGTGCATCAGTTAAAATGTTGCTGAAGTGACAAAGGTGTCATTTAACTGCTTTATACAAGTGTTGTAAACATAGTTAGATTTTGAAGATCTAAAAGTATTACGCCTTCTCATCGTTTGATTTAGTTTGAGTTGGACAGCAACATCATTAGGTGTCTGGCCTGCTGATCATAAACAAGTGTATCCTGATCATGTTATGACAGTATCTCTTCAGACATTCTCTTCCAGCTTGTAATATATTTGTATATATATCAAAGGACACAACCACAAGAAAGAATGAACTCCTAGCTTGATCGCAGGTGTGCAGACTTGTATCAGAGACAGATATATATTTTTTTTACCTACCATTTATCACATGCAGGAATTCATGCTGTTGTATAGAAAACAGTGAAACATGCCTTTGTATTTACGATACCAGGATTGGAGTAACTCTTGAATGCTGCTTCTTAAGGCAAAGTGGAAAATGGAATAGTATTTGTTGAGCAGCAGAAATGACCAGTGCAATACGGCCCTAGATACAAATATATCTAGTGCTGTTCATGCCATGGCATTGTCATGTACAGGTAGCGAAACATCACCGAAATATTAACTAACGATCGTAGTTAGTCACCTAGGTGTGACTTTTGTACCAAAGAATACCGTGTGGGGAAAGACAGAGTTGTGTGGCATGTGAATAGACTGTGGACGGCGCAGTACTATAGAGCTGCAGGAGACTGTGGTGCTTGCCTGAAAAGCACATAATTTGTGTTGTGCCAGGAGGAGCCGTTCCTCTTCATAGTCCTCTGATTCAGATCCTTCTGGTTCAGGTAAACAAGTTTCAAAGGTTTTTCTTCTTTTTATAGCACCTGATCAGATCGCCTGCTGGCCATAATGCCTACCACAAAAACACGTGCTTCCATGCAAAGGCACCACTTACTACAAATGTTCAGTACAACATAAAAGGCCCTGCACGCCATTAGGGGATTTTGTATTGTGCAGTGATAGTTCCAAAATGCCTTTCACATTAGAATTAATTTTTCTGCATCAAAGATATTATAACAATGCTTCTGCTGGAATTGTCCACTGCAGGGTGGTGACATGGGCATGTTGACAGGAGGTTTGAAGAGAAAAACGGCAAAGAACATTTGAAATTAACGCTACATAGATATTTATGTGTGAATTTGTTGATATATCCACATGTGACTGGCTTGTACATTAGATACAGTGGATGTTCAGGGATGGGTGTTTGGGTGCGAGCATTCTAGGAAGTGGATGTTATCATGTGATTGTAATTCTGTTTTGTGGAAAAGCAAGGCTGCCCATTTGTAGGTCTTGCTATCTGGTGAAGAATCCCTAGATTTTTACTTGCATGCAAGTCTAAGTGAAGTCTGGATGTTGATTTGCTGGTATTGTGCAACAGTTAGTCCCCTTGTAACTGCTTCTATTTTTATAGGAGTAACATATATTCCTGACCACCACTGCAACTGTCAGTCCATTAAAAGCTATAAGCTAACGTCAACACCTTTCAGATTATCCCTGCTGTGGTCTGAAACTAGAAAAGGAAAACCCATTCTTAAAGTAGTTTTCTCAGATTGCCTCTGTGATTCAGAAAGAATAATATTTCTCGTAATGCCTGAGGTATAGACCATTTGTCTTCCAACAGCATGGTTGCATGTCTGTATGCCAGACATAAGAAAGCTCATAAGGATGAGTAATCTGGTCAAATAAAGGTCATTGATTTACCCTGGAGTCCCCCCAATTCCTACTGTCACGCATAACACTGGGACCAGCCTAAAGATTGAAATGACAGGCTGTATGGGTAAAATAACCACACTTGAAAGGGTCGAACTACTACCTGTACTTCATGTCAGGAACAGGGTGAAAAAGAGTGCATTCCAGGCTATTCAGAAATGGGTCATATGAAGAATTGGTTTATTTTCAGGTCACGCTGAGGAAGATCGCCAGTATAATTGCTCTGCTCAGGAGCCATGTTTGAGTCATGTGACCAAAACAGGCATGGCCAACAGGGGAGATAACCCATCAAAAATGGCTTCCCAGGCCTGCAGTTGTGGTCACATTCTTCTTTTGTCTGGTTCAGGAAAAAAGGGCAGAAAGTACACTAAATTCTGATATATTATACATTCATGAATGGCTTGAAGTGCCCTCTTATCTAACTCTGTTGCTACACCCAGTTTGTAAAATGGACCTGTGGTCTCCTTACCCGTCTGGCCTCTCATTCTGGTCTGTAGGCTGGCCTGTGAAATTGACAGGCATCTTATAAGTATGCCGTCAACAACAAGATAAATATTAATAACATAAATCATATAAATATTTAAATATACAAAATATCAACACAGCTTCTGTGTCTGGAGTCTGAATGCTATATCTATGCTGAATTGTGGGCGTCATTTAGCGTTCTTTAGCATTGCTGTTTGTCTGCTTGCAATAAACTGTTCAGAATGCTAAATCACACATGCATACAGCACGGTAGTAGTTGATGCAATCTTTGTTGTAATCAAGGTCATGAAGCTCACACTGTTCTAATTTTTTATGACTGGAATTTACTCCCAAACTTGGTAATGTGGCTGTATACGTTTTACCACTGCCTGTCTATATTGCTTGCTCACTATGTTTACAGCATGGCCAGCCTGTGTTTTGTGATGCATAACTGTGGGCCCCCATTTGCTGTATCAAGTATTTGTACTGTAATGAATACATATTAGTTTTTTGGGGGAGACAGTATATACATGTACGTGTTCCCCGAGTGTTGCCTATTTCCTAAGGATTGGTACATGTACATGTTGAACTTTTTCTGAGAGCAATTAGAGCTTGCAGATGTCTGGGACATTTGCTGTTTTACAGCAAGCTTCATCCTGGCTGAAAATATATGTGTGAAAATTTTGTTTGAATAACCTGAAACATGGAATACAAAATTCTGCTTCACAGTCCCAAAACCATGCTTTGTTGACATTCACAGTTTAAATTTCTGTGCAGATTGTTCTGTTATCTTGCATTCTGTAATTGCCTTTGACAATCCACTGTAGTCATAAGAATATCGTCCTGTGTTGTTCAGGCAGGGACCTCTGTGCCAGAGGGGGTTAGCGTGCCTGCAGGGCATTATGATACCGTGCCTCTCACCAACGTGGTTGCTGTGAGTTCAAGTCCAGCGCATGCTGGCTTCCTTTCTGTCTGTACGTGGGACGGTCTGGCAGCAACATGTGGATGGTTGTGGGTTTCCCCCGGGCTCTGTTTGGTTTCCTACCACCATAATTCTGGCGGCTGTCGTATACGGCGTAAAACACCAATCAGATAAATAAATGGATATGTTGTTTAGTTCCCTATCAGTTCCCATCATGTTACTCTTCACCTCGTGGGTTGCTAGCCATTGTTGCAGGTTGGTCAGTGCCCAGATGTGTGCGCTTTAAATTGTCAGGTTTCATACTAAAGAGAAGGTCTTAACAACCAACTCACTCTAGAAATCAGGTCCACGCAAACAGGTGAAGCTTTATCAGTAACCTGAATCAGCCTTTCGAGAGTGTCACAAGTTCACGAAGGTTAAGGGAAGACATGGGTATTCTCAAAAAATTATTTTATGTTAGTTGCATATTCGACCTTGTCTGTCGACATAAAATCACATGGTTTGCAAGAGCACCCCAATGTCTTTCCTCAATCTGGGTGAATTGGTTCCTGAAATGACGTTTTGGTTTAAGTGAGCTAACTGGTTTTTGTTCTGAACATTGTCAATGCTGTATGAGAAATGCTGTGTGTCTGTTGTACAGGAGGAGGTAATTATCCAATGTTACATGACAAACACCTTATTATTAATGTTACATTAGTGTTGCTTCGTTTTTTAAACTACTTATAAATGTGCCTTTGATATTATATTGTTTTGATTGCAGGCTGTCAGGATGATGAAAAGTCACTGATGGCCTCCAGCAACGCACCCAAACATGATTTTGCACCAGCTTGGCTTAAGATTCCCAACCAGGAGAATCCTGTAAGTAGTTTTGCACAAAAATCTGGTTATTCAGTCAAAATGTAAGATACAGAAACAAAATAAGGTATTTGTCATCATGCTATGGGTTAAGTTAGGCCATGAAATTTGGGTGATTGACATAAATCCCAAAATGGGTCAGGATTTTAAGCTTTGAATAACCTATTGTTCGGTTTCGCTATGATGGGAAAACAGACCAATTTTTCACTCAAATTGATTAGGTGAACTGGTGGCTATCAAAGTCAGCTTTTGCGTAGAGTTTTTGCCCTTCATTTACTTTACATGTAACGTCGACAAAGCCTATCCATATGCTCAGACTGACTAAGTCAAAGAATGTCAAGTAGGGTTCACCCTCAATGACTGTGTCAATGTACGATGATTAAAATCCCGCACAATTACACTCCTTGTAACTGACGCGTGAACAGTCATTTCCTTCGTATCAAATTTTATGGTCTGCAAATAAATATTTAATAAACTCACTAGGACAAGTGTTTATGTAACTGTTTGAATCCTATTCACCATTAATTCTTGGAGCAAGAGATGCATGCTTATCTGTGTCAACTCCATATTACTTTAGCCATCTTCATGATATGTTTTCTTATTTGGCATGGCAAGTTGCACAGCAACTACAGAGACAGGAGCATGAGATCACTCGAACACAGGCAAAGGAATTGTGGAATTTTGATTTTAGGTACAGGTATTGGAATTAGTGATGAATATTTATGGAGTGGTACATGGTCTCTCTCTAATTGTTTGCAGAAGTCATCTGGCCTGAAGAGTTCTGATCAGGCCGAGAAGACAAGTCGCAGCCGGAAAGACGATGCTTATCACAACTCTTACAACCGCTACGGGCCCGATTACAACCGTTTACACCGACAGCATTCCTTTGACACCTATTATGATGGAGGTAGCTGTCTGTACATGTACATGTCGCTTACATTTTTAACCCTCATTCTCATTGGTAGAAAGTGAAAAGTTAAAACAGCTGTACTTTGTCAGCTGATACAGATTTACCTTGGTTTGCCAAGGACTTCCACTTGATTCCATCGTATAATTACCTTTTAACCTTGACTGGCATAATTGTCTAATGCTATCCTTGTTTGGCGTAACCTGACCATGTCAAAATATGAGGTCGGTTGGTAGAGGATTACTTTTTTTGTTTTCTTTCCTGCTAATGAAAAAGATCTAGGGTGTGAAGAAACAAGCATGAAGAGAAAAACTGAAAAATTAAACGAAACTCACCACCCCCATGAGAACATTTAAGTAGAGCCTTGTCTCGGAGTATCGGCCTGATTACGTCAAAAGAACATGCTTTAATGATATATGATAATATGGTGTTGTCAGAGCATCTGCTTAAAAATTCAGCAAGCTTTATCCTGCTTTAATATAGTTTTGAAATAGATGTAAGTGGTGTATATATGTAAATGGCGTAATGCGGCAATGCAACTTCAGCAGGGAAACTGAAATACAAGTGTAGATACAATCATAAATTTGTTTGAGTATAAAAGTGGCCCTTTGTATTCAGGTAAGAGACACTCTAGCAAATTCCGCCATCACTCTGTTGAAGAGGACTACTATGCTTATCAGTATGGCCCTTACCCGTATTATAATGGCTACAACTATGACAAGTACAACATGCAGTATGGCTCCCAGCCCTCTCTCCTGCGTCCTCCAACTCGAGACGGAAAATATCAGCATCCAAGCTCTCGTTTCAGCCAGGTGAGTAGTCCTGTCACCTTGTTCCATGTACTTGTGACAGCCTTGTGTTTTCTTCACTTACATGTGTATTTAATGTTTTGTGGAACATGAAATGTAATTGCTATCAGACACACCAAAAGGGCTGAAAACTAAATGGAATACTTTCATCTTTTGATTAGAATTATAAGCAATCAAAAACAGTAATCGTTAAGCACCAAGGAGTATTTTGTGAATATTAAACTAATTCTAAGGAAGACATTTTGGACCATCTTTGATGCTGTCCTTTAGACACTAAAACTTGTCATTAAGTCAGTTTGTATGTGTATTTCCTTATCAGTATTAACACAGATTACTAAGTAATAGAGCCCACCTTATGATAAAATATTTTAGTGCACTTAATCCTATTTCAGAAAGTTACATAAACAAGGAATTTTTAGACACAGCTCATGTGGGACAGAGATGATTTCTTTTTTTTTGTTGTGTCTTAAATTTTGTATGAAATTTAAAATTTAAGAGATCACAGACAAAAAAGTGCTGTGTATGTTTACCTTTGTATTTTAGTTGAACGGAGGCTACCCTGGTTATTATGATCTCTACCCCTATGACTATTACCATGGGGACCCATACTACAATGGCTACCCCAGTCGTACTCCTCCAAAGCGCAGCTATCACGACAAAGAGTGCAGAGTTCTGCGAGAAGGGCGAGACGGAGACAAGGGCAAAGACAGGGACTCCGGCCCTGAGAAGCATAAGGCATTTAATGATGACTTTGTGAGTAGATGACATTCAGTCTCAGTTGTGCTTGTAGTCCTGACCCCAGGATCATGTAGCTGTCTTAAGTCGGACTTGCTCTTAACTCAAGTCTTATTCCTGAACTTAGATTTGAATGGAAATGAGAATTTTCCTTTTAGTTATCAAGTTCTAAGATAACGGCTTCGCGTACCTGAGGCCTGAACTGTACATGTGTAGGGGACTTCCATGGCTCAGTTGGCTAGCGTGCTAGCGCAATATACTGATCCAGAAGCCTCTAACCAATGCCGTCGACATGAGATCACATCCAGCTCATTCTGTACATGGGAAGGTCTGCCAGCGACATGCAGATGGATGTGGGTTCCCCTCAGGGTCTGTCCGGTTTCCTCCCACCATAATGCTGGTGGGCGCCGTGAAATATTCTTGAGTACGGCCTAAAACACCTATCAAATAAATAAATCAAAGGTACATGTGTTTCTACATCCTTGTGGAATATATTTTGAAAGCAGTTGTCTGGTCAGTACCCATATATATCCTCCTACTTATGTACTCATGAACAACACTTGCCCGCTGTCCTGGGCAAGTGAAAATATGTGAGCGAGACAAATGTTGCTGATGGTTGCTGCAGAGTCATGTTTGCTTTATTTCATTGTCCATTCATCACTGATCTCACACTGAAATTTTAATGTGATTGTGATGAAATATGCAAATACACCATGCAAACCCACACAGCGTTGTCTTTAAGCCCTATCTCTCTTGCAGCTATGTCTTTGTTTACTCAAAGGATTTGCATTTACAGTGACCACCTAACAAGCATCATGGCTTGGGAGGGATTATACTTAGGAGTGTAACGTGTTCCACTTTAAAACAATAGCCTTTATTCACAGTGTTTTTTTCTCTCAACTCTTTGAATGACTGTCTTCAAAGTTTGTCAGTCACATTGTCAAAAATATGGTAAATGTACATGTTTCTTTACAGGAATTTATGACTAGTTTAAAGTTTCATATTGCTGTTTTTTCTTTGATCTGTACAGCCATCTTTGAATGGAGAGAAGAAGGAGAGCATGAGTAAGGTGGTCAATGGAGGGGGAGTCTGGGGTGAGTTACATGTACCTGTGTATCGAACTTCAAAAGTCTGAAACAGGAAAGCTAGAACTGCTTTCATGTTGCCACTTTGTTTCAGCGTTTCGATAGGCACATTATAGCCTTGTTTAAAAACAGACCTGGTTAACACAATGGATGGAAAATTTTGCGCATGGGTTTTCTCAAGATTTTAGTTTTGTTGCACAGACTTCAGCATATAGTGTGTGTAAGTGTGATGGCTATTATAGGATTACGCCTGGTAACTGAACTCACTGTACTTTTCATCGATCTATATAAAAATATAAAGATGCAGAAACATGATTTGAGATAGGATTTTGGTTAGAAAACACAAACATTGTTTTGTTGCCAAAATATGTCTAGTGTGTTGTGAGGCACATCTTTCATTATGTGAAAGTCCAAATATATTGTATACGTTATCCAAACTTCCCAGGCCTGATTCTACTGCAGCATGAACAGTGTAAGTGACGAATGCCATGTATTTTCCAGACAACCCTCCAATAAAGTCCTCTTACAGCAATAAGCCAGATGAGCAGCATTCTGGAGAGGCTGTCCCCAAAGAGAGTCCAGCCAAAACCGGCCAGTCCAGTGCTAACATCTACAAGGCATTAGTACCTAACAAGGTTAGTGCTTCATTCTGTGATCATTGCCCTGGAATGTCCTTCAGTAATGTCTCGCTCTGCCACAGAGTACTAGTTTTCTTCTGCATTGCCTAATATTGCAAACTTAAAGTACTTGGGTGATCTGTTAACCAATCAGAAAGCAAAATGTCCGGAAATCCCCTTTTGCTGTGTGGTCAAAAGTTGTATATGGCTCTGTGATGGCTGACGTAATGGCAGTAGTCAGGGAGAGCGAGATGAATAAGAAGGTGTATTGGATGCTGTGGAAAATTACCTCTTTGTATGTCATTAAGATGTCAAAGGTCAGTGCATGTTGATTTACACACATCAATTTACCCACCATGATAAAAGTGAAAAATCCTTCTTGTTTTTGTCTTCAAGCGGTAATGTATTTATATGGTTGGTGTTTTACGTCTTAGAGTATTTCATTTATACGATGGCGGCCAGCATTATGGCGGGGAGAAACAGGACAACCACCCGAAAGTTGCTGGCGGATCTTCCCATGTACTACCAGAGTGGATGCCAGTATGAGCTGGACTTGAACTCTAAGTGACTGCATCGGTGAGAGACACCTGGATCATTCAGCCATGCTGGCTCGCTAACACCCTTAGAGACCCCCTCAAGCCATAATTTAAAAAATCACGGAAATATAATCATTCATCCCACTGGCAGTGTGATGACCTCGCATCAGTGATTGTCAGGTAGCTTGCAAGGATAACAAGTATATAGGACAAAATGTGGAAAAACTTGGTATGAAGTGGTGTGGCACTAATAAGCGACCTTCAAAAGATAAGGGCCAGTTAAATGAACCAATGAAAACAAATAGAATCATTTGACAATGCCTTACAGCTTTAGTATGTTTATATCTATTTCTCATTCTTAAAACAGGGGAATGCACCTCGTAAAACCAGGGAGGGTCTTCGGTTGAACGGTGCTTATGTCAAGGAGCCTGGGGCATACACAGGCAGCAAGAGTTCTCAACAGTCCAGCACATCTAAGGAGGTAGTACAGAAACCTTGTTTTCATAATGCTTTCAGACTTGTGTCCAATTACAGCATCCCCTTTAACTTGTAAAAATTATAGGATATTTGAAAGTGAGTTAGTAATGGGGGGGGGGAGGGCAAATTTTTCTTTGTCTTTCTAAACATGTCACAAGAAAAGAAGAAGAAAAAAGTTAGATGTAGGGACTGTTTAAGATGGGGAGCATTGTAGAATTGCTTTGCATTTGATGCCAAATAAAAATACCTAAGACTAGCTGTTTAGCTATGCACTAAGTCAAGACTTAGTACACTGCTGTCTTACCAAGGCTTGAAAATGGTTTAAACATGTGATGGTTCTGGTCCTGGAAACCTCCAAAAGTGGACAAATTGTGGGCAAAATGAAGTTGATTTAATGATTGAACTAGAACTGTTGATAATGGTAGTCATGGAAGGATTTGATGGTGGATTTTTTTTTTGTTTGACAGCATAGTACTTCCGTTCATGGCAACACAGTCTTCTGCTAGCTTTATTGTATGAAAGGCTCATTTGAAGCTGCAGAGGCCTTTTCACAAACTTTCTTGTGTATTTTTTCTTTGCTTGAGCAAAAGTGTGTACTATACTTAGGTAGTGTTGGGTTTAAGTGTCTTTAAGGGTTGCTGTGTGCTGAAGTTTTGTGAAACGATTCCCAGATGCACCTGGATATCAAGCACTTGTGTCTTTCCTGCCAGGTGTCTCGCCAGTCCCCTACACCTGCGATTGATATCCTCAGTACCCGGCTAGTTACACAGCCCAAGAACCTGGGTGACAAGAAGAGCAATTTCCTGCGGGCCATGCGAAGGGAAAAGAATGGCAAAGGAGAGGAAGATGATAAAGTCAAGACCAGTGGCAAAAATGATGAGGTGAGTGTGTGCAAGACTGGCCACAGCAAAATGTGTACTCGTCAAATGGGTGCAAACCATATTCTAGATTCAAAATCTTGGGCCAGTACCAGGTGCTGAAGTTAAAACTTTAAAACTTGATGTGATAATGTTTATGGCATCGGCAACAGGCTTTAGGATGTCATTCTTAGAAGCATAAGTACTCAATGTGAAATAACAGGATCGCTAAGTAGGAATTAATTTTTTTTATTCTTGTTAGTGAAAAAACACAGGGATTTTAAAGAAATTGAGGAGAAAAATAAAACTTTTATCAACATACTATTAAAATACTCATTGGTGGGGTCTTTTGTGGAGAGGTACCGGCCAGTACTTGAGTATTGGGACAGGTATCGGTGTAAGTAAGGAGTGTATACATACGAGAAGGTTTTAGCTCTACTGGGCAAAGACTAGAAAAGGTTATGTATTAACAAGTTGAATGGCATCTCTCTCTCTCTGTGTCCGGCATCTGTTAACTTTTCCTTAAAAATGCTACTCCTCATACAGTTTTAGTCAAATTTCACTGAAATTGGATTCCAGTGTAGACTACATCGAGATACATAATTCATAGTATCGATTTCTCCATTTTGATGATTGGTTGTTTGTCTGTTTATCCATTATATGTTAACATACATGTTTCTTTCTAAACATTACTCCTCCTGCAGTTTTTCCTGCAGTTGTTGCTGGATTTCAGCAAAACTCTGTTAAGTGTAGGCTACATCAAGATACATAATTCACAGTGTTGAATATTCCATTCTGATGATCAGTTATTCGCCTATCTGTTTATCCAGTATATGTTAATATACATGTATTTTTCAAATGGCTACTCCTCAAACAGTTTTTGTCCGATTTCCGTTAAGCTTTTTTGAAGTATACACAACATCGAGATACAAGAGTCATAATATCAGGTTTCCATTTTGATGATTGCTTGTCCGACTGTCTGTCTGTTTGTTCAATCAGAAAATGTGAACATGTATCTTTCAAAACGCTGCTACTCTTACAGGTTGTGACTGATTTCAGTGAAACTTGGTTTATATGTAGACTACATCAAGATACATAAATTGTAGTACCAATTTTCCATTCTGATGTTCGGATGTCTCTCATTTCATCCAGCCTATGTTAACATTTCTTTCAAAATGCTACTAGTTACTGTTACAGTTTTTGTCCAATTTCAACAAAACTTGGTACAAGTGAATCAAGATACATATTTCATAGTATTAATTTTCAGTTTTGATAGCCCATTGTCTGTTGTACGTACATAACTTTGTAATGACTCCGTGATAATTTTATCCCAACCAGTAGAGCCACTGTCTCATCAGATTCTGATTAGGTAGAGTCGGTTAGCATGCTAGCGCAGCACAATGACCCAGAAGCCTCCCACCAATGTGGTTGCTGCGAGTTCAAGTCCAACTCATGCTGGCTTCCTCTCCAGGCGTATGTGGGAAGGTCTGCCAGCAACCTGCAGATGGTCATGGGTTTTCCCCAGAGCTGTGGCCGGTTTCCTCACACCATAATGGTGGCCACCGTCATATAAGGGAAATATTCTTGAGTAGGACGTAAAACACCAATTACATAAATAAATAAATCAGTGATCTCACTTTGATTTTAATATGTTAAAACGTTTTCTGTTTGGAGAAAACATAGACTAGGCCTGAACTTGCACCCAACCATTATGTCTTCAGTAACTGAGAAACAAACCGATATGATTCAGTGTTACATTTTGTATGGCTTATGAATGCCTTATTCACATTGTTCCTGCTGTCCTTGATAATCTGTTTACATCACTAGAGTAAGTGATATCTTCAATTTATAACATGTGTATTAGATGGAATGTCCTACCCATTCTTCCCTGTGGTTTGAGTTTTTGTTCAGCACAGATAACCTTTGTCTTTGAACATAAAGTCTTCTTTATATACATTGTGTGATTGTGCTGTACTTTGCAGACTGAGGACATCCAATCAGATGTGGCCGGAGAGGAAGAGTTAACCAATGGGATGGATAGTCTCTCTGTGGAGGAGCCTAGCAAGGACATTCTTTCCAGTTCTCTGGAGGCAGAACAGAGGTGAGAAAGGTTGTCAAGGGGCAGAGACGGTCATTAGCTCTAGATTATTGATGTGTGAACAGCTTACCATACACGTTAGTCCTGTGCAGAACGTAAATTATTTAGGCTCTCATGTGATATACTGCATGTGGGTGTGGCCTGCACTCGTGGAAAGTATATGTCAACAATTTAACCCATATCTAGATCCCCTTGGTGGTCCAGTGGTTAGAGCATCTGCCTCAAGGTCAAGAGATCCAGGTTTATGCCCAGGTAGGGACATACCAAAGTGGTACTTGCTACTGGCTCGGTTTGAGCTCAGCAATGAGAGGTTAGAGCAAGGAAACAGGACTGGTCGACGCAGTGTCAGTATAATGTGACTGGATTGGGTGTCGTGTGGTGTCTTGGGCATGATGTTCCAGTGGCAGCATGGACTCACCCTGCCATAAGAAGACACACTATAAGTACACACCAGAAAGACTCTTTGTCGTCATATGACTAAAATATTATTAAGTACGACGTTAAACCCGAAGCACGTGCTGACTCAATCACTCACTTTAACCCATGTAATCAGCCAGTGGCAGTCAACAGTTAGAGAAGGGGTTCTCGTGTCTGGTTGCCTTTCAGGTTGTTACGGGAGATGGGCTGGGATGAGGCAGACCAGGAAGAGTACGAGATCACAGAAGATGACATGAAAGAGTTCCAAAATCTCAGTAAACAGGTCTGTGAATTTATTTATGTGTGAATGGCTGAAAATTTTGCCACGAAAATTGCATTTTTGGAAGCTTATTTATGTCATAAAATATTATGAAACTTGCCTGTTTCCTGTAGGATATCATGCTAGTCTTCAAACGATCTTCAGAACACCTTTTTAAACTCAACAGAACTTTCAGAATCAGGGGAAAATGAGCAGCTATGGACTAAAATTAAGATCATTTAGGGCACTTCTGTCTCCTACTGGTGATGTGCACGTACTTAATGGCATCGTCTCTCTGTGGCTAGGAGAGATTTGGCAGTGGCCTCTCTAGGGCCACTTTACCAAGGGCACTCCACTCGTAAGCTTCAGAGGTGTCATATATGTGAAAACTTCCTGAATACAGTGTTAAGCTTCAATCAAATAAGCAAATTTATGGCAATGTATTGTCAGACTTACAAGGTCTGTTCCATCACACAAATAAATATGTAGTGAGAACATGTTACAAATGGAAAAGTGTGCCCAGTTATCGTGTGTACTGTCTAATAACTGTGCAATTATACTTGACAGGTAAAGCAGCAGCGAAATGGTCTAGTGAGGACCTTGCCTACAACCTGGAGCCCTAAGCACATCACGGCTGTGTACCAGCCTGCAGCGCCCGACCTCAACGAGACCTTGTCATCGTCAGACAGTGAGAGTGAGAGTGAGGACTTGTGATGGTCAGCTGCTCGCTCCCCGGAGAGAGAGGGCACACGTGTGCCAGGATTGCTCAGCTCGTGATCCAGCAGTCTGCTGCCTCAGCCACTACACATAGACCTTGTCACCGTTCCCTCGCTGCTATTTGGCCTGTGACTTTCATGTGATATATCTGCCATGATTGAAGATGTTTGCCTTGTTTTTTTTTTCCACATAATGTTCTGTTAAGTGCTTTCAGTGAGCAGACAGGTGCACTGTTTCAGTGAATGGTCAGAAGCATGGTAGTGGTCTCAGCGAGGCATCCATGAACTCTGTTCTAGGCAAATAGTGTTTACTGTGAAGATTTGCTCGTTGTGTAATTAGTGAAATATTTTTTGATGATGAAAGATTTAATGAACATTAAAGAGTGTGGTATATAAAGTGAAGGCCTGAAAAGCCTTCATAAATAAGTATTGAATGGCAAAAGTAAATTGTCTTTAGAGTCTATGTTTATCTTTATTTCATTACTCAGTCCACAGTGTAGTCAAATCAGTCCTGTGAGAGAAATTTTAAGGTAACGAACATAATATTTTTATCGCGGGGTTTGGAGTGTCTACAGGTTGACATGCAACTCATTGCTTGGTCATGTAAGGCTTAAGCTCAAAGTTAGCTTTTGTGGGCTCATTGATGGGTTAGTTAAAAGCATTTTGGTAGGAGTTGGTGACCCTGATGTTTGTTTTCTACAGACTGGTTTCTCACTGCCAATGGCCAATGGAGGATGTCACACTTAGTTTGTGACCTGAAAATCACTAGTTTGCTTTGTCAAATATTTGCCAAGTTAAAAACTTATCCAAATTGTTTGGCATTATCATATATATATATATATATATATGTTTTTTTTTTTTGTTGTTCGAACTTAGTGCAAAATCTTTCCATGGTTTATAACTTGTTCTCCCTTTTTGAGAAAACTGGACCATGCTTGGCACAGGCTGGGAGCAGATTTCATTCTAAGTAAATCTGGCCACGCCACTCAGTCAGCCAGATGGCAACACTCTATGTTCATTGGATAGCAACTAAATCCATCATTACTGGTGCACACCCCTACTTGGGACAGCGGTTGGTGCATATGATGCTTTGTTGGGGTTCGTTGATCTCGCTTTATTTTTTTTTCTAAATAGTTACACTAATCAGGTTGAATGCATCGGTAGAACTAGATGGCTGATTATTGTAAAAGAAAAGTAAGTTATGTTATTCTATATTTGGCTCCTATCCATTTGTTACATTTGTGTGTTTATGATGGAAAAAAAATTATTACAATGGTATTTTCTTCCTGGAGGTAGAGAAGCCGTCACAAAAGTGCCTCTAGAAACTGTACCAAGGAGTGTATGGTGTTATTAACATTTGCAGGTTAATATTTTGTGGGCGATTGCTTGAGTAAACTGTTCACCATGTGGTTGTCAATTGAGTGACCTGACAGAGCAATATTTAACAATGAACTGCAGATCTGTCCAGCAGGATGTTGTCACTAATACACCTGTTTTTTTTTTGTTGTTTTTTTTATATCACCATAAAGCAAAGGACATAAAATGATTTATTTGTGACAAACGTAAATTGTGATTTATTCTAATGGACATGAGACCAGGCAGGTAGTCTTCCAGCTTTGCCAAAGCCAAGAGAAGACAACTCTGACCATGGAGAAACTGTAGCAATATATTGATTGCAAGCCTGATGGCATTGGCAAGAAGCCACAGTTGTGACAGTTATATCAGGTCATGTTTGAGTATTAAAACAGATAATTTTGGTTCTACCACATCATTTTGCAGCAATTGTATCAAAGACAATAAAGAGTTTGCAATTTGCATTCACCTTCATAAGTCTGTCTTTTAGTGGTTTGTCTTAGTGGAAATTGGTGGGGTATTATAATTTTAGAACCATTGTACCAAAGAAAATGTATGGACATTAGAGGTGAACAAGGTTAAAAGCTGGTGGAAGTTTTTACTCTCGTGAAAAGCAGAGAGTACTAAAGAATCTTCTTGTCTGGCTGTGGACTCTGTGCTGAAGCCTTTATGATCTCTGTGCTAAAAACGTGCGATTTTGAAAAAAATTTCTGTGCACATTCACTTAGTGGATGGGGCCTCCGTGGCCCAGTGGCTAGGATGCTAGTGCAATACAATGACTCAAGAGCCTCTCACCAGTGCAGTGGCTTTGAGTTTAAGCCCTGCTTTGGTTGACTTTGTCTGGAGATATGTGGGAAGGCATTCCAGCATCCCATGGATGGTCATTGGCTTTGCTTGATTTCTTCAGATCGTAATGAGGGCCATGGGCATGTAAGGGAAATATTCTGGAGTACGTTGTACAATTTTGTGGAACCTTCGATCTTGAAAATACATCTAGGTTTTGTATATTGATGGAGATTATTGACTTAAAATCTACTCTAAGTACAGTTCGATTGATTTGTAAAATCTAAAGCTCTGATGCTATTCAGTTCATTCTGTATTGGGTAGTCACCAAAAGAGAATTTGTTTATTTATTTGATTGGTGTTTTATGCCATACTCAAGAATATTTCACTTATAGAACGGCGGCCAGCATTATAGGGGGCGGAAACCTGGCAGAGCCTGAAGGAAACCCACGACCATCCACAGGTTGCTGGCAGGCCTTCCCACGTATGGCCAGTGAGGAAGCCAGCATGAGCTGGACTTGATCTCACAGTGACTGCATTGGCTTCTGGTTATTGCGCTGCGCTAGCCCGCTAACAGACTTAGCCACGGAGGACCCGATTTGTAAAAAAGGTTTCTTTCATGTTAGTTCAAGTGTAAAAAAAAAGTCATTCTTGCATAAGTTTTTATTATATATAAATTATCTTAAGCATAACTTTTTTCCACAGTGTTTTATAATTTTGATAAATTCAAGCTGAGGTAATTTCCTCTGGTCTCTTTTATACTGTATTGAACCTCAAATTTTATCCATAAATAAATTACTCATTTTGCGGGATGATGAGAGTTTGATTGGTCTTTGAGATGTGTTCTGAATTTAGGATATCATACCGGAAAAATACAAGGTAATGTCTTATAAAGTTTTAATTGCCTATAAAATGCTCTTTTGTTGAATGTTTTAGGCAAAATATAGTAGATCGACCCATAAACTTTACCTTCACCACAGAGGTGAAATGTTCTTGGAGAACGGGTAGTCCTACATGCCGCTGCCCCAACTTGTGTATTTCATAATGGCTATGTAGCTGGGTCAGGAACGTTCAGATGAATTAAGGCAGAGGACTGAAGTACAGTCTGATAAATTATTGAATGAATTCAGCAGATTCAAGTCTGCTAGCAACCTGCGGATGGTTGTGGATTTCTGTTTTCGGTTTCCTCCCACCATAACTGGCCGCTGTCATAGAGGTGAAGTATTCTTGAGTATCCTACGGCGTAAAATACCAATCAAATAAGTAACAGATTGATATTACCCTTGTGGTAAAATTTGCTGTGTATTTTGTTTTTCTTGGATAGTTGATAAACACCATGTTCAGTTTTTCACTTACTGACATCAACTAGAGTTCCGAGATTAAGCCGCAGACCTCCATGGCAACTCCATGCAACATAAATAGTATTGTTGGGAGCTGAATGGCCTACGCTAAACTTCATGCAATGAGACACAAACCAGCTGTGCAGACCACTTATTGTCACCATAATGCTGGCTGCCATCATATAAGTAAAATATTCTAAAACACCAATCAAATAATATAAATAAATCAAATAGTAATATGGCTGTAATAATTAATTTTAATTATCAGGGGACAGAAATGCGAAACAAACTGTTCTCAAAATGAAATAACATTTTATTCTTTCGACATCTTGAGAAATAACTGTAACATTGGACTAGCACCCTGATTTTATATGTTTATTTTTTTTTAATTTTGTCGTCACCACTACTGTCAGTTTCCTTTCTGGGGTTGCATGGTACCCTTGACAGACACAACACTTATAATATTGATGAGTTGCTTTACAATTGTTCGGCATAATTTTTTTTTCTTTAAATACATAATTATTTCATGATTTAACAGGAGAAGATGGCCCATGTACAGTGTTTTACACATGAGATGCTAGCTGGTCACTTGTAGCAAAAATGTTGCACGATACGCTGCAAGCAAAACAGTAGGCTAATAAAGAGGCCAGTACTAAATGCCTGAGAAAGCTAGGTGAGCAACTACTAATTTCTCTGCTGTTCAGGTTATCACCAGTAGATAAGGTTTCATGCTGTCTATATCCTTACTTAAAAAAAAGTCCATTAAGAATGGGAATGTACCAGTACTGGCATGCGACCTACTACAATATATACAGTATAAGTACATGAAGCTCAAAATATACACAACAGAAAAAAATTAAATGTCTGATAAATGATTACAGATGCAGAGTAAACAGAAAAAAATTAAATGTCTGATAAATGATTACAGATGCAGAGTAAACATACATGCTGTCTACATACATACATGCTGTTGAACGAAATTTCTATGGTAATTCTAACTTACAACTGCAACAGTGGAAAAACATTGGTTTCTCATTTTTGACATCAAAAATCAACAGGTTAGGCAGTCCATTCTTTAGGTTCAATATAAGCCAGTCTGCAGTACATGGTATTGTTTCAGAACAATCAAATCCATGTGGCAAGTTTATAGCAAATTTTGTGTTTTTTATATGAGTCTTTGACATCTACGACTTTACAAAGACTCTAGCATAGTTTCATGTCCAAAACTTAGAAAAACAAGCCTTGAAAGAATTAGACTCAAGGTGAACTGTGGGATACTTCTGATAATGCTGTAGCGTAAGCAAGCATGATCATGTGCTTTTCTCATCCCATGTATGACCTGTTCTGTTGTTACACCATATGAAACAGCTATCTGGTTTATAAAGATATCATTTGTATGACGTGCTGTTTTTACGTTTTCATATTACCTATCACATTTCCATCTGCGTATTTAACAGTACGTACATATACGAATCAGTATATTAGGAATACTGCCTGCTCAGGTGACAGTGATGTTTAAATTGTTTACCACATTTTTGTACTAAATTACTATGAGACTTAACCAAATTACGCCCACATAGTGCAACTGGGCCCACTTTCACCAAACTTCATAAATCAATTTCTCTTAACTTTTCACGTAAATCACATCCCCTTCTGTCGCTACAACCTAGACGATGTCTTTTAAAAGAAAAGCTTCCAAAGCAATCACCATATTATTTCATCATGAAATTTCCAAATTTCTCAATTTTTCATTCTGAAAATCTGTATATCCAATGTGTCCTGTACAATATATTCTGACTTGTCTTCTTCAACTAAAAAAACCCCAAAATCAGTTAAGAATGGAAAAAATAAAACAAAACACATTTGAATAGGAGACAACATCCAGATGATGACAATTTACTTATCTGTCATCATGTTTAGGTTTGGCTTGTTACATCATTACAGTTATAACTTATTCTCAACAGCAGCAGAAACCAACAGAGGTGAGACAACTCACAATTTAAGTTTCACCAGGATCAGACAAGTCATTCAATAACATAAAAGTATATGTTATCACTCAAATTTACAACCACACATCCATTTGCTAAAGGAAACTCCTGGTGTGTAAGTGTCTTAACAACAAAAAAATATTTAACTTAAAAAGATGACTGGAATGGTAATGACCACCGGCTCAACCACCACCAGAGTTACAATTTACATGTCATAAAAGTTTCATGGAGATGCAGTTGTCTTCCTTGGCCTGAAAGATGCCAGAGGCTACATAGGTGCGTAGTCTATTTGAACGTACAACTGTCTAACACCAGCCTGTAAGAAGAAACAAACAAGAAAAAATTAGCTAAACAGAGTTTTAAGCCCCTGTTCCAGCCAGCCTAAGCCATATGGTCCAGCTACATAAACTTTTGCCAATTATCTTTGTAGACAAACGGGTGTTCACGTACACAACTTTTTGTCTATTATCTATGTACACAAACGGGCAGTACGGCTAATTTCTGCTACACATCAAGCCATATGGTGTTCGCGTACACAACTTTTTGCCAAATATCCATGTAGACAAATGGGTGTTCACATTCAGAGATAATTGCCACAGGCCGACCGACCCTCTGTTAGAGACCGAACAGAAACACAACATAGCTCGACCCTGAAAGAAAAGATGGCATCGAGTGCGACGGTTCACCTCTTCTATCCCGAAGCCGCCCTGCGGCCTGATGATAATCTCTCGGTGGCTAGAGGTTGAGTGGGTCAACCGTGCCGACCTCTTGGAGACGATCTTCAAAAATGAGATGATGCTTGAAGAATATGGTGACACCATACCCACCACCATACGCGAGCGCATTCAGAGAAACAGATACCTGCTTCATAGGAGGATTCATGATCATGTGATCGCACGTGAGATCATTGTAGATATGGTTTGTGCACGAAAGTGCAACCGGATGGAAAATGGACTTGCGGTCGCCATAAACAATGGTTTCCAGGAGCCAGCCCAATCTCACACAAACCAATGCTCCACTTAGAGAAAAGTGTGGGTATGGTATACCAACGATCATGAGAAGACAACATAATTGTGAATGGTTTCTCGTCGGCTCCTGAGAGCACTGCGGAGAAAGCTGCCTTGGCGATTTCTGCAGGATCCATCTTGTGCAGGAACTTCCCCATCCCGATGCCCTGTTGAAGGCGTAACATTGGGACACAGCCAGAGGCTAACCTATGTGGGCCTTGCGGGGCTGACCGGGCTTAAAAATATCTTGTCAGAACCGAAATCCGGGCAAGGCGTATCCACCCCCTTATTATGAGCAAGCTCCAATGGAGGTCAGCTTGGGCAAAGAAGGTGCACATGTTTGTAGGGCTGTAAGCCCTCAATCCTCTTTTCAAATGATCACTGCAAACCAAATTTCCATTTAGAGGAACATGCATCTATTGTATATAATAATGCCACATGCCATGGTGGGCACAACGGATGCATACACAGGCCAGCTGCTAGATGAAATGAATGCAGAAATGAATGCATACATAGACCAGCTGCTAGATGAAATGAATGCAGAAGCCCCTAACATCCTGGAGCAGCCCATTCCTGAGGCAGTCAAGGATCGCGAGCTAAAGCCCTTACAGCCTGGGAAATATTGACCTTTCCCTCCACCACGCAAGAAGAGGGGTAGGAGGGGGAAGGCCATTTAGGAAGAGTATGACCTCATCCTGAAAACTTTCTGAGCCACCAAGGATTACCAGAAGGAGGTTCTAGAGCTGTTTGAGGGTGCCAAGGCAGATGAGCTTACATTCCAGGAAAACCCATGGGCAATCGGAAGGTATCTCCATAGCTGGCAGATGGCTGGGCCCGAAGGGTATCCCCGTGGTGCAGACCCTAGAGCTTTCCTTGAAGGGGTGCACCCCAAGAAAATCCAAGAAAAGCTTGAAAAAGAATTTGGACCCCTCGGTGTTAAAGTTTCAACTCGCCCTCAAGGTCCAGCTCCGAAAAAACAGGCTTGATGTTGGTGAGGAGTACACTGATCCTGTACTCTGCCACAAGCAGAAGGCTGTTCTACAGGGCGATGAGATCAGTGAGGCATTTTCCCCCGCATCCTGGAGACTCTTGAAAAGTGGACGCAGACGGGGTCAGGGTGGGTTGTCGATCAAGTGGAAACTCTATGGCTGGACATGGCTCGATACCAGCCACTGCGAGTTAGATCTTACGTAGCGCTACCAGCTGTATGGAATGAGAAGGAAGTCGTAAACGTGAAAAACAACGATGACCACTATCTGGGAACTCCGGTCAGCTCTGTTTCCTTCAGCCATAAACCCACAGAGGCCTAGCAAATACCCAACTGAGGATGGCCTAAACTTTGAAGGGATCGACTCCCCAACTCCCATCTCCCAGATTCCAAAGGCTGAGAAACAAAACAACCTAGCCATCAACATCTTCGGTTGGGACAAAGGCGTCATTGTGCACCGGCTCAGCAAAGAGCCCAGCGACATGCCTCGGATCAACCTGCTGTTGATCGAGAAGGTCGGTAAATTCCACTACACCTGGATCAAGGATCTTAGCCTGTTTTATGATCAATCCAAGTATAAAGCCCGAAAGCACTTCTGTGAGCACTGCCTCTATGAATACTCTAGGGAAGACCTGCTGGAAGCCCACAGACCGGAGTGCTGTGGCATCGATCAGACAGCTGTGCGAGTGGAGAGGGTAAAACCAAGCTCACTTTCCAGAACCACCACAAGCAGCTCCTAACCCCTTACATCATCCATGCTGGCTTCGAAGCTCTCACCACCAAAATCGAGGGCGCTGGGCTGGACCCCACAAAAAGCTACACCCAAAAACACAGCACCATGAGGCTTGCAGCTACTGCTCCATAGTGGTGCGATGCGAAGGGCACACTGAGCCTCCTGTGGATTACAATGGGCCCAACACAGTAGAGCACTTCTTACAAGCTCTTCAAGGAGAGGAGCGCAAGACCAAGATGGTGCTAGCTAATCTGAAAGCCATAGCAATGACCCGAGAGGACTGGCGGGCATACAACAGTGCTTCATCCTGCCATGTCTGTGAAAAGCCACTTGTAGTGGCTGGGCAACGGGATTCTGTGCGCAACGACTGCCACATCACCGGAAAATACCAGGGTGCTGCACACAACGCCTGCAACCTGAAGCTGTGGCTAAGCCCCAAACCCATCACAATCCCATTGGTCTTCTAAAACCTGCAGGGCTATGACTCGCACCTACTGATGCAGATGATCTCGCAGGTGGAGAGTTGTACCTAACAATATCGAGAAATACATCTCCTTCTCCCTGCGACAGCTCCGCTTCAACGACAGCACCCAGTTCTTGTTGGCATCTCTCTAGAAGCTGGCAGCAGCCAACGAATCAAAGGCATTCCAGATCACAGTGCTCATGGACAACAGTGTTTACCCATATGAGTACATGGACTCCTGGCAACGCTTTCATGAGACTCAGCTTCCCACAAAGGAGGCCTTCCACAGCAAACTTTCTGACACACACATCAGTGATGAGGATTATGCCCATGTGCAAAAGGCCTGGAAGGCGTTCGACTGAGCAACCCTGGGGAACTACCACGTAGCCTTCTTTGGGTGGAAAACTGCGATCAACTCGCAAAAACCATCACAGAGCATCCAGCAGGCAATGCAAAGGGTTATATCACGGAAGCAGTTCTGGAGTACCCAGAAGAGCTGCATAAGGTCCCAAGGAGTGGATGTAGGAGTACCAGCACAATTTCCTCGGCGTTGGGTGGCGCCTACTGAGGTTGAGAAGCTGGTCCCTAACCTCCAAGATAAGTAATGCTATGTCCTCCAGTAACACACCTAACAAATTTCTCTGTCCCTGGGTATGTGCCTGAAAAAGATCCATCAGACTCTCTGCTTCCGGTAATGCCCCTGGTTGGAGCCCTACATCTGAATGAAGACCGAGCTCCGGAAAACAGCGACAAGCGATTTCGAGAAGGACCTCTACAAGTTCATGAACAACTCTGTCTTTGGAAAGACCATGGAAAACCTCTGCAAGCGAGTAGATGTCAAACTCCTGCCCAGTCTTCGCCAGAGACAAGACCTTCGACGATGACCTGGCAGCGATTCAGGTTCACAAGAGCTGTCTGAAATTCGACCGCCCCGTCCATGTGGGGATGACCATCTTCAACATCCCAAAGAACCTGATGTACAACTTCTACTACAACCAGATGACGGCTCAGTATGCAGATAACTGCCAGCTCCTCTACACGGACAGTCTAATCCTTGAGATCCAGAGTGAGGACGTCTATGAGGATATGGCCAAGCATGCACACCTCTATGACACGTCTGACTACCTAGTGGATCACCCACTCCAATCTACGTCGAACAAAAAGGTCTTAGGCAAGATGAAGGATGAATGCGCTGGCCGCCCGATTGCCGAGTACATTGGCCTGCGTCCTAAGATGTATAGCATCCTTGAGACCAGCGGCCACGACACCAAAAAGGTCAAAGGTGTAAAAAAGAATGTTTTGAAAAAGCATATCAGATATGAGCAGTACAAAGAGGCTCTCTTCAAAAAGCTGACCTTTCGCCATAGCATGGATATCCTGCGTCATTGCAGCTACGGGCAGCATCTGAACAAGGTATCACTCTCACCCTTCGACTCCAAGCGCTGGACAGCAGAAAATGGGGTGGGCACGCTGTCCTATGGACACAAAGATGTCCTTCCAGCAGGCTGAGCTCCTAGCGGCACTGTAGGACCCTATCAGACGGAAGCTGAGTGTCAGGTGCCACCATGAGAAGTTCCTCATGGACAAATCTCTGCTGCAGGCCATCTGATGGTACATCAAAGTAATACAACACAGGCTCATTGGGTTTAATTACCAAGCGGCCCAGTCATTACACATCAAGGGACCACCCTGGATCAGTCGCCCGACGGCGGCTTGTTGGGTTGGTTCAGATGGTGAACACCAATCCCAGAAGGGAGCTTGTGTTCGCGAATGCCAACGGGACGACCTGGAAAATTGGACTGGAAGCTTCTGTGCCACCGTTTTTGCCTTCATGACCTCAGAAAGCCGTTTGCCAGTGAGTCGGGTCACTTCTCCGTTCAAAGCCGCCACGACTGCAGGTAACCGCTTCACCCACTCAGAAGAACGCCCAGAAGTGAGCTGCAGCTCTTGGGCATATTGGTGCAAGAATAGGGTGCTCAGCCAAGGTTAGGTTGAAGCATTCCATGACGCCTTGGTCTGGATAGATGTCCATTCTTCCATGCCTGAAGGTGTGTTTTGGCACAAGCTGGTTCACTGCATCCATGAACATATAAAAGCTCCCTGCTTACAGATACGGCCCAATCTCTTTAGATTCTTTTGTGCCCAAAGGCTCAGCTGCATTGAATTGACATTCACCACTGTGAGGGCATACTTGTAGGTGCGATTGCCCACCTTGCCAGTGTCAAAGAGGAGAAACAGGAGGTCAGCTTGGTGGACCTAAGTTGGTGCAGCAACATCAAAGTTTGGCCATGGAATATGCTCTGGAGATGGTAGGAAAACCTGCCACATGGCCTGCTTCTTCAACCAATTGTGAGCTGTACCTTCAAAGACCTTCGCAGCAGAAGCTAGTTTCTTGATGGCGACAATGCCTTTCCAGTAGCCCTTGGGACTACAATATAATCTTTGACAGACGAATAGACAACCAGATATCAAGCAACTTGTGTGCGCTATTAATCAGTACTTGGGCCAGAGGATCAGGAATCTAGATGCATTTGTATGCGACCAGCCCAGTCACACCCATCCTGAGGAGGATGAAGGGTATCTGACTCTTTTTGGCCCTCAGGCGGTGTATAGAAATTGCCTAGGATAGGTTCGGGCTCTGTGGGGCTAAGCGTTTTCCCCGTAACCTGAGCGTACTCGAGCATGGTGGCGTCGACACTGAGAAATGTGCGCTCTGCGTGCCCCTGTCATCGAAAAGTTCTTCATTAATCCAGTCCAGACGCTGTGTTCTTTTTTGAGACATCGCTGCTTGGAGCTGTTCTAGAACTTTATCGTGGCGGGTATGCTCCACATCAGCTCCAGAGCTGAGAAGAGAAATTTACTACCTGAGAAAGGAGTGCATTTACAAGAGTGCCCCCAACCATCATAGCGATCGAGTTTATTATTACTTCATAATATGTGCTAGAATGATCCCCTGTTTAATTAGCATGTCCTTGGTCACCATCTCGAATGCCACGTCCACGACCACCATCCCGATATCTTGGGGAGGGTGAAGTCTAGCTTGGGAGGCGGCACCTGCAATGATAATGTTACCAAATCTGGAGTATCCCACAGCTAAGCCAGAGAAGACTGTGTTGTGAATACGGCACATCCACGAGCATCTTACCGTCGGTAGCTGGAGTTGTTATGTTGTTATTCCACATGGACAGGACCGGTGCAAGTTTTCAATTGCTGAGAACAGGGGAGCTCAGAGGTGGCTTGTGCTGTTTTCTGTAGTTGCGGAGCAAGAGGAAGAGGTGGCAGGTGTTAGTGATGAGTACATATATAATATACACCAGCAAGGAAAACTACCCCAATCATATATGGGGTCCAATTGGCCTGCTTTGCAACACCCTCTGAAACAGGCTCTCTCCGTTCTGGTTGCCTCAAGGCCTCCTGCTGCCCTGTTGTTGCTACAGCAACAGCAGCACTATGGTGTTGTGATTCCTTGGCCGCCCAAAGCTGTTCAAGCAATCATTATTGTTTGACCTTTCTGGCAGCGCCTAGCTGCCACCGTCTTCAGATCTTTACTTTTCTTATGGTCTGTCGCTCTTTCCACTGGAAGTGTCTCCTTCAGTGGGTTCGCTTGCTGCTCCGAAGGAAGAGTCGAGTTCTCCGCCATCGTTCATTGTCCGAGGGCACTGTTGTCCAAATTGGCAGTGTCTGGCTGTGGTAAGAGCAGCTGTTAGCGGCGCTAGCAACCTGCCGAAGTGATGATAAAGCACACAGGAAGCACTACTAATGGAAAGCCCAACAAAGGGATGCCTCCGGGTCGTGCGCAAGCGCTGGGCGTTTCTCGGGTGGGATTGGAAGAAATATGCTGGCCACTCCTGAGTACAACCGAAATGCAGCCTGCCCTATCGTTTTCATCATGGCCTCGCCCATTCTTGCCTCATATCGAGCATAGAGCTTCTTGACCTCGTCCTCATCTGAGTCAATTTGGTCCACTCTCAATGTTTCTCCACTCCCAAAATACTGTTTGGCTTGCCCCCTATGCTGCCAGCACAGCAAGCCTTTCGCGGTGTACATTCGTAGGACGTACTTCCACATGTTCCTCCAATGGCTCATTCTGTGTCTTTTGTCCAGCCGAGGCCTCAGTGTCCTCTTCGATAAGTTTGTTGATTATTTCGTCTTTTTTGTTCCATTTTTTTTCTGGCAAATACTTGAGACACAGACTGCATGCAATGCGTGATATGTACCACTATCCTCTTAGCTCTAATATATTTGCATGCAGCCGATGCGATCACACTTAAGGTATTATTTGCAGGGAAAACAGCCTGCGGCTCTGCTGTAGCAGCAGCAACAGTGTTTTGCACATTACAGCACATCGTATGCAGCTGGCTGATCAGTCTTCAACAGAAGCTTGGTATGCTTTGTTTGGGCCAGCTGCTCTGCTGTAGCAGCAGCAACAGTGTTTCGCACATTACAGCACATGGTATGCAACTGGCTGATCAGTCTTCAACAGAAGTTTGGTATGCTTTGTTTGGGCCAGCTGCTCTGCTGTAGCAGCAGCAACAGTGTTTCGCAAATTTTAACACGTGGTATGCAGCTAGCTGATCAGTCTTCAACAGAAGCTTGGTATGCTTTGTTTGGGCCAGCTGCTCTGCTGTAGCAGCAGCAACAGTGTTTCGCACACTATAGCACATGGTATGCAGCTAGCTGTTCAGTCTTCAACAGAAGCTTGGTATGCTTTGTTTGGGCCAGTACTGCCGTACTCTGGCCCGCTTTTCTGGAGGGAAAAAACATTTTCTCGCATGCATCCTTCAAACAGCCATTCTTCTTTACAGTGGAAGATGGCGACCCAGCGTGTCTGCTTGCGTAGATCCTTCAGGGCCGAGTTATATTCTCGGCGAGCACCCAGACACTTTGCTGCACGTGTCGGCCTGAGAAGGCCAGCTCAAAGAGCATGTCTTTCTTTTTGTTCAGTGCATTTTTTGTGGCCGAGCAGTCATCATTGATGAACAGGGTTGGCTTGCCTTGGAACAGCTGGTAGAAGGCATGGAGGTAATCATTTTGAGCTCTTCACCTGGATCTACGGCATAGACCTCTGGGTAGCTCCACACCCAGGGACACTCTTGATACATCGGATTGCATCGCATAGGGGGACACAGGACAACAATGTGTTGAAACAGGACGAGATAAGGACCCTCCAGGAGGTTGAGAGTGAAAAGGGTTTTCAATCACCCCATCATTCTGCAGAGATATCGTCCAGTGGGGGTCCATCGGAGAGGGGTTACTAGAATAGATGTGTGATGAATCAGCCATCCTCGATGTTGAGCTGAGCGTCCTTGACCTCATAAAGGTAGATGTTCACAGCGCCCACAGCTTCTACTGTTTTCGTGATCTGAATGGTTACTCCCTCACTGGCGTTCATGATGCGCCGCCCGCTCTCGTGTAGCTGGTCACCGTCCGTGGAGCGCAGGGCAAGCCACAGGGTGTACTTAGTGGTTAAGAAGTCGCCAAGGGACACGTCTGCCAGCGCTAGGTCTTTCGCGACCATGGCTACCCCAGGATGGATCTTGAACTTCTTGAACTGCAAAGAACTTCCTTGCCTAATCAAACTGCTGGTAGGCATGCAGGCCTTGGTTGCACAGTTGGTTGGGGATCTCCTCGATTGTCATCTCCACCTTGGTTATTTTGGGATTGTAGAAAGCCTCAGTGTCATGCTGGAAAGCTGCGGCTAGGTCCTCGAAGAGCATCAAGATGCCTTTCATACTGTGGGTGGTTATGTTGAGGCTGACGTTCCACAGAGTATCGCTCCTGTTACAGCTGATTCTGCATCGGCGGAGCACAGGGTTGTACAGTATTGCCAGCCGCCCAGCATACTGGTTACAGATCATCTGGGCGAGCTCGGCTGGGTGACCATGTCATACTCCAGGTTCATGTTGTCAATGGTGTAACAGGTTGCTGACAGGTGATCAACGTCCCCTGTGGCCCGGATTACGCAACTGTAGTCGGGATGTAGTATCGGTTGCCATAGGCAGCTGCGACAGCAGTGTCAGTGGCATTAGGTGCCCCTTTCACTACACCAAGGCGGATTTTGGCAACAGTTTGGCCAGCCGAAGTGTCAATGCCCCAGTACTGAGCTTTCTCTCTTCTAGGCCATCTTCCAAAGGTCCATGTAGGAATGGTACCTCATACACCTCATTTCCCGCTGATCTTCTTAACCACAGCATGGCCAAGGTTCTGGACTACTGCTTGGTCGTCGTCGGGAGAGTTTAGCTTGATGATGAGGGACAGTCTCGTGGTCCCAGGGACAATGATGTCACTGGGGCCGAGGTTTGGAAACCAAACAAGAAGCTGTTGGTTCTGGTGGATTTTACTCAGATTATTTGTGATGACCGACTGCCGCACGCCTTTGACTCCCAACTGTTCACGGACCTTGCGGTGGATTGAGTTTGCGTCTGTATTGATTCATGTTTATTAAACAACAAACTGTTCCTGTGGATATTATGAACTAATGCACAACTATATCATTGCTTCCGTACAATGGCGGATTGATGTTGATGAGCCAGATGATGTGTGGATGCCAGAGACCACGTTCTCTTCAAGAGTGGAGCAGCCCAGCCAAAGAGAGGGCAACACACGATCACTTGCACGAGAGCTCACACGGACAGCCGTAGATGACTATCAGAACTGGTCAATAATCGACTACACCTTGTGCTCACGCTACTGACACTAGAGAGGTGTTTTGGGGTCGATTTCGTCCTGGATGAACTTGGGTTTGTTGACTGGAAGTGAGGCAATCTGCAACAAAAATCCGTGGCAGCTCTTCAGAAAGCTAAGGATGACATAGGTGGAACCGCGGCTGCTGTAGAGAGTGTGGAACTACAAGACCTAGGGCAAAGGGCATCTGATGCGGTCACAACAATAGAAACCACACTGACTGATTCTCAGATAGAGAAGACTCTCAGCACACTTGGTGATACCTCCCTGAACCTCCGCAAGCTGTGGGGGCTTGACAAGGCACTGCAGGCCATCAGAGGGGAGCACACAAACAACCTTGCTAAACTAATTGCACTGGACCACCACAAGGCTTTGGAAAAAAGAAAACTTCATGAAGTTCTCGATAAGTTCTCCAGGTGCCGCATTGCGAAGCGATTGCATCCCCTTCAGGATGAAAGAGAGGCTCGCCTCGAGACTTGCCTCTTCGAGCCATGAAGCTCTATGCTCGCAAATCAATCGGATCAGGGGAACGATCAGCCACGTTCTTCATGAGGACAAAACTCTTGCCAAAAGCCTTCGGACTTCATTCTGCGAACAGGGGGTAACCATAGCCAGTATCCTAACTGCGTTGGGTTTTACTCTGCAGCGCCAGCGCCTCTAACACCACCTCCTGAGCCAACCGACAAAGCCCCCCCCCCCCCCCGTGCCCTGGGCAATCTTCCAGCTAAGCTCACCGGTAAAACCGCTGAAGCTCTCCCATTTGTTAGAGGGAGCACTGTCTCTTGGCTCCTCGGCGCTTCAGACAAGGTCGTGAATTGGGTTACCAAGAATACTTGGGCCCTGGTTGTCCCTCCAGGTGGAATCAATTATACAGCCGTTCTGGTACATGTAGCATGACCAGATTAGTGCAAGCCCAAGGGCGACGCTAAGTATTACTACCGCCACTACTTTTCTTCATCATGCATAATCCACCTTGGTGCAGGCGTACCTGAGGACGTTCTGGTACCGTTCTATGGCCGAGGGAAGGTCAACAGGTCTTGCTATGGCGTCTTCAACATTACCTACAAACCGCTTCTGCAAGTCAAATGCCATGCCTTCCATGCCTAAGATACTCCTGCAGGTCTGTGCCTATGCTCTGAGGATTGCCCAAACATAAGTCCGAATGGTGTTGTTCATGCGTTCCATGCCGGCCGGGGTAAACCCTTCAGATTTGTCAAGGATGAAGGTGGCACATGCTTGATTGGCCTCGCTGCCTTGTGAGATGAAATCAGTGTGAAATTTATCCGGTGTTCGCTGGAATGACATGCAGCCAGGATCATAGTCGTAATGCGATTTCACCTATCCTGTCCTTGTGACAATAATAAGCTACACCTAGGCCGTTGTTTCCACTTCTTTTTGTCGTTGGTCTGAGTCTGGGGAGACCCAAAACTAGGCGCAAATTCCCTCTTATTGCCTCCAGTCGCAGGGGTTGTCAGTTGGACTTCATGCATTGTCTTGTGGAAGTGGTGCCTTAATCTCTTCCAGAGTATGGCGCATTTGATAGTACACATGGAAGTGGAATACAGAGCTATTTAGTTTTGTGTCGGCTATGAGGTGATTTTCCCCACAACCGGTCACACCAGATGGCGAAATTGAGTTGGTTCTGCAATCACACCACTGGCTGCGTGTGCCATTTCTTGACCAATGCGTTACTGTTGATTTTCGATAAGGTGTAGCGTTCAAGCACCTTTGGAAAGTCATGTCGAAAGCAACCCCCAAATTGTTCAGGCTGGGATCTATCACCACGATTTCACTCGGCTCTTCAATCCCTTTATTCGAATATACTCCGCCGACATGGTAATGGGTTACCTTCCTACAGAACGAAAATGCCTTATCACACATCTCTTCCAAAAGAAGAAGAATATGTTTCTCACACTGAGTGATGTTCAACAGGGGAATAGTGTCCTCCTCCAAAGATGTCTGGACAATCAAACAGGCCAGTGTGAGGTCGCTCTACTCGGTATGACCTTGTACCCACAGGCGAATGATGGAACTGGGTGAAGCTACTGGTTGTGTGTGACTGGAACTCAAAAAGAATGATGTTATCAGTCTGTTAGATCTAGCTGATATCCTATGATTCTCAAACACAAAAGAACCGATGGCTGGATTTAATGAAGGGGACAGATTACCCAAACTGACACCTCACAAAGAAATATTTGTCCACCTAGATGAGCTGATTGCATGTGAAAACATCCCCGCAGTGTCTACCAGTTATGTAAGTGGCTCTACTCTTCTGAGGGCAGTCGCGGTATACCACGAAAGCATAAACTCCGGAAGGCCAGCGCCATTTCTCATTCAACAAAAGAATGTTGGATGGCCTTGGGCCGGGGCTTTCTATAAAGCTATTAAGCATTTCTAGCCAACCTGTAGATACAGCATATTTCAGCGTAACTTTACACATTACCTGTAGATACAGCATATTTCAGCGTAACTTTACACATTACATGTAATGGACCCAGTGGGCCCTAGTTGCACTAGCCTAGCCTTATCAGATCTGGCAGATCTCAAGGGTTTCAAAGGGCAAAGGGTGGATGGACGGATTTATGCCTTCCAACTCTGGGGGGTGTTTATGCATGGAAAAGGTGTCATCGGGAAAATCCAGAGAACCACTGAAGTTGAATGAGTGCGTCAATGTCAATATCAAAGCCTTGAATGCACTCCAAAAACTCACCCTGGTTCTATCTGATGATCCTGAGAATACGGTATGGGGTCTTGTTAAATAGGATGATCCCAAATGGGACATTGATATGGCTGTGACCGCGGTGCTGGTGCACACAAGGGGTGGTGTTCTTCAAAGGATTTTTAATGGCGGTACAGCTTACCTCTCGTACACGACCATGGGAGATGAAATTCATGTGAAGATACTGCTGCAAGGTGGCCAAATGATCAGAGGAGGTCCAGATACAACATCTTACCTCGATATCAAAACACCATTTCCCATTGGTGAGGTTTCCCGGGTACCATAATCATTCTGGATATTATATTGGGTCATAATCCAGAAAAGCAATTCCACATTCTTCCTGGCTTGAAGATCGGGTGGCTGAAAGAGCATGTCGGTAAAAGCGTATAACTATCGTCGTAAAAATACTTCCGAGAGCTAATAGGATTGAGACGACTTTCGAGAATGTCGTGGCCCTTGCGCGGCAAGCGGTACGGTTTGATCCCATATATCTAGAGCATGGCGTTCAGTTGAAACGGTTAAGATTAAGTTTAAAACTCATATCTGATTAAGAATTAAACATTCTCAGGGTGTCTACATAAAGATGGTGCAACTGTATCCAGCATTAGATCCAGGATTAGATCCAGGATTAGATCCATCTGCCACCCCTCCCTCCCCCGACTGAAGATCTGCAAGAGTACAGATTACAACATATTAGCACTCTGAAAAAAGAGTTAGAAGATGAGAGAGATGCCAGAGCCGCTCTATACAAACAAAAAACCACAGGACAGTCAATGCCGTTGATGGTATTGACACCACACTAGTCATGGCCAGTATGGGTCTGGGAGTCGCAGGTATCAGCATGTTGTCCACCATAATTGCAGCGCCTATAGCTATAAGCATGGAAGGCAAGGCCTTAGCCTGCAGCCTTCTAAGAGGGGTGGGTAAGTTTCTAAGCCAGCGACTGTCCGTCAAAGGCAGGAAACACAATGAAATTCGCTTACTGGCTGAGAGTAAGCTTAATTCAATTACTGACCACGTCTCTAGAGCGCCGATTGACAGTAAGATTTCTGATACCAAGTTTTGGTTAATACTTGGTAAAGTCGAAAGATACAGAGAAATGAAAGAACAAATGCGAGTCATTAGATAAGGAAACGAGGGACAAATTAGTGCAGCAGGAGCAGAATAAAGCTCGTGCATCTTTCATTACAAGTATTTGGCAACTGAACTTCTCGACAGAGAGGTGGAATACAGGAGTTCAATAAACCTGTAGTATTACTCAGAAATCGACTATAAGATGTGTCCATCGCCCTTATCCAATATCCACTGTGACCTCAATTGGGGTCAGGTGGGGTGCAGCTGTGTATATTATGTACAAACTTCACAACACCGTTCAAGACCGGACATACGAAATGTCCATACTCAGAGATAAAATAAATGATATAATTCAGTCTGATAAGCCATACCTCACCTAAGAAGTGGTTCACTTAAGTGAACAAAATTCAAACCCTACAGGACTCTAGCGAGGCAGTTCTATAGGGTTAGAATTTTGTGTGGTTTGCCACGACTCACAAAATTTGTCCCGCTACACAAAACTTGTCACACCACACAAAACTTGTCAGGCCTGAGAAAATTTTGTCCTGCTCTTGACGGCGTGTATTGCACAGTGATAACCGTGCTGAATTCAGTTAGCTGTGCTGCCTCGAAAAGATGTTATGCGATACAGGATATATATAGCCCACTGTAATTTAACTGTGTCAAGTGGTCTCGCCAGCTCTGTATGTCAAGTGCCTCCCACGCGAGCTATTTATGTCATAGAACTAGGGCAGCCAAGTGGGGTGGCTTGTCGGCTTACGGTAAGCGCTGTCGAACTGACAGCCCACCGCCTCGAGCCGCTCCAGCATTTGGGCAAAGCGCACCTTCACCAAGTCCCAGCTCAAGCTGGCCTGCCTGGAGCTGTTGTGGTAGGTCTTGATCTTGTGGTAAACTGTCTTGCAAACTATGTTATGTTTCTGTTCGGTCTCTAATACAGGGTCGGTTGGCCTACGGCAATTATCTCTGAATGTGAATGTCCATTTGTCTACATGGATATTTGGCCAAAAATTGTGCACGCAAACACCTTATGGCTTGATGTGTAGCAGAAATTAGCCGGACCAGGGGCTGGGGGGCAATTATCTCTGAATGTGAGCGCCCGTTTTTGTACATAGATAATGGACAAAAAGTTGTGTACATGAACACCCATTTGTGTACATGGATAATTGGCAAAAGTTTATGTAGCTGGACCATATGGCTTAGGCTGGCTGGAACAGGGGCTGGGGGCCCTCCAGCAGGGTGGGGAGAGCCCTAGCGGGAAGTGTGCCACAACCCCTAATCTGTATACTACTCGTCTAGTACATATACAGGAAGGGCTTCTACCTTTCTTTTAAAGCTTTTATTAAAGTAAAATTCTTTGGACCAAGTTAAAAACCAGCAAAAAACAAATGTCTTGTACTTGTTTACTTATCAACTTGATGTTAAAGTATTCCTTTGTGATGCTGAATTTGACAGATCTCTGGTCAGGTTATGCCACATTTACACACTGTCATCGGCTGTATCAACAAGTAGTTCATACATTTTGTATGAAAACACATTACTTCATACACATGTTGTAGAATTCAATAAATCACTCCATGAGAAAGCAGCTTACGAAATAGATCTGTACACTTTTTATTTGATATACCTATGAGAAGATGTCATGAGTGAGACTGAGTAACTAAATAAGTGTGTGAAGATGTTATGAGCATGACTGAGTAACTAAACACTAGTGTGAGGATGTGATGAGTGTGACTGAGTAAGATGTTACGAGTGTGACTTAGTAACTACATGCCTGTGTGAATATGTTATGAGCACAACTGAGTAACTAAACACCTGTGTGAGGATGTTGCGTGTGTAACTGAGTAAATATATACCAGTGTGAAGGTGTTATGAGCATGACTGATTAAGACGTTATGAGTGTGACAGTAACTACAAATCTGTGTGAAGATGTTATGAGTCTGACTGAGTAAGATGTAATGAGTGAGACTGAGAAACTACATACCTGTGTGACAATGTTATGAGCATGAGTAAGTAACCACATACCTGGGTGAAGATGTTATGAGTTTGACTCAATAAGTAGCGAGCGTCAGCATTAGTGGCCACCTCCAGCTTGACCGTTCCTATATAGACATCACTACACAAAGTCCAGAAATGAGGCTCATGAAGACTGTACACGCCTTCTAGCTGACTCACCTGTCAACAACAACATCAAATTCTCAATAAGCACCAGCTCGCATAACTGCTCCTACACATATATAAATAGTCTATCATCAATGATGACTGACTAGTGATTTAATACAAAACGGTCCAATACATCTACAAAAATTATAATAACTCACAGCAAAAAAAAAAAAAAAATAAAGATAAAAAAAAAAAACATTATGCTCCCTCCCTTCCTCCTTGCGATTTATACATATTTGTAATTTCATTTTGGAGATAAATCTACATTGGTTGGGTTGGTCATATCTGGGCTTCACAGAGGCGTTGACGTGCCAGGCATGGACGTGCCAGGTTCACCCAGCCATCGAGCAGCATACTACAATTCATTTGAAGCGATTACATGCTTAGTGGCATGTTCTCATTTTGTTTGTCCGAAAAGGACGGGCAATATCTGTTTTCAGCACTAGGCGAAGATATCGATCAGTGCTATTACTGAATTTACATAAAGTGACAGGGTGGAGGTTAGTTGTCTGGCCCTTGTAGACATACTCACCCTCTGGTAACAGCCAGGTAATGCATGCTCCAAAGCCTTGGGAGTCCTCTGCATCAAAATGCCCACAGAGTCTCTCAATAAAGGAACAACACTGTAACAGCAACAACGATAGGCACTCAAGTTATTTAATTCCAAGCTATAGACTTTTCAACTTAAACCAGAATGATGAGCTCTACACATGGAGACTGTATATACATTAAGCTGGAAATCAGTAAAAACAATCAAATAGCACGGTATATTATAATGTCATTCCTCATATAATTATTACAATTATTATTATTAATTATATCATTACAATTTCTTTCCAAGCACACACTGCAGCTCTGATGCTATTTAGTTCACTCGGTATTGGGTAGTCACCAAGTGAATTTATTTATTTATTTGATTGGTGTTTTACACTGTACTCAGGAATATTTCCCTTATATGACAGCGACCAGCATTATGGCGAGAGTTAAACCAGGCAGAACCCACAACCATCCACAGCTTGCTGGCAGACCTTCCCACATACGGCTGGAGAAGAAGCCAGCATGAGCTGTATTTGAACTCACAGCGACAGCATTGTAGGGAGGCTTTTGGGTCATTACGCGGCGCTAGCATGCTAACCGAGCCACTGAGACCCGCTCCAAATGTGAATGAATGAATGAAAAATTAGGGTTTAATGCCACATCAGCCCTACATGTATTTCAACCATATTGTGGTCACACCAAGTTATACCCAGACAAATATGGTTTTGAATTTCAAAAGGTGAAAGACAACATCTCAAATCAGAACATACACTTTTCAGAATCAGTCAAAAGACTGAAATCCATTAAAATTATAAAAAAAAAATTTACCAAAAAAAAAAAACAACAAACAAACAGTAAAATAATTATAGTTTTTACACAGAGCTTATGATAAGAATGCGTGATCCACAATGATGTATCAGCGTCAATTGTCTGAGGTCAGACTCTCTAAGAGCAAGGCTGATAAGACAGGCTGACCTCCGGCAAAGTGAGCTGATACATCGTCGCTTTTAAGATAATGAAATGTATATATTATACACCTTCATTTTTACATACAAGATGGTAAAGAAGCTCATGGTTTCTCGTTAACTGTAAACCTGACTTGCTATAACAGAGCACAATTTCGTCACCTCGAAATTGATTATGTTCCACAAATTTCTATATCATTAGTTTCAAATGGAAACTACATAAATTAAACCAATATATTAAACATCCATGACCTTAACTTATTATAATAAGTGTCACTTCAGGGAACGCTAGTCAATCCCTTTGCTGCAGGAATTTCCCTCACATGCTGTTGTAACGTGAATCAGACGCATGGTCAGTGTTTCAACAGCTGAATAATAATGACTGACTGGAAGTTTAGCTCTACAACAGGGAGGCGTTCTATTGACAATATGCTCCCCGTGCAGCCCTGTAAACGCTAATCATGTCTGGCTGCAATTACACGCGACCAGTGGAAATTTCAAACTGGGCACTGATCAATAATATGACCATGGTGGAAATGAAGATTGACCTGCTAACAACTACATGTACAGCAAATGTGTGAACACTGGGTATATGTGCTCTTTTTACTGTTAACGTTCCCTGAATGGGAAGGCAAAGGAGAGTAGATGCATGAAAACGACAGGTTTTGGATTAATTTCACATTGACCTTAACTAAATCAATATATCCTGTGACTGAATATTTATCCCGGTGACTGTGTGTATAGCTTGCTTTGAGCAAAACGTTAAGGATTTTCATCAAGAGGGTCAGTTATATTTTCAGTGAAAGGTGAATTTTAAATTTAAAAACCCATACCACTGCAGTGTGAACTATATTTTACTGAATCCCCAAGAGTTTGGAGCTGAAATCAAACTGTGGGCAGTTTTGCTCTTCAAAGTTACAAAATGCACCCCTCCCCCCCTACACCTTTAGACTTTGGAGAGTGTGCTTGTCACTTCTTTGTACCTTAAAATAAAGATATCAAATGTGTTTTCTTCACAATTTGATGCTGTTGTAGTTACATCACGCCAAATTCTGATCTTATTTCAGGGGTTTCCTCGGTAAAATGAATGAACCATCCGATACAGCAAAATAAAGGATGCCTCTGTATCACATGGGTAACCGCCATATGTGCATACCGGTGTGGGAACAACAGTGACACAACAACGAAAATGAGGAGGAACTGTTCTGTTCACCATGCCCACACAACAGATATTTGTTGCTTTTTACGACAAGCTTGCCAAGAGGGCTCAGGCTGATGTCTTATTATCAAACTTGAAATGAACAGTGAGGCTTACCTGATGCCAATTAGAGTGGCAATAAACATGGAGCAGATGGGATCGGCAATCATCCAGCCGAAATAATGAATTAATCCAGATGATATAATCACACCCACACTTCCTAACGTATCCGCAAGTATATGCAAAAAGACACCTGAGAGCATAGGAAAGGGGAGACAACTTATTTATTCAATGTTGGCTGCGTCTCTGTAGTTCAGTTATTCACAAAAAGTATTGAACAGTATGTCCTCTCATGTGAAATGCTTGTACGCACACTAAAACATTCTGAATGTTTTGGATTCATCATATCACAGCCAGAGAACAGAAATCAACCCATGAATAATTTCTCCCCTGTACTTGCCGTTTCTCAACCAACAGGTATTCCAAATATTGAATTATCTGAAACATTATCCAGTTACGAAAACAGTTAAATGCATTTCTTGATGTATTAACTGCAACTTAAACTTTTCTTAAATGCCAACATAAAATTTGCAAAATATTGTCCATGATTTATTTAGCCAAATTTTCAAAAAATGTCAATTGCTCCAAAACTTATGTGTACTGTTACAATGTCTCAATTCCAAGTCTCTAGTTTAGTCTCAGCCACAGCCTGACCTACAAATAACCTACAGGACAGCTCTCGTTACCTTGCATGATCTGAGTTTGTGATGCCCCTCCCCCTCCATGACTGTGTCCATGGTCTCCGTGACTGTGGCCTTTATCTACATGGCTATGGCCATGACCCCCATGACTATGGCAATGGCCATCTGCTTTCCCATGGTGGTTTTCTGTTAGCCCTGAAAGAACAAAACCTGGAGTCATCGATGACAAGACAAGAGAACAGAATAGGTTAGAAGACAGTAGAAACCAAGAAAACTGGGGAGAAGAAAGGAAAAGGCAACAGAAAAGAAGAGAAGACAAGAGAAAATAAGAAAACTTATGAGAGTAAAAGACAACAGAAAAGATGAGAAGACAACAGAAAACAAGAAGAAAAGAAGAACATTAAGACATCAAAAAAAAAAGAGAAAATGAGATAAGGAGAATAAAAAAAAAGAAAGAAGAGAAGGTGGTAATCAATAAACAAATTTCTCACATTGCCATTTTCTCCACCTAAAAAATCTCTGCTTCTTATTCTGTCCTGAATAAAGTTTCTTTTGAATCTCCAGATATGACACCTTTACGCTATTGCAAGTGCTACATGCACCACTGACTGACCAAGCATGAGAAAGGCGGGGACATCTACAAGCTGCACCCTCTGGGATGTTATTTTCACATAGATTGACTATGTCTTGAATCTTGTTTTGTTTTTAAATTATTAAGTCTAATACATCAAACTACTACGGATTATGAAGAGAATGGTGAGACACCATCCTGGTTGATATGTAATGATCTGGTTTATTGTTAGAGCCCAAGTAACACATGGGTGAGGTGTGACTGGGTAACAGAAATTGCACCACGCATAATGTGACAATGGTCGCCTGACCAAGTATCTTTTTTATTTTGAGAGACGTTAATTCCGCAAATTCAATTTTTTAATGTTTTTATAGAAAAAAGAATGATGTACAGAACACACATTTCATTTCGCACAAATCAGAATTTTAAAGTAGTTTTCAGGAGTTTGTTTTTTCCAGGACTTTCAAGCACTTGAAAACTAATTTCATATTTCCAGGAAATTCAAGGAGTGTCAACCTGTCTTACAGTTGTAATATCCCTGTGGACTACAGGGAAATTTTTACTTTTTTGTTTCTTAAATAATCAAAAGTCACTTTCCTTTTCACATACTGGACATCTTGAATATTCATGAATACACATGCATTCATGGTGTTAGTTTAAACACCTCAAGTTCCTTGTTCTTCAGGGAGACAGGCTTACCTAGCCCATGTGAATGTCCATGGCTTGACCCATGAGAATGGCCTTGACCTGGGAAGAAAGTCATAAACATTAGACTGAATGATTGGTGTTTAACGTCACGCTTAAGTACTTTTCAGTTAAATGCTACCTGAGGTTTATGGGCAGAAGAAATCGGAGTGCCCAACCTTCTTCAAGTAACTCAGTTAAAGGCTCTGGTCAAGGGGCATGCATCACAAGGCTAAATGTTCAACCCAATAACAAGCGAGAACAGTACTTTAAAGAACCTTCCACTGCATATTCCTTGTATCAAACTTGATACTGATTCATTTATACAACGATGAGTCTAAGAAACCCTGCATAATCCACTGCAGCTCTGCAGGGATCTGTCAAACAGTCCGACCTAGAACCATGAACAAGTCACAAGACTGGAGCCTGTGATCTCATTAGTGAAGTGCTGATAGACTTCTGGCTTACCAAATCTTTATAAGTCTCACTTAATCTGTATTTAAGGTACACTGAGCTAAATGCTATGGATACAGGGCTATAAATATTTACTTATTTATTTGATGTGTTTTATGACGTACTCAAAAATATTTCACTCCTACGGCGATGGATTGCATTATGGTGGGAGTCGTTTGAGCAGAGCTAACCTCCTCGGCCATTGGGGGCCCCAAGGGTATAAACAGGAAGTCATTAAGTATGTATACTATGCACCTTTGCTTCAAGTGCTGTTTAAAGCTTGTTTTCTGAATTATAAGTAACTAACTCATTTAACTATATAAAAGTCACATGATGGTTTATATAAATAACAGGTGTATATGGAGGATAAATATAAATAGCAAATTTTTGGTGATTTGTTTTGTTGGTTGTTGAGATCTTTATCTGTTGCTATTTCACCTTTGTTTGCATCAAAACATCCAGGTGTATGTCTACAGTTATATATTCCTTTGATTGGTGTACCCAGCGGTGTTGTGCGAGGACACCTTGCAGAGTCTGAATGGCCAGACACAGACCTTGTGTGTCTATGTGGTTTGTCCCTCTATTGACTCAGATCAAGCATATTTTTTTGCTCCAATTCCATAGCAATTTCTTCAGCTCAAAACAGTAATGCCAGCAATATATTTATAATCCTCCGCTTGCCACCAATAAGAAATTACGAGCCCAGAAAGCACCTGTTTGTTACAAGGGAGGCTATTCCAGTGATGTTGCGACTAGGATGATGACGGATGCAGTATAATACTTTCTTGTTGCTGTTACTGTTTTCAGCGGATTTCTTCTCACTCAGGGAAGCCAGGACTTTGTGCTTGCAATTTAGTTTTGATAAGATATGCATCAATGCACGTGTGTGGAATTGGAGTTATGTTTGGAGGCTGGAAGAAAATGCTATGGACTTTCAAGCTAAAAAATGTGCTTGATCTGAGTTAATCAAGCAGTATCTCTGTAGCAAACAGTAAAGTACAGGGTGAAGCCACAGAGACGCACAGTGTCTTGCCAGCCAGGAAGCCAACATGAGCTGGACCTCCTTAGTGGCTGCTGAGTCACTGGAGGACCCCCTTCCTCCACTTTACAAATTCTGAAGCAATAACAATGAACACTTACTGTCCCCTCCATGTGAGTGTCCATGGCCATGTTGGAAGGCAAATATGCCCACCAAGTTGACGACAAAGCCCATCACAGATACCACAAATAACCTTTCATGCTTTACCTCTGGTGGCTCAACAGCTCTCTGCAATGACCATGTTATACAGAACTCATGAATATTCAAAACACAAGCACCTAAGAAAGCCAATCCAGTCACAATATGATATTTTTCATTAAGCAAATTATCTTGATAAGGTGAGTAGCCCTAATAAGAAGGGTCATTTCAAGAAAAGTGGAACAATTGACTTTTCTAGCGAATTCTCTGCAATGCATTGTCGCCATGGCAATTCTGAATGCCCCTGAGATTCTTGTGCATCAAGAGATTGAAGGTACCATAAACAAATCCCAACCATTAGCAAGAAATTAATAATGTAAACTTAGACATGGTGGTGATGGAACATGATACAACTTTATGGGGCTGAAGAAGCTGAACAACTGTCCGTATAGGAGAGCGTCCAAGGGCTTGACAACAGCAGTCCGCAATATAGACGTATAGTAAGAAATACTGTTAATACACAGATAGATGCTGGAGCTTTTTTTCTTCAAATCTGACACCTTTACAACGGGTGCTGTACATAGTTGGTAACAGAGTGTTCGAGATAAAATTTAAAGTAATTTGTGAATGCATACTGTTGATTTAGCCCATACACAAGATAATAAGTACGTTCTGAGGACTAAGTGAAAACGAAGGTGGCGGACAAGACTGTCATTGCTGATTAAACCAGCAGAAGTCTAACTGGCACATTATTTTCTATGTACATCTAATAACTGAAGGTGGGTGATAAATTTTAAGACAAAGTAATTTACAAAGCCATTGTAATATAAACTATTGGGGGATGTAGCCCATACCCATATTCCCATATGTTCATCATGCTGGGCTGGGGGATCAGTGTCATTCACAGCATATGCCCTTTGCATGTCTACATGTAATTGTCCTATACTGCATCTAGTCTCTAACCACACCCCCAATGGCTAGAGTTTATTGTGTATACATGGTAACAGGTGTTTTTTTTCAGGATTTAACACTCAAAATTAGCAATGGTGGTTATAGCTGGATGTGGCATGTATCCTTTGATTTACACTAACTCTTTATTTGCTTGCAGCCTCCACCTTAAGCAAATTTCACACACAGGTGATTTTGCGGGAAGAATAAAATCAGCTTTCAGACTTCAAATACATCTGATTTACATTTCACTTTGTTTTTTAGTGAATATATTATTAATTTGAGTTGTCTCCAATATATATAAATTATTATTAAATTGCAATGTAATGCTTTTCTGTATCCAAAAATAGCCTAAATGACCTCAAATTTCGCACCTGAAAGTTGCTAATTTTTCCTGATTCTCAGAGTTCTATAGATTTTCAAATGCCGTTTTAAGGTTTATTTGGAAGCTAGTATAACATTGTACTGGATCAATGTAATTTTTAACACTAAAATGAATATTTTATTAATTTGTCTCTACACAAGCACCTTTATGGGCATAATTTTAGGTCATTTAAGGTACAAGCCTTGCTACCTAACTATTTATGTTAACACTTCAAACAGAGAAATATCCTTTCTCATTAACTTACCTCAACTGCTTCAGAGAAAATGAAAAATGCAATAAAGACTAGAAACAGGCCGTTTACAAAACCAGCAAGAATTTCAGCTCGAACAAATCTGAAATGAAAAAGATTTACACACACGTACACACCACAAATTTGAAAACACATACAAACTACTCACATCAAGAATCCTCGGTGAAGTCATATTATACATGTGACATGTTCATCAATGAATGAATGAATAAATGATAATGGTTTAATGGCACATAGGCAATATCGTGGTGAGAACATAAATCACGAGATCATATAAAAACAAATGAAACAGAAAGTCGCAGGCTATGTAAAATCAGGTTTAAAATCAGGAAAAAGAACTAAAACTAAAAGTTAAAACTAAAAAAACACAATAGATTTTGGCACTTCAAATATGCATATAATGTAGAACAATGTATATATGTAATTGGTATTGGTATGATCCTATCCAAATAAATATATTTCAAATAAATAACAACAGCATCACTATGGACGTTAATTCAAGTATAGAGTTGACTGCCGATATGTTTATAGTGCTGCTTCACTAAATTGTTGTGCCAAATCCAGCTGTCTACAGCCAATCCAGATGCTGTGCTGTTCTTGCAAAAAGAGGACAAGATTTGAACTATGAGTACCAGTATACAAAACTCACCCATGAATTTATAATAGTATAATTGTATAATAAGTTTAAACTGAGCTCTCCACAAAACAGCCCCTACTCTAAAGTCTTTATTGGGCTTTAGACTGTATTTATTTTTTAAATTTTTCTCTCTCAATGTTACTTTCTTTAAAATCCTTATATATTTCATTAGCAAGAACAGAAAATAATACTTCCCAACTAACCGACCCCATTTTATGTAACAGGGTTGTGTAACACACAACGAAGAAATTTTATGACTGGAAGTCCTATTTATTTATTTATTTATCAGTCACTCGCGAATTCAAGAATTTTTACCTTATACAATGACAGTGGTCAGTTTTTTTGGGTGGAGAAAATCAGAGAGGCCAGTGTAAACCACAAACTTCTGGCAAGTGTAATACTGATAAACTTTCGTACATGATATACGAATATGCACACCATCGTGATGGAAGACAGGTGGACAGCTCTACTAACATTAAGACTATGCAAGACCAGGCTGGGACTGAAGCCACACCTCATTAGTCCTAGCAACTGTACCCAAAGTCATAATTTAATTATGAGAGCAATGATCAGTAATTTTAACACCTAGCCTTAAGTATAACTTAATGTATCCATATATGCATACTAAACATTCGCTATGAGTATTACAGACATTGCAGGATGTGCTTACTACAAAGCCAATAGCATAACTACTATATTTCATTTGAAGTTCAGCTTTTGAAGTGCACATTTCTGATCGATTCATCCACCTCATAGAGCCACCTAAGAATTGTTGGTGAAGTTTAATTTTTTATCAGAAAACCTGATGTTGTATCATTTTTAAAGCCTTTATGCACTTCTGAAAGCGCCTTTTCATACGCTTAACATAGGTAAAAGAGAGTCTGGACCAATGCGAGTAATGGCCAACAACGTCAGTACTAAACCTACAAGTAAGTATATTCATTTGTTTGTTTGATTGGTATTTTACACTGTACTCAAGAATATTTCATTTATCCGACGGCAGCCAGCATATTGGTGAAAGGAAACAGGGTAGAGCCACCCGCAAGTTGCTTGCAGGCCTTCCCACGTATGACTGGTGAGGAAACCATCATGAGATGGACTTGGAACTCAGAGCGGCCACACTGATGAGAGGCTCCTGGGTCATTATGCTGTGCTAGCACGCTAAGCAACTGAGCCACGGAGGCCCCCTACAAGTAAGTATAACTCAGCCACAAGAATAAAGATCAGTGAGTCAAGCTTCAGATTCAAAGTACAACTTATCCAGGCCATCCTTAAAAATATGTTGGTTGAGAGTAACCTGACCAACCCTTCAAACAAAGGACTACTCAAAAGTTTTTATTGGTGTTTTGATAGAAGTTTTTTATTTTTCTCTCCTCGCCAGCCTGCAAATGGAGGCCTGACATTTTTGAAAACATCCCATGTATCACATGGTTATACCATTTCAACCAAAGGGGTGTTTTCAAAAATGTCAGGCACTTCTTTGCAGGCTTCCCATGTTAATTCCTTTAAAATCCCTATCTTTTTTAAGAGCCAGAATAAAAAAAGAATTCTGAACTGACTGACCCTATTTTTTCTCTTAGGATCAGATCACAAACAACAAAGTTTTTTTAAGGATGGTCCAATGAAGAGTAACATAATGAGGTCATATAGATAACAACTTCTGTTTATAAAGAGTACTGACTAGCAGTTCCAAATGTCAAGTTAAGCTCATCCATAAGAGTAATGGTCAATATAAAGTTTACCTTCAAATTCTAAGTGAACATTTAGCTTACCCATATGAGTAATGTTCAGTAGATCGCCAGCGAGAAATGACAGAAGCTGCTAGACCTGCCAGGAGGGCCGTGCAATCAAAAAACATGTGAAACGAGTCAGAAATTAGGCCCAGGCTGAAACATAAAGAAAACAGGGTGAAATCTACTTGACCTACCAAATGCACACAGAAGCAGAGGTATTGGACACAGTTTGTTACATAAATACTGCAAATGACCAATTCTAAAGGGGAAACAAACATCCAAAAATCTTACTTTTCCACTGAAACTTAAATATTCCTGTAGGATATTATCCTACCGACCAAAAAGAAACTTCAAACCACCTTTCAAATATGAATGAAACAGAACTACCAAAATTAGCAAAAATATGCAACTTAAGTTTTGGATGAAAATTTATGTCATTTACAGTACATATGATATATTTACTTTCCAAAGCTGCTTCACTAATGCAGAACATGCTGAAAACATGGGAGATTATGGAGAATCCATATATTCTGGTTACTTTCCACAGCAAGCATCAAAATGGCTGTTTCCGTATATCTTCAAAAGTGATTTTTATAGGTTTTTGACACAAATCTGTCATCCGGATGTTTGAAATAAGAATGCTAATTAACTCCAAAAGAAAGCGTTTCAAGTTTTCCATAACATGAAGTTGCTTTATTTTTCCATTAGGTACATGCATATTAAAACTAGGCTTTCAGTGAAAATATATATTTACCTGTTGGTCCAAATGCCATATGTCAACTCCACAAAAGCGAAAGAGAGATTCAGTAAAAGAAACAAAAACAAGTTCCTGGAAGTTCTGTCAGCAAAAATTAACCTGAAAAAGAAAACAGATCTTGAGGTGATTTATGGTCAACTGATATATCAGCTTTAAATGAAATTATCAAAATTTATGTATTTCATTTTTAATACTTGATAAGTGGACGATGCCATATTCGGGAGAATTGGTATTTGAATACCGGTATTGTTTAACACCATACTCAGCAACTGTCAATTATATGATGGGGATCAGTTATATGGGTGGAGAAAACAGGGGTGTTTAAGGTAAACCATTGACCTTTGGCACCTGACAAACTTTCCCACATGTGATGTACACACAAGTGATAAGAAGAGTTGCACTGAGGAATAACTGAGTCATTGCACTGAGTCAACTGTGCATATTGTTACCTGTGGCAATCTTTTGCTCTAAAAGCCTATCACTGCATTTAGCTTCACGTACATGTATGCACCAGCTTTGGTTTACATTGAGGGTCAATTAGGTCTGGTACTTCAAGAAGTTCTTCATTTCCCATACATTTCATTACAATGGTCCAAACATACATCAACATAACTTTTTTTCTCACAGATCAGTCTGTTTTCACAAAGTTTTTAACGTTTATAAATTTCAAAACCTCTCTTTCCTTTACACTGCAGTCAATGGCATAACATCGTTACCAAAGAAAAAGAAAAAGCTAACCATCACAGATATGCTTATGAAAATCTGAACTTAGAGTCTTGTAACAGAGTGCTCAAGCAATTAACACCATACCTGCCTGCGAACCAGATGTAAAGTGCAATACGGTAATCAACACAGGCACATGTTACACCTTAATTTCTAATCAGCACAAACAAGTAAATGAATATTTAGACTTTACCTAACTGAGTATCACTTATGTATAAAGAGGAGGAGGTTTATGTTTGGTTGATTGAACTTGTATAATGGTGTGATTACCGCACACTACCATGACTACTAAATGTGCATCAAAGTACATATGTTTCAGTTACCAGTATGCCACTGATAACGCTGTAGAAACTGATACGTTACTAGTCCGACTGGTTGGTTACAAGTAAAATATTGATGTGGCTGTGAACTATCAGATCCTCAAATAACGACACAAACAACCATTTCAAAGTAAGCAAAAATGCCCTCAGCAGCAGGGAGGGTGAGTGACGCAAACTATTGGGAGCCTCCCCATACCCCAGGACGATCCCCAGCCCCTGTTTGGGCTAATTTCTGCTGCACATCAAGCCATATGGTGTGCAGCTACATAAACTTTTGTCAAATATCCATTTACACAAACGGGCATTCACGTATATAAAATTTTGCCAATTAACTATGTAGACAATCGGGTGTTCACATTCAGAAAAAAACAAAACTAAGAGATCAAGACTTACCACAACAGCTCTGGACAGGCCAGTTTAAACTAGGCCTTTGTGAAAATGCACTCTGTCCAGATGTGGGTGCACTTCAAGGCATTTGGGCTACTAGTTCGACACCCTTATAGTAAGGCGAAAGCTGGTATGCAATACAGGATATACTGGGGATATACACTTGCGGACCTGTTTATGCAATATAAATAGCTCGATTGAGAGCCACTTGACCTGCATAGCTGGCGAGACCAGCCGCCTTATATTTATCTAACTAGATAAATAAACACAGTGTGTTATATCCTGTATTGCATACATACCAGCTTTCGAGGTAGGGTACAGTCTTCTGACCTACACATATGTATATACCAGATAGCTGTGTAAAGCACAGGCAATATATTAGCCCCTCTATTATGTATACCATTAGTTCTAACGACTGATAAAATAGTCTACAACTAGCTGGTGCAAAATTAGAAGCATACAGAATCTAGCGATTTTTCAATGTGAACTGAGCTCTCAGTTTTTGATGCCATGCCTACCGCATGGCATTGTGCAATGGATGACTAGCATATTTTTATCTGTGGAATTCAGTGAAATATAAATATATTTATATATTTATATAAATATATAAATTTGCAGCTAAGATACTCGAACGGCGTGTGGAGCAGTGGGATCTCCCAAAGATCGATACGGTACATGCCAATCATGTCTCTCTCCCACGTTCTCTCACAGGTTCAAAACCCTAGGCTGGTTCAACCTGAGGACGGGTGTGGTATTGCAGAAGGCTTGCATGCTTAACATGGCGACCAGTTCCAACAGGCCTACGGGAAGCACTTCCCAGTGGAAAAAGGCCTCTGAACTCCCAAAGCACACAAATGAAGAAGAAATTAAAACCCTACGGGATTCCGGCGAGACGAGGCAAGGGTTTTGCTTTTTTTGATTTCAACAAATTAGTATTATAGGGGACTTCAACTAATCCATCAGTTGGAGTCTGGCAGGCCGGCCTCATCTATTTTACCACTGAAGCCTGGAAACCCAGAGCAAATTAAATCATCTAATTTATCTCAGAATTAACACCTTGCTGGTTCATCCACCCCTTGTTGCTCAAAACCATCGACAACTGCCAGATCCTATAAGGCTATATCAGTGCAATTAGGGCCCACTGAGTCCATCACGCTGGCGAATTTGTAAAGTTACGCTTAAGTATGATGTATTTAAAGGTTGGCCGCGATTGTTTAATAGCTTTACAGTAAGCCCTGACACAAGGTCAACCGACATTCTTTTGTACTCTGGATTGGGAAATGCCACCGTCTTTCCGGAGTTTATGCATTCGTGGTATACCGCGACTGCTCTCAGAAGAGTAGAGCCACTTGTCATACTAGTAGAGACTGTGACCAAATTTTTGGATGAGCTCACCTTGTTTACGTGGACAAATACTTCTTTGTGAAGCGTCAGTTTCAGTAGCTTGTCCCCTTCATTTATTCCATCCATGGGTTCTTCTGCGTTTGAGAATCCCAGGATATCAGCTAGATCTAAGAGAGTGATAACATCATTCTTTTTAAGTCTCAGATGCACACAACCAGTAGCTTCAATCAGTTCTAGTTTAGCACCTAACAGTTGGAACACTTCTTTGTTGAGGGTACGGACGGTGTAACAGCCGCTTGGCATGTCTATCGACTTATCGTTCAACCTTAAACGTACGTCAACGCCAATATTGACGTACAAGGTGGGTACAAGGTCATATCGAGTAGGGCAACCTCGTACTGGCCTTCTCAATTGTTCAGATATGATTGGAGGATGACAGTGTCCCCCTCTTGAATATCGCTCCATGTAACAGCGTTTTCATTCAGTAGGAAGGTAACCCATTAACTATTCACAGGTTGCTTTCGATGTAACCTTGCAAATGGTGCTTGAACACTACAATTTACCAAAAATCACCAGCGACGCATTGGTCGAGAAATGGCACACGCAACCAATGGCCTGGTGGCAGAACCAACTCAATTTCGCCGTATGGTGCGCCATGACCGGTTTTGGGGTGTCAAAAGAAAGTCACCTTGTACCAAACACTACACTAAACAACTGTGTATTCCACTTCCATGTTTGGATGCTGGCTATTGTGACCAGCTGTTCACGGTACAAAGTCTGAAGACATTCAGCAAGAGTTGTGTCCTCATGAAGAATGCGGCTGATCGTTTCCGATATTCAACTGATTTGTGTGCGCAGAGCTGTATGGGTCGCAGAGACAGCCTGGAAGACGAGCTGCTCTTTCATCCTGAAGGGCTCGCAATTCTTCTGCAATGCGGCTCCTGGAGAACTCATCAGCAGCCTCATCAAGTTGTTTTTTCCTCAAAGTAATGCGCTCATCCAGTGCAGTTAGTCTGGCAAGGTTGTTTGTGTTCTCCCCTCTGATGGTCTGAAGTGTCTTATCAATCCCAGCAGCTCACAAAGTGGCAGTGGGGGATCACCATAAGTGCTGAGAGCCCCCTCTATCTGAGATTCAGTCAACCTGGTGTTTCCTGCACTGCTTGTTCCACATTCTCCTGGGTTCCCTCACCATCTTGCTCATCAATATCAAGATCACCTAGAGGGTACAACCTCAAATCTGCCATCTTATATTACAGATATGATATAGGCACCTACTGATTCATAACATCTGCAGGTGTTTAATAAGCATGAGTCAATACGAACGAAAGGCTAATCCTTACTGCCGCCTGAAAATCTCTTTGGGTTCAAGGGTGTGCGGCAGTCGGTTGTCATCACAAAAATCCCGAGTAGAATAGACCAAAACCACCTACTTGTGGTTCGGTTCCCCAATTTCGGCACCCATGACGTCATTGTCCCAGGGACCACGAGACTTGCTTTCATACTCTCCCTGGACTCGACCATTGTCAACCGAACAGTGGTCCAGAACCTCGGCCGTACTGTGGTAAAGACAACCATAATAAAGACGACCATAATAAAGATCAACGGTAATACTGTGCAGGCAATCGATGACAGAGACATCTTCCACTGGTACATGAAAGACAGCCCAGGAGAGACAGAATGTCCAGTACCAGGGCATCGACACAAGCCGCAACAAGAATCTCACCAGAATTCAGGTCAGAGCTGAGAATAAAGACGAGGTTGTAGACGAAGACGAAGCCGGTGCAGACGCCTATGGCAACCGCTACTATGTCCCGCTTAACTTTGAGCTGCTGGAGATATATATGCCATTCTACCAGTCGGCCCTGGGGGACAGGCTCAAATACGAGCTAACTTTCAACGACAACAGCCCCGTAATCTGGGCCACAGGGGATGCCAATGCCAGCTACACCATTGATAACATCAGCCTCGAGTACGACGAGTCCCTGAGCCCGAGCTTGCCTGGATGATCCGTAACCAGTACGCCGGCCGCCTGGCAAAACTGTTCGACCATGTGCCCTGGCAGAGCCTATTCAGACACAACAAGAACGACAACCTGTGGAACATCAGCCTCAACCTATCTGCCCGCAGTATGAAAGTTGTCTTGATGCTGTTTGAGGACCCAAGATCAGCATTCCGGCGGAACTCCGAGACTTTCTACAACCCCAAAATAACCAAGATGGAGGTGGTAATCGAGGGGATCCCCAACCAGCTGTACGGCCAAGGCCTGCACACCTACCAGCAGTTTGATTAGGAAAGGAAGCTCTTTGCAGCGGGCTGCAAGAGACCTAGTGCTGGCGGACGTGTCCCTTGGTGACTTCTTAACCACCAAGTACGCCTTGTGGCTTGACCTCTGGTCCACAGCGACGACCAGCTACACAGTAGTGGACGGCGCATCAAGAACGCCAGCGAAGGGGTGACCATTCAGATCATGAAAAGGACAGAGGCGGAGGTTATTTGAACGTGTGCCTCTACAGCGACATGGATGCGCAGCTTAATATTGAAGATGGCAAGGATGCCAACGTTCTCTGGTGACAGCATTCTCCCAAAGGACCCCTATTCGGCTATCATCTGACTGTGGGAAAACAGAGTTTATTCTCAATCTGTTAGAGGAGACCTATTGCAGTGTGTTCCAGCAGATCATGATTCTGTGCCCCACTGTGAACTACAACAAAGCTTACCAATAGTGCCACTGGATCTGGGACGAATCCGATATCTACGTTCTCAATCCGGGTAAAAGGCTGCACGACTGGCTTAGAGTCCCAAGGCGAAGGAACCCTATACATCACTGATGACTGCTCGGCTTCGAAGGCACTGACCAAAAAGAAAGACATGCTCTCTGCGCTGGCCTTCTCCGGCTGGCATGCCCAGCAAAGTGTGTGGGTGCTCACCCAGAAATATAATTCAGTCCTGAAGGACTTCCGCAAGGAGACGTGCTGGGTCGCCATCTTCCACTGCAAAGATTGGAACTCGTTTGAAGAATGCCTCGAAGAAAATCCTATAATCCCAACAAGAGAAGAACACGCCGCGGTGCGTAAGCACGTTGCAGAGACTAAACATTCTAAGCTAATATTGAATATTGATCCATCGACTAAGTACATCACGCTGTAGCACTGCTAAGCACTGGCTATATCAGATGTTAAGCATTGGTAATCAATTTTCCATTAAACTTTGAACAATAGGATACTATACTAGCATGGACTCCGATGAGCTTTTCGACGAGCTGGTAGATGAAATGCACGAGACCCCAGAGCCTGGTAGAAGGGGTGCCAGTTCCTCATTCCAAGCGTGGAGAACAGAAGACAGAGATTGTGCTGCATGTCTGCAAAAACGAGAGCAGCCAGCTGCTCCCAAGAAAATAGATGGCATGGACGCCAAAGCTATTGAAAGACACTATACCTGTTATGAGACACAGCTTGGTGCAGCTGTTACGAAGACTCTTGGTTGTACCGCGCTGTCCATGTACTCCTACCACTCCTAAGATTGTTCCCACCATTTCCTCCAGAAAATCTGCCAAAACTAATGGATGATCTGGAATCTGATCCATTTGCTGAACATGCACTTATCAGTACCACATGGGAGCTGTACCAGAGGTTCGGTATGTACTTAGTGCCCTTTACAACATCTTTGACTACCATGAAGCATCTTTGGACATGCATGCCTGAGAACAGAAGATGACGACGATGTCAGACAGCCTAACAGTAGCACTGGACACGGAGACTCCACCAAATGATATGCCTTCGGCAGAAGAGCATCAAAAGTACACCAATGAGATGTCTTCGGCTGAGAAGCGTCAAAAGAGCCCCAAAAAGGTAGCCGCAGGGTGAGCAGGGGCCGCGGTCAGAAAAGTCAAACTGAAAAAATTGTTGGAAGAACTCGATTCGGTCAAATCATCAGTCAAGCAGAGAGAGGCCAATAAGGAAGAGATGAACCAAAAAGAAATTCAAAAGGCACCTACTCCACCTATCACCGAAATGCGAGCCAACTGAGTTCTTTATATTGATGGGGCTCTTCGAAACACGGGAGTTATTTGGTGGCAGTGGCGTCATGAGTCACAAAAGGCCCTTGCTGGAACACCTCGAGAGCTGCTGCCAAATGTTGTTAACCAACTAGATACGTACCGAGGTCCTTTCCATATGGAGTGAGCATCAAACATGAGTACCCCTGATGGAAAGATGCTTGTCAATACAATTTATCAGTGCTGTTGTCTCTGGTCTTGCCATTGGCTATGGTTGCCTAGGCAAAATGGTCACTGGGGGTGCCATACCAATACTTGATTTCGGCCCCCCATGATATTGGGATGGTGGTCATGGACGTGGTCCTCGCGCTGGCAACAAAGGACATGCTAATTAAACAGGGGATCATTCCCTGCAGATATTATGAAGTAGAAATGGCCTCGATCGCAATGGTGGTTGGTTGAGCACTCATAAATGTACTTACTTTCTCAAGTAGTAACATTTTCTTCTCAAATCTTCAAAGCTCCACGGCTGAAACGGAGCATCAATGCCACGATGAAGCTATCGAACAGCTCCAGGCGACACAGGCGGAGGTTAATTACTGTAGTTGGGTCGTCAAGATTCTTGGTCCTCTGGCCATGGTACTGATGGATAATGCACATAAGTCGCTTGACCTGGCGGCAGGACGAAAAGACCACAATGCGTTTTGCAGCAAAGGTGCTGGAGGGCCCGACCAACCACCAGGCCTGTGGCTGCCACCTGTTGGAGACTTATCAGGCTGGAATACCTTGCTTATCAACTACCATGGCCAACCACTTGTCTATTTGCCTATCAAAGATATACTATAGCACCAAGGGCTACTGGAGAGACATTGCTGCCATCAAGAAAATAGCTTCTGCTGCAAAGGTCTCTGATGGCACAGCTCATGATTGGTTGAAAAAACAGGGCATCTGGCAGATTTTCCAACTGTCACCAGGGCATATTCCATGGCCAAAATTTGATGTTGCTGCATCAAACGAATTCCATCCAGCTTACCTGCTTTTTCTACCACACAGCAAGGTGGGTAAGCACACCTACAAATATGCCCTCACAGTGTTCTATGTCGCCAACCGATTCAAAGCAGCTGCGCTGTTGGGCACAATAGAATCTACAGAGGTTGCAGATGCCCTGGGCCAAATCTATAAACAGGGGCCTCTGAGGTGGCCTTAACTCCTCTAGGTCGACCCTGGGCAGGAGTTCATGGGCACAATCAACCAGCTGCTCGCAAAGCATGGGGTTTCTGTCAGGTGCGGGTGTTTGGACATCCATTAGGATCAGGGGATCGTGGAGCCGTTCTATCAGACCCTGGCCGACTGTTCGGGCACCAATACGCCCAAAAGATGGGGCTCCCTTCTAGGCGTTCTTTCGAGCGGGTCAAGTGGTTACCTGCAGTGACCTGACTCACTGGCAAACGGCCTTCTGAGTTCATCAAGACAAAAACGATGGCACAAAGGCTCTCCACTGTTCCAGGCCGGCCTGTTTGCCTTCATGAGCAAGAGCTCCCTTCTGGAATTGTTGTTCGCTATATGTACCAGCAGGGAGAGCTGGAGGGTGGTCGCCGCCCTGCGACTGATCCAGTGCGGTCCCTTGATGTGTATCGACTGGGACGTTTGGTAACTAAACTTGATGAGCCTGTCTTGTACTATCTACTAAATGGCCCGCAATGGGGGTTTGGCCGCGAGGAACTTCTTGTGGTGTCCCGTGGCACTCGGCTTCCACCGGGTGGGGTCCTCAGACGTTGAGAACTGAGCATCGCCTTTTTGGTTGCAACTGAGACAGGTCAACCAAATGTTATCATTACTATGGCCCCTGAACTGCTGGGTATCCTTTGGTTGCTAAGCCCATAGGAGCTTAATACTGCACACGGCATAGCAGTTATTTTGCTGTTCCTTGAGTAGCAGCATGTGATCGACCTTCAGGTTAAACTTGGTTTGGTTCTGGCGCTTGTAGACTTCTTTTGGGTGGCTTTGCAGAGCTGCTGCTCGATGAGTTGTCTTCCCTCGAAACCCTCCTCCAGGGAGTAGACTACCTTTCAAGCTGGCTGAGATACTCCATTCTTGATACGGCAAGGTAGGCAAGGTTTGACCATTTGAGATAATCGTCGATGATCCAGACTTTTTGGGGGTCTTCGAGTGAACTGCCAAAGTGCCAGTTGTCAGTCTGAATAGCCGCCTCTGCTGCCTCTACGCTAACAACGAGGATGTCATTGAATACCAGCTCTTCCGTGCAATCTGTACCTAGGACCAGGTTTTGTATGTTTTGCTTCTTCATCTTTTAGGTAGTACAGCAGGGGCACCGGGGCATCTAGGAAGTGAACCTCTTTACCGTGGAATAGCCCAATAGTTCTTGTCGTTTTGCTGCTGCCTCTGCCACCATTCAGGTAGCTCAATTGGTGTCTGGTCAGTGGGTCATCATGATGTGGTGCAGAAGAGTCTGGCATGCCTTTTTGCTGTCTTAGGTATTCGGGCTTAGTGAGGTAGGCTGCATGTTCCATGGGCATGTACAGCCTTTCTCCCTTGTTGCGCCACTTGGCTGGGACAACTGGAGGAAGGCACGTTATCCCTGTGAGACAATGGACGTAACAGGCTTCGCTGCAGCTGCAGGCCTTGGGGGCCACATATGTCTCAATCCCTTTGAGATTGTGCAGTGCAGCCTTCTTCACATAGATGGAATTGGTTGCCACCTGGACACCTTCCTCGGGTTTGAACATCGAAAGCATAGAGAGGAGGTTGATGTGGGCATAGGCCAAGAAAGAGGCCCTTAAGTGAGTGCACTGGGACTGGGAGCCATCATAGTCATTGGTGCCCCGGCCAGGGTGCTGCTTTGGTGGGTGTCCTGCACAAGGAAGTCAAGTTCACCCTGGTCTGTCACTAGCCTTCTGGTCAGCTTTGCTGCCCTGCGTGAATTTGCTGATGATGCTGCATCCCTGATTACAGTTTTCAGGGAGCCACACCTTGATCTGTTTCTTAAAGGTGATGATTGCTTCACGTATGTTATGGGACTTCAGGAGGTTGGACTTTCAGGAAAGTAAAGAGTGGCTTTGAGGCCCATCCATTCTCTGTGAAATGCCTCCCAAACCATGCGGGGATGACAGGATGGCAATCTGCGAACTGACCCCTGGACCTCAGCGAAGCCTGTGCCTATGTCTTTGGGGAGGGGGCCATTAATGGCTACACAGATCCTGCGGTGGGTTGGGTGTCCGAAACTTTCAAATTAGGGCTTAGCTTTGCCTTCTCCCTGAAAGGAGGCTGGGTAGCAGGCTTTCATATCGATGCTGATGACGTCCCTCGTGCCGTAGTCCACCCTGTTCTAGAGCCTGACGTGGCCATGCTCAACGCAGGATTTCTGGATGTCGGCGAGCGGATTGGCAGGGCTTGGCTTCCAGCCATTCTTTCCTTTGGCCATGACGTGGGCTGCGTGAAAGCCCTTTCGGCAAGTTCACTCAGATTGGTGCACATTGCTTGAAACCTCTTGTGGGCCCCCTGGGTCCTGCAAGTGCAGACATCCTGTAGCACGAACTGGTCGACACTGAGCTGCTTGTCTTGGCCATCCAGCAGCCAGACAGCTAATGGCCCACCCCTGGTGGCTTCCTGGATGGCCTGCCAAACATCACCTTCATAGATGTGAATCTTTCTGCTCTAGGGGAAGTGGAGGTCTTTGGACCTGGCGTAGCCGTTGTGGTAGATGAGATCTACTTTACCGCTTCAACCACACTGGTACTTCTCACTGCTGTATATGTCCTTGCTGGCAATGTCTCACAGGATCATTGCTCTTTGAAGGACCTTTTCCAGTTCAGCAACATCACTGACCGTAGCGCCCGTTTCATGCACCCTCTCCTCCCACTCTTGAATTTTGACCCATCTAGCTGCAGTCAGGCCCTGACCCCTGAAGGTGCCCTCGCAGTAATCCACAACTCTCTGGGCCACACAGCAGAGGTCACCATATCTTAGCGACGGTGTCTGGGTTTCTGACGGGTAGATCCCATACACAACCGAGGTGATAAGGTAGGCATTCTGATAGAACATGCTGTCGATTCCAGTCAGAGTGCATGGTTTGGTATCACTCATGATCTCGATGGCATTCTGCCTCTTTTTCCTCTCAGCCCGGATTGGGTCAAACTTGTCTTCAACAACCTAGTCGCCTTCGTTCCACTGACGCTGGAACTTGATTCGAAGTAAGAACTCATCTCCCCTAGGAAGCGTGGTGAGAAGCTGAGCTGCCCTCTCGTCCGACATGCGAGCGTCCAAGACCAGTCTGCTGGCCTCAGCATGTATACCATCAGCGATTTCAATATCAATATGTTGAGCGGGTCCTCTGCTTCCACCCGCCACGTGGAGAAGACCGCAGTGACGCCAACATCTTTGCAATCATTTAGAATCTCAACCCAGTCTTCAGCCGGAGGCTAGACCAGGGGAGAGACCTGATCATCTATGTCGATGAAAGGCCGTTGTGGCCTCAACGGCCGATGGAGGCGATTTTCGGTGTATTCCAGAATAGGTTCATCGAAAATATACTCAGGCTCGTACTCTGCAAGACTCTCGTCAATCAACACACTATGGGAGTCATGTTGTTGGATGGGTATGTCCTGAACACAAGATTGTCTAAATGTGAGTTCGAACTACAAGAAGTTGATTCAGTACCAAATCAAACTGTCTTTTGGATTTCTTCTTCAGGGCTAAATGTTGGTGGCGAATTTTATCTCATCCACAGGCTTGACAGATTTCTATTTCGCTCCAAACCCCATTACCACAAGACCTACAGGGCGCGGGGGTTTGGCTGCCTTTGTGGATTTTGGCCAGGTGGACTTCGCAGTATTCCCCCAGACAGCTTTTCCCGCAGATCTCTAGCTCACCCACTTTCAACTATACACTTTTACTATAACCCTTCATGTTGCAGTTCAACCACCACTGGTATACACACAACAACACATATCTGTAAGTGGAGCCCCAGGGCTGGCAAGGGTGGTGAGTTGTCCCCGGGGCTATTATTTATGAATGTGAATGCCCATTTGTCTTCATAGATAATTGGCAAAAGTTTATGTACGCGAATGCCCGTTGGTGTACATGGATATTTGGCAAATATGTAGCTGGACACCATATGGCTTGGTGTGCAGCAGGGCTGGGGACCGCCCTGGGGTGTGGGGAGGCACCCAATAGTTTGCGTCACTCTTCCTTTCTCCTGCTCCCTCATATGGAAAATCAAACAGGCTCCCAAGGTCTCAGCTACATGTATAACCACACGTGCAAGATATTTCTACCACCTCAGAAATCATCCGTTTTCCATGTAAAAGTCGCATTATATCAGATGTCTGGGGATATTTCGAGGTCTCCACCGAGAGGCTGCAATGCATGGCCTTCAATTGTAATAATAAAGGGGACTATAGTTCTCATACAAAGGCGCGTCTCACATCTAAAACTGAAGAACGTAGGGTAGGGATGACATGACATCATGTTTTCAGTTCTCTACATTGTCGTATCCCATGACTTTGTAAGAATTCCAGATTAAAAGGTGATTTTATTGAGTTACTAAGCACGCCATAAAAAAATACCTATGCCTGTTTAAGTCAGTATGGACACCTACGTCTTGTGAAATACCTCTGGTTATATATTTTGTTGTCTTTTCTTTCATCCAGTTTCACTGTTTTTTGCCTTGAACTCAAAGTACCTGATCCAGAATATCCTGTATTTATTTCATGCAGACAGAGTTATCAATTTCACATAGCATGCAAACTATACTGCAGTGATCTAATACAATCAGAATGTCTTGTTCTCTGACAGCATGTGCAAGTAGTAAATATTACATTATTACCTCAACATATTTATATTATGTACTACTGATATGTGGGAAAAAAGACAATGAGAAAATCAAATTCATCTAGAATTCCTGGCTCTGATTCGGGAATTAACAAACAATAAATGTAAAAAGTATACATGTATACTGGTAGATGTGAATCGTAAAGTACAAGCTATTAAGTATACCTACGTGCACATGTAACTGGCATTCTATCTTGTTTTCCATGGAATTTAAAAATCATTTTGCTAATAGGCTAAATCCACATTAGACATGATCAAAGAGTGCACATGAAATGAACCTACCGATGTATTAGATGTCAGAACAACACGTCAGTGTAAACATCGATAAGATTTCTGTTCTTTTGCCAAATGGATTACCCATGCCTATGGAGTAAGGAATACAACACTGGGGGTTTATCAGCCTGATAATGAAGGTAGTGTAGTTGCTCGGTTAGAAATCACGACGCTGCGTTTCAGCATTGTAACTGAACGATTTACTCTGTTGACAAACAACTGCCGGAGATCTTCTCTCGTTGGACACCTCTTATAACCGTGTGCCACGTACGCGGCTAGACGCTCACACCGGCAACTTTGAAAGACCTACACCCGAGACATATGTCTGCTTACCGCATCCATCCCGATATCTTCTCTGTGATTTTCCAGCCAGGCCTGTACTCCTTATCGTGGACATGCTGGGGTAACATCTTAACACAGATCTACCGAACTTTCCGTGAGTGAGGAGTTGTTTAAAACACAGTCTGTCTTTACCGTCAAGATGCCATGCCTCGTTTGACGGCCGCCTTCGTGGTCACTGGCATTCTCCCCTATCCGAAAATACTCGGGGTACGTACATTTGGCAACCTGTGCACCGACTATTGCCGAATGTAGGAGACAACATTTTTATCAAAAACTACAAACCTGCAAGAGATTTCGCGACTACCCATAATGCAACAGATGGTTGCAGCATCTGCCTATTATAGCTGATACATTGGTAATACTTATAATAAACCATTTCTTTCAAGAAAGACATATGTGTTGGGGAATCTGTTATTTCCTTTTGGTTCTTCACAATACAACAATAATCACAAACAACTAACAAAACATACATGTTGAAATTTGCTAGAATCAGCAACATTGTTTGGTAAATGATGAGCAATATGTTTTGTGTATGCCCCACCCCAATCGAAGGTGTAAAACCTGTGTGTTGTAACTGTTCAGTATAGTTGTGTCTGTTCTGTACATTTACATACTGGCAAAAATTATATACCAGTACTTTATGTGGCAATGAAAAACTTGACATATTCTAATTAAAATGACCTAAGATTTTGCCCCCCAAAAGTACTTGTTTAGAGATAAGTTAATGTCACTAACCATTACTTTTAGTACTGAAACTTACATTTAGCTACTAACACAAATATATCATATCCTACCTCCCAAACAAATCTCAAAACACCTTTCTAAAATCAACAGAACTCTCAGAATAGGGAAAAAGGAGCCACTTAGTCATAGACGAAAGTTTGGGTCATTCAAGGTATTGCACAAGTGCAGAAACTAGAACTTTTTCTGAATTGTGACACTGCAAGTGACCGATACAAAGAAATGCAAAAGCATTGAATTATGAAATGCTATATAGTATTAAACAAGAGATAAACATACTAGTTAAATAAAGCTCATGCTGAAATATTGGTGGTACTTAGGGTACATACAATGTGTGTTGCTTGGCTAATTAAACTTTGCTTATTAACAAACAGTGCATTAATGTATTGCATTTGTATACTTGTAGGCCACTTATACTACATAGACCAGTAAGAATCCAATTTGGGGTTGGGGCAGATCTATGGATGAGGTGTGGGTGCATTTCACGTTTTATTTAGTATGGTATATTAAGTTCGCGGAACTATAAGTATGTCCTCTGTTGCATACAAAGCTGAAATAGCCATTAAGAAGATGTCTGAGTTTAACAGATTTTAATCTATTAAACGTCTAGAAGACTAGACGTCCCATCTGCCACATTGCACGTCACCTCTGTCACAATGCTTGAGACTCCGAAATCTGCGTGTCAGCAACGTGAAGCCCTCCCTGCGGGGCGATCTGCGGCGAAGGTTAGCCTTCGTCACACAAGTGAAAGTAAATGACAAGGTGGCCACTAGTCGAGGGTATCACGCGGGTGTTCAAGTGTTTAAACTGATAGATCACTGATTAAAAATATACGTTTGGCATGCTGATTGACGAGGATCCAGGAGCCCGTGATTTCTTCTGGTCAGCTGATGAACTTGGAAGTGATAACGATGTGCTTTAGACGTGTCCTTGCCCACTGCATTTGGCAGGTACCGAGGCGACTGGGCAGGCGGCTGTCAGCTTGTATTCCTAACCGGCATTTCGCCACTGGTCAATTCGTGGATGACCAACCCGGCTTCTCGCCCAAGAGGGCATTGCTTCTAACAAAAATGACCCGTTACGAGTATGAAAAGAAAGTTTGCGGCGCGAAGACAGACGATGAGTTGAAGAAATATGTAGGTATCATGAGTATCACAAGTGTAGAAAAGACCAAACCGCAGAAGATGTACATGCATATATATATATATATATATATATATATATGTATATAGTTTAATTTTAAGACTGTTATTTACTTCTTCTAGTTTGGAATTCATTTGTCCGTTAAATCTTATGTGTGCATCAAAGAAGTGAATTTATAATGGTGTGGTAAGCGTTTTGGGTGTGAACAGGAAAACTCTCTGTTATTAAAAGGACAGGCTATGACCCAAAAGGTCAATGGCTCAAACCAAAGTGAGTTTACTTTGACACACTTATCCTTTAAAGGATCAATTTGTGTTGCAGCTGCACAGCAAACGGTCAGATTTCCAAGGGCTCTTAGAACGGCATCGTTCGCATCACAGCTGTGTAGAAAATATCAAGAAATGTCTGTTGTAAGTTCAGTGTTATCACCGTGAAGATATGTTTGTTGGATACATTTATACCTGGCTCATTTGGCCAAAGTGTTTGTGTCTCCGGGGGGTGGGTTGGGGTGGGATTAGAAGGCTGATAGTATTTCACTTGGAGCAGTAATATTAGTTGTATGTGGAAGTTGTGGCTTTATTGAAAACAAATATTTTTATGGAATGGTAGGGCCTTGCCTTTTGTCTTTAATGTGTAGCCAATGATCCAAGTAGAAGCAGCTTGCAGTGTAGTTACCCTGCCCTTTTTGCACTGGCTTTCACTATTGCAACCATCCTTATCTACTGGCATATATGAAAAAAGGAGAGCTACAGTTTTTTATCTTTATCTTTATTTTACAGCTGATCAGGCTCCGACAAATAGAGTTGTCAGCTTTATAAATTCTAGTTCAGGGGTGTATTTATATCTGGAGGTTTATCGGGGTAAATGGTAGGAGGGGTTAATATATATACCAGCCAATCTGGTTTCAACAGATGTGAAGGAAGCTTAATACTTGTAAAATATTAAAGACTTCATGGTGGAACAGAAACCGCATTCATGTAAACAGAAGTGTGCAACCCCCAACATAAACTCCCTTTCTCTATCCTTAACCTCCCAAGATCCTGATTATGCGGTTTGGTATCAGTCAAGTAAGTAAATAAATAATGCTGTAAGTTTTACAATATCAGCTGTATTTGTCACTGTGTTATTGAGAATGGTTATGAGAGGTAACAAAATGATATTTTTTTATTTCAGTAAATTATTAAATCAAATTATTGTAAGGTGAAATGATAAATGTGTGTTAAATAACTTCAGTATTATTGAACGGGAAAGTCTAGCAATATTGTGTGAGATTGTCTCTTTATACATAGCTAATTTGAAACGTCAGACAAGTACTGTGAGTCTGTGACCCAGAGACATCACTGTTTGCTCTAGGTCTCAAGGTATTGAAACCAAAGTTGTTGAAAGATTTCATGCTAGTCCAGAGGTGTTGGAGTGGGCAGACGTGGTGTTCACGGCGGGTGGGGATGGGACATTCCTGCTGGGTGCCAGTAAGATCAACACCCGTGATAAACCAGTGATCGGGATCAACACTGACCCAGACAAGTAAGGCATCATTCCTTATCATGGCGATCCCAGTAACCTTGGCACTGATCAGGATTTCTGGCAGTGATGTGTAGTGCCATTTCTGGTCATTTTTAGACTGACCTTTGGCTTAACCTCACTGGCTGAAGCTTGGTTTTGCCCAGAAAAAAAAAAGGAGAAAAAATGAGAAATAAAAAGCTTTCACTATCTTTCACTATAAAGTTTTTGGAAGTTTTGAATAGGCGTTGAGTACTTACTTTCAGTTTGAGTGAATATAGGTATAAGCATCTGATCTGTTTTAGGTCTGAGGGATATTTGTGTTTGCCCAAGGGAGACTACTCTGCCATGAATTTCCCAGCAGCCCTGGACAGATTATTGAAAGGGGACTTTAGGTAAAATATGAACTTGGACTTTGAAACACTTATAATGTGATATAGTTTTGCAATTAGGTAAATATAGGTTACATATGTGCCTCAATCTTGATCTCAGGACCTCATAAATCATATCAGTGTTTTAAATCACTGTAATTCTTCAACTTTTTCACATATTTATTTAATCATATTCTGAGGGTATCAAACTTTGTAGACTGATACTTTCTTTGAAGCCCTAAAACTGGACAACGCAACCAGTGTAGTTTTGTCTCTAAACTCAGATTGAAAAGGTGTATATATCACACTGAATGTTGGTCTTCCACATGCACAAATGTTAAAGAATTATGGTAAAAATAATTGGTAGTAGTTGGAACAGGAAGATTTGGATGGATGAGAATTGTTCAGATGTATAATGAGTTATTACGCTATTTCTTTAAACTTTTCTCTTCTTTAAAAGCAACTTTGAATGCATTTTGTGCACCTTAATTTTTAGATTATGTTGATAATCTATGTTTTTGTGGATTTGCCATCATTAAGGCTATACTGTTCAGGACTAACAAACAAATAACAGTTAATGGGAGACTGCTGTTACTTGTGATGGATATTACAAGGGATTCATAGTTCGAAAATCTTATTTGTTTCTCTCCAGGTAGAGAAATGCCTGAAAGTATGGTTAAAGCACATCTAAGGAACATGCAGAAAGGTTGAAATAATAGGGTGTATTAAGTCATGGTAATTTTGTGCAGTTTATTCCAGCTATAAACAAATGTTTGGCACAACACTTCCAGCCTGTTACTGAAGTAGAATAATTCTCTGAAAACAGGTGGCGCTGGCGTCAGCGGATCCGAATAACAGTATCGGGTCAGCATGCTAACGATGATCCGATTGAGCTTCATGACCAACAGTTACAGTTCCCTGAGCATCGGTTTTCTGAGGAAGTGAAAGAGTTGGAGACATTCCTGCCTCGTCAGGACTATCTGACAGTTCAGCCACCTCGTGTCTTACCTGTGAGGGCGCTTAATGAGGTGTTTATTGGAGAATCTCTCTCCTCTAGGTAAGGCTTTTGCAGACCAAGTGATAATTCAGCCGTCTTGTATTTTACCTGTCAAAGAGAGTTCATTGGAGAATGTTGCATGTATATGCCGTTGTTCTTTCAAAGAATGACTGTGACTTTGAGAATTGGTAGTCCTGTCATGTGTTTGAAAGCACCAAACAAAATGTACTTTTCTCCTAGGGTATAAGGGAAATTCTTTTAATGGGGTAAATTTTCCCATGCATTGTGACAACATCTGGAAATATATTGCCAGTTTGTTCAAAAAACGTCATTGCTAAGGCAGGAATGAACGATAGACTTATGCCCGCATTAATCTAGGTGGGCAATGTCACCTGGTAAACTTCGTTAAGTCTTCTCATTGGCTCTGCCAACAAGTATACTACCTGTCAGGCCAGAGAAAATGTTATAAGGCCGGAATTCCTGGGATGTGTTTAAAATTACCAAGTAAAGCATAAGGTTTGCGTCCTCAAATGCCCAGTGTGAGTTGGGATATTTACCAAAGTAAGTGTGGTCATTTTCACTATCTGACGTGAGTTGTAAGTTGTTGCGTTTTGTTGCCATGGTCTGCTGTTCTGCTGTCCTTCTAGGGTGTCATATTACGAGTTGACAGTGGACGAGGGCAGTGGTCAGAAGCAGAAGAGCTCTGGGATTACAGTCTGTACGGGGACAGGATCTACGTCCTGGTCCTTCCACATCAACCACCTGTCCTTAGAGGCGGCCCGTCAGCTGCTCAGTATAGGTGAAAAATGGGCCCTGTTGGATTCAAGAATTTTTCTGGGGCTGTTTTTGATTTTTGGAAAATTCTCCTCAAGCTCAACGAGGCAAAGCAGATCAAAATAGCTGCATATGTACAAGCAAATGTGACATCTGTCAAATCAGCTCACATGTTCTCAATGCAAACACAATAGCGTCACGCTCACAAAATCACCAGTGGTCCGCCTGCTAATATGTAATGTGCGACAATATTGTTATGTGTCTTTTGTAGATTACTCGGACGTATTTTGAGGTACCAACTTAATTACAAAAACATTTGATTTTTTTACTGAAAAATTCATTTGATTTTTTAAAGTGAAAGACAGTGCATGTTCCAAGTTGAGTTTGCTGAAAAGGTTTGGCAATATTATGTTCATTTTAGTAAAGTTTTTTTTTCTACTGCAGCAGAAATTGACATATGATCCTGCTCTGTCTGCTAGACCATTGTGATTTTTTCAAACGTTTGAGCATTTGATATTTTAGAAGAGTCCTTTTAACGTACACAGCAAGACCCTGTATCCATCCCTGATGGGTCATGTGCCAAAACTGGGGTTAAGCAGTGCTAGTTTCAGGTATTCATACATGTAGAAATCAGTTTTGGTGCTAAATTCCAGAATAAAACCAGTCTTCAATCTCCTTTTGCCGTATGGGTTATGTTGGCTGAAGTCGTTAAATGTTATGCATTCAGGAATTATCCATTCAGATTGCATGAACAAGGAAAAATTGAATACACTCCTTAAATAAACTCTTTTCTTACAAAACTTACAAAACAGCAGTCAGGTTTGTGGTTGAAGGAAACTGCACCTTGTCAGATATCTGACACAAAGAGGTTAGTGCACTAGTGCAGTGCAGGGACCCAAAAGCCTCTCATCCATGTGATTACTGTGAATTCAAGTCCAGCTCATGCTGGCTTCCTCTCTGGTCATATGTGGGAAGGTATGCCAGTATGGGTTCTCCCCAGGCTCTGCTCGGTTTATAACCATCTTAACATGGGCAGCCATTGTATAAGTGAAATATTCTTCACTGGTTGATTGGTGTTTTACGCTGTACTCAAGAATATTTCACTTATACGACGGCGACCAGTATTATGGTGGGAGGCTACCGGGCAGAGCCCAGGGGAAACCCACGACCAGTCACAGGTTGCTGATTGATCTTGCCACGTATGGCAGCCAGCATGAGCTGGACTTGAACTCTTAGAGACTGTATTGGTGGGATCCACATTATAGTAGTCACATAAATATAACTATTTGTGTGAACATGATATAACCATATGTGCTATGATGTGGCTATTTGTGCTAATGTGATATAGCTTTTTTTGCAAAGGTGATATAGCTATTTGCGTCAACATGATATAACTATTTGTGTTAATGTGATATAACTATTTGTGCTCATGTCATATGGCTGTTTGTGCTAATGTGATATAGCTGTTTGTGTCAACATGATATAGATATTTTTGTCAACATGATGTAGCTGGTTTTGTAGCTGTACTGTAAATATTAACTTTTTCAACCATGAACAAGATTAAAGCTTTTTTCAGTGGATAATGTATTATGAGAATTTGAATTGTTTCTGCATACACCGTAATTCTCCCAGCAAGTATCAAAATATTGTTTTCAGAAGTGGTTGAAAAGGTTCACAAATTAGGGTAGGTATTTGTGCTGATGTGACTGGGGATTTTTCTTGCCATTTTTTCATAGTGGTAACCACAACGAGAAATATAGGAAAATTGAGTTTTATACAGATTTTGTGTTGAAGTTTGATAAAATAAACGAAGTTTAGATACATTTTACATACTGATTTGTTCAAATTGAGTTTCTATAAAGAAACAGGCAAGAAAAACCCCTGGTGACATAGATATTTGTGGCCATGCGATGTATCTATTTGTACTAACTTGATATAGTTATTTATACCAACGTGATATAACTTTATGTCGACATGGTATAGCTTTGCGTGCCCATGTGTTATAGCTATTCTTGCTACCTTGATATAGCCATTTGTGCTATTTGCATTTCAGTTCGAGAGACGTCTAAGGGGGAGTTGCCAGTAACCAGTGACTCGACTCTGGAGGAAGCTGTGACCTGTTTTAACAACTCTCTCATGTTTGACCCCAGCGACCTGAAGATGGCGTTCACCATTCGGGACCCTCTGATTAATGGTGTATTTCAAGTGTCCACACCCAGAGGGTTTGCCAAGAAGTGAGCTGCTCAGTGGACTGGCAAATGAACAACTGTATTTCAATGAGAGTCTAGCACTTTCAAAATCACGTAAAGGTCTTAAAATGATATTTTTGATGCCAGTACATAGGTTTTTGTGATAAAAAATTGATTAAACTTCACAAAAAAGTTGTAAGTTAACGAATCAGTTAGAAACAAAATGCACCACTTGGAAAAAAATGAAGGCTTAGGTGAAATACCATATAGCAGAAGTCCATTAGCAAGAGGCATGCATACTTGTATATGAAGGACCTTTGGCTATGCATGTACACATATGGAACTTGGTCTGGGCTTCATTTAAAGTTGAGGATGTCTTCTGTGATGGTTCCTTGAGGCAGCGTTTTAAGCAGGTGCTGTGTGCTGTGTATCAGTCATATAGCTTTAAAACTCTCACTTAAACACACACACAATGCTTGCAGACAAAACTATGTTTTGGTTAAAGTTAAATGATACTGGGTCCTGAATGGTACATGCATGGTTTTTATTTCTTCATAAACAGTTTGGTTTGTGGCCTAATGTTGAAAATTACAAATATAGCTTCTCAGCTGTCTTTTTGAGGCTTAATGATGTCTACAGAATTTGAACTACAATATTCCTGAGGCTCCAGTAATCAGCCCAGAAAGCACTTTGCCTGCTGTCACAGTGTCCCCTCAACCCATGGAGAGGTGGGTTGGTCTGAACGTGAATGAATGATTGAATCATTATTGCTTAATGCCACCTCGGCAATATTTCAGCCATATCATGGTGAGGTCTGAATATGGGTGTCACTTCCACATCATTAGTTCATTTGTGAAACTGTCTTGACTATTGAACATGAAGTATACACAGAGGTGTTATAAAACATGCCTCTGAAATGAATTCGGAGGGGGGGGGGGAGACATAACATTCTTAAAACATGTAACAGGAAACATTTCCCTTAAATCCATAATCTTTGTTTTTCTTCTATGTATTCTTGTGCAGACTTACTGAGCGACAATTGACTCATTAGAATGCCAGTGTTTTTTCTTTTCTTGTGAACATAATTACTTCCGTCACTTCTACCTTGATTGTTTCCCAGTTATAATTGCCTAACAGTATTGCTTCTCCTGTCATATTCTATGAGTGCATCTTAAAACTCCATCTTCTTGTGAGCATTTGCGTAAGAATTTTTTTTATTTCGTACATAAACTTCATATTTTCTGTATATCCTTAAAAAAATATACATTCAGCAGCCTGATGGCTTGATCCTTCAAGAAGTAACCAAAATTTGTCTGTTTTCAGAATTCAGGTTCGATCCCGAATGTGGGATGCTTGTTTAGTGATTGATGGAGGATCTTCATTCAAGTTTAATGATGGTGCCATCGCAACCATGGAGATGCTAGAGGAAGACGCACTTAGAACTGTAACATTTGACTGAGAAGAGACTCTTTCCAAACTCTTGTGTGCCATATATAATGGGACTTGTATGTGGGTAGCCTTTGGAAGTCATTTAAGTCTTGGAGATGAGGGAAACAAGGGATAAGTCCAGTCAGACTTACACATTGCCAAGAGGTAGTCATGCTTTATTCCAGTCTTGCAGAATTTGGTAGTGCCTCGTATTACCTGACAGCCAGAGGACAGTCTGGGAGAGCAAATACTAGAAATTTTAATATACAACTATGCACAGTGAAGCCTGTCCTCACATGTGCAAGTGCCAGAAGTTCCTGACTGGTGCTAGGTAATGTGAGGTTGTCTGGTTTTGCAAGAATGCATTACAGAACTTATCTTGTCCAACTGGAATGGAGATACATGATGGTCGGAGATACTGGAGTCCCTTTGTTGTCAGAGTTCTTACTTTGCTAGATACAGAACTTGAACAACAGGATTTCAGAGTAACTAACTGTACATTGGGGTGTATCTTAAATTACATATGAGTACTTATTTAGCATTTCAAGACATAATATGTGGACTTACACTTACAGCTCAAATACGCTACAGAATGTTCAGATGTAACAGAGAAAGTGATCAGAAGAAAAGATCTCAAGCATGTGAAAGGTATTTTTTGTTATTGTTGAATGTTTTGTTATGTGTTTAGTTTTCACCCTTGTGCCTGGTAAGGCTGTAAAGACAAACTTTAAAGCTTTTGATGCATAGCTATGAAAGATTAATTTTAATAGGACTGACAGGCTAATTTTATCTTATGTTAAAACTATAGAGAAACTATCAGGCATCAATTACTTTTAGGAAGAGGCTTAGTAATACTTTTATGTTTACAGAAATGATGAGTGGAAATTGTTGTTTCGAACTGAACTAATCACAGCGTGACAAGCTCTCTTCATGCAGAAAGTATATTTGCTGGTTGAGGTATTGTTATATGTTTTATCCGCAGTAGTATAAAGCTTTCCGTCTGTCAAAACAGTTGGCATTATCCCTACACCCGCATAACAGTTTAGGAGTTATCAGATTTCTTGACTTTTTCTTTACCACCAAAGTAGACATTGAGGGAGAACAGAATTATTCCCCTTTTTTGTGATACATGTAAATTGGTTTTTTATGTCATCACTGTATTGAGGAACTTCCTCTAAAGAATTTGACGTACATCTTGAGGTTCTGAAACTTGCTATTTAGTAAGCCAAGATCTCAAGAGATAAAGTGCATATCATTAAGCCTCAGTTGTACCAAAGTACATTTACTTATAGAAGCATTAAACCATGCATAGGTGTAAACTTTTGTACACCTCCATGTTCAGCTCTGAACAAAGTTCCTCTGAACCATGTGTATGGAAAAGCTAATATAACACAGGAGGTCTGCTTCAGGATCAGCGAAAACTTGGCGTGATGTCATTATTGACACACATTATCAGTGTGGTCCATAAAACTCACCATGTAATCAAAACATTTGCATTTGATTCGGTGAAAACTAACTCTGAACAAATCAGTGAAATTGTTTCAGATACAGTACTTTTAATAATGGTCTTTATAGTGACCATATCTTCATATTTGAGGGTCTTTCTATTTAACACTGCTCTACTGTAGTAGAAAGAACACCAGTATACAATTTCGCCCCATAAACGGCATTTTTAGTAGCCAGCATACGCCATTAAATATTATCTTTTGTACTGTGTACTTACACTTACAGTAATATATGACCATACATTTCAAACAAACCACAAAACATCTTTCTAAAATCAACAAAACTTTCTTTATGAATAAAATCAGCAACTTGGCCATGGGTGAAATTTTTAGGTAATTTTGGGTGTTAGTCAGATTCAAATGAAAAGTTTTCAAAATTTCTTTCCCTGGGAATGGAATGAAAAGTAGTGTCGTGAGAATAGGTGGTGGAACATCATATGTGATGGATCTATCCATGGTATTGGTACACGTGCAGACGGACTTATATGTGTGAGAAAATGGATAAGCACTGTGTTCTGACAGAAGTGAGGCTCTTATACCTATTAAGGCATCATAGAAAACATAGGCAGCTACATGGTCCTGAATGGTCTGAATTCATTGACAATCTATGCCCGAGTCGCTTTTCCACATCTTTTATTCTCTCTCTCCACTCTGGTCGTAAGTTCTGTCATTGACTGAGTATGAACATGACATGCCATGTACAACCCATGCATCATGGTTAATATTCTAATTAATGGTGGATTTCTCTGCAAGACATTTGTTTTGTATGGTTTAGGTTTTTATCAAGAATGCTGCTTGCTTCCCCAAATATTCATGATACGATATGCTCTAAGCTTAAGACTTGATTAGGAACCTCCATGTCAGAGGGGTTAGCATGCTATAACAGCACAGTGACTCAGGAGCCTCTCACCAATGCAGTGGCTGTGAGTTCAGGCCCATCTCATGCTGGCTTCCTCTCAATGTCGTATGTGCGAAAATCTGCTAGGAATTTGTGGATGGTCGTGGGTTTCCCACAGGCACTGTCCCGTTTCCTCCAACCAAACTACTGGCTGCTTTTGTAGAAGTAGAAGCAACCTTTTTGCATATGAAAAGAGCAACTTTCAATGCAAGTTATGCACATTTTTTAGTCAACACAAAAAGGATTAAAGCAAAAAGTTTGAAACACATGTAAAACACCAATTAAATACATAAATAAATAAGACTTGATAAAAAATATGAAATCTGAAGTCATTTTTTTACCACTTTAATTCCAGTAAGATTCCAATGGATTTTACCAACATTTATACAAAGGTCACATTTTTGTACAAGGATCTAATGTTGCATACATTTGCTTCTTCTGGAGAGACATTGTATTGGTATGGCTGACATGTGACTATGTGTATGATGTATTTAAAGAACCCACATAAGTGATGTTGTGGTGAGTAAAAAGAACATTAAAAATTTTATCTGAAAATACCTTCACTCAGTTTAAAAACAATTTTTCACCAAGTTAGTCAAGTGTTTCGACTGCATGATGGGATTTACAGACCATGTCAACATCCAGGAAAATACATTTTGAAATAGTTGGCCTCTAACATTACTTATGTACTAGTATGTGCCAGTAGTTTTTACTTGGTATGTACTGGTATGTGTCGGTAGTTTAGCATATGACTGCACTGTAGGCTCAGTTGTTTTGAAGTGTATGATGTCAAGGGACCTAAAATTTTGATCATGTCTAGGTTGCTAATTTTTCCTGATTCTGTTGATTTTAAAAAGGTGTTTTGAAGTCTATTTTGATAGGCATGGTAATATTCTGGTGGAAAAAAAAAGTTTCAGCTCAAAAATAATACTGAATGACATCAATATGCCTTTAACCAGAGACTTTGATGAGACAATGAGGAAAAAATTATCACGGAGTCGATAACAAAATTACATATGGCCAATGGACAATCAAAACTGAAGGTCAATACTATGAAATATATATCATGATTGACTTGTACCAAGTCCTGTTGAAACTGGACAAAAAATTGTAATCGTAATTAGTAGCATTTTGAAAGAAGTGTTAACATATGCTGTATGAACAGACAGACAAACGATCATTGAAATGGAAAATTGATACTAAGAATAATGTATCCTGATCTAGTCCACTCTTGACCCACGTTTTATTAAAATATGACAAAAACTGGAGTAGTGTTCTGAAGGGAAAGTTAAGATGTTGGACAGGTGGCGGACAATTTGCTAATACATAAAAATGAGCAGAGTTCACCTTAATTTTTATCCAAGTTCCATTCCTTGTGCCAAGTGATTCTTTAAGTATGTCATCAGTGGTTAATCTTCAAGTGTTATTCAGGAGCCATTTGTTCAGGAGTGTACTAAAGAATTCATTCAGGTATTTTATTTGAAGTTTGGATCAGTTTTGTTAAGCATTATAGGATAACACCGGTTTTAAAATTTATATTTGGAAAAAATGTTACTACTTTTTGAAGATAATCAATCTTGGTAGTTGTTCAGAAGTGTATTAAAGATCAAAGCCATGTGCTAACTTCAATCTGGTTCAAGCTTTCTTGTTTTTATAGCATAAAGGTGAGACTCAGCGGTTTTGAACTTTCAACCTTGCTTACCTTCTGAACAACTTTTGATCTTGTTTATTATACTACAGCTGAGTTTCATTGGCAAGATTTTCAAAGCGTATCAGAATTTGAACCAGGCATTAGCTTTCGTGAAGATCAACTTTTTGATGCATTCTTTTTAGAACAAGACTGGTTTTTACATTTAAACTATTGTTTACCCTTTTTGCGATTTGAAACTCTTGCGTCGGGACTACTTATCAACCATGTCAGTAGATCGCATGTATATATAATTTGTGACTCATTGACAGTATCAGGATTACAGTGTTATTCCAAATGATGATACATGTACCTATGCTGTTGTATTTCTTCCACAATGCAGTGTTGTCACCTTTCAAATGTAATGTACAGAAACCAAATAAAGCTGGATGTTTTAGGAAATTACTCTGTAATGTGTTTACATTCATGCACATGTACTTATTTCTTGTATAGAGTTTCGTGACATTTTAATCATAATAAAATTGTTCACCTACAACATCTTTTGAACTCTGAAGCATGGTTTACTGGTAAACAATGTCATATCCAGTTTCCTTCAGTTATGCCTGCTTTAGCTAATACTGTTCAGTTTCCTTAAAATATGTCTGGCTATTTTCACATAGTCTAGTTTCATCCAGCTGTGTCTTGTTTGGTTGACCCTGTCCAGTGCCTGCAATAACATGGATGTCGAGTTTGATACTGTCAAGTTTCACCCAACCGTTTCTCAACTGTTTTAGCCAGTTTGACACAGACCACAACATGTGATCAGTTGGTTTGAGTGTGTCCAGTGTCCAGCAGCTAGGTTTGGTTGCTTTGCTGCAGTCCAGTGTCCAGCAGCTGTGTTTAGTTGGTTTTAGTCTGTTCAGTTTCCAACAGCTATGTTTGTTTGGTTTGACACTCTCTAGTTTCTTTCAGTTATGTCTGGTTGGTTTGACACTTGGATTTCCAACAGATGTGTCAGGTTTTTGACATGATCGAGCTCCCTGCAGGTATGTCCCCATGTAGTTGGTCTGACACTGATACTTTCAGCTATTTCTGCTTTGGTTTTCTTCAGATCCTATTCACTTGGTTTTTGTTTAGTATTGCCTGATTTACCCTTAAGTACATCTGGTTTCATTTCCCAGTTTCCTCCATGGTCTTTCTGCTTAGTGCTGTTTCATTGTGAATTAATTACTCTGCTTGATTCTTGTGAAAATTTCTGCAGGTCCCTCTAGACATGACTGTGACAGCGGTTGCGTATCACGTGCATTATTCTGTGCATATAACCACACATCTTCCTGCCTGCATCAAACAAGGTCACTTAACCAAGGAAAGGCCACATCCAAAACGTGCCATGCCAAATGTGGAATTCTATTAAGAATAAATTACTTAAGCCTTGTAATAGAGAAATTTAAAGCAAGAGGCAGCAAATAATGAACATAACTGTTACAAGTCATAAAAGCTGCTCTATTTTCATTATCCAAGTGCAAAACCTTCACATCACTGCTGTTTTGCATAAAATATTACATAATTTGTCCATCTAGGTGGTTTTGCAAAAGCAGCCACACTCAGCTGTCAATGAATACGTGCCCAGAGAACCACTACTCTCTTCAAACCCACCTGTTTGAGGACGAGGTTGCATGCCAGTTGTCCCAGCCGTTTGTCTTGCATATATCTATGGCATTTTTGCAAAAATATTAAACTTTTTTATTTCCTTAAAAACACATTAGAAATTTAGGGAAAACCATTAATATATACACATTTTTTACATGGTTATTTGGTATCATAATGGAGCTAAAAAAGGCTCAACTTTGTCATGTTGTATCAGTCCAGTGTTTTCGTAATATGTTGTACCACTGTAAGCAGAAAAGGGGCCACCGGCGATCACAAGAAAGGTCAGATTTTATGAAGTCGTTCCAGAAAGCATGAAACTTTATCCCTTTTCTCTCAACCTCATACACTAGATACGTTCCAAGAGGTCACATAATATTGATTGTTTTTTTGTGTATGAACTTTGGCATTAAACTTGATATGTTATGACAAAGGATATGACAACTTCCAGTCATACCTTTATTTGGACGAGTCTAAGTGTCACATGGAATGTCGTCGGTTATTGCCTGCAAGAGAAACTTGCATGCTTCGTTCATTTTGAGCTATATGCTGGTATATGCTTCCTGGGTTAAACATTTTACCGATGTGTTAGAACGTTATTTCAAAGAGAGACAAAAAGTGAAAAACTTAAAAATTTACTTTTAATCAAATGAAGTAAGTTTAATGTCAAATGTCTACTTCTGAATATTAATTTGTGTGCCGGTCATTAGTTAGAAATCACTAAAAATCTACTGTGGTATTAACATTTGTTCGCATTGAGAAAAAGGCTATGGTGCCTCCTATACATCGCCAACATGTCAAGGGCCTTATGTAAAGAGCGTTTTGATTGGCTAATGGTGACACAGCCTCAAACAATGGCTGCTTCAAAATGGAAGGCGTGTTTTCTATATAACGCATAAGTTTAAACGTGTTTTTCTAGCAACAGACATGACAGAAAAATGTTAATTTTATATCACTAGTAAGCAAAAGTCGAGCTGTCTTTTAATACCACGTATTATCAATTTGCTGCCTCTTCCTTTAAGAAGAGACAAAAGGAATATATCAATATTAACAACACTGATGTGGGTTCTGTTAAAATGATAGAAATTTGTTAATCTGTTAAATGGCAGAAAATGTTAAATTGTCTGCTTTCTCAACAATAACTATATGAAACGAGTCTGAGTCTGTTAAAACGCCTTCATCAGTGTTCATCCTGACTCCAGCGGTGAATGTCGCCATTGTTCTGTCATATACTCCAGTCACATGATCCAGTCACGACATCAGCTACTCTCTGAAGACAGCAATGGTAACAAACTCTCATCATCACAGAACTGCTTCAGCATATCCATTTCCAATGGGTGCATGTGACCTGGGATGACCAGTGAATGCAGCGGTCCACCAAGGTCAGCAGATGTCAAACCTTGCAAAGTCCGTACCAGAATTTGCTGTGTTTCTGCTCCCAACCTGGCTAGTCCGACACATAATGTGTCCTTATCAAGGGCTGAGAAAAAGATCAGTCATAAGAATTAATTCAGTTTAATTTATTTTACTCACTGATGTTTTTCCACCAAACTATGTAAAGATTTATTGACTGATACAGACTGGACTTGAAACTCGTCTCGGAATCTGTTGGAATTCCCAACAAAAAGCTCTAAACTCATGTACTGAAAAACCAGTACGACTTACTTTTGATAATGTGCCAATATGATATTAATTCAGCTTTAAAAGATGTTTCAGTATGGTCATATCCATCCATTAATTTGTGACTGCTTCAAATATCCTGAATTCAATTGTATTGGATGGCTACTGAGTAACAGGATATAATATGAGGGTTACTGACAAACTATATTTCTGTATTCTGTCAAAGAGTAACAGCGTAATGAATTTATCCTCAGAAAGACCTGGCAAATCGCTTCAGCAACTTGTTTTTCCTGCTGAAGAAAGTAGCTCACCTAGTCAATCAACAGACAACATTTTGTCTGATGAGGAATAGCGTATTTAATAAATTATTTATTTGATTGGTGTTTCAAGCTGCAGTCAACAATATTTCACTTATATGACCACATTCAGCATTACAAAGGGAGGAAACAGGGCAGAGCCCGGGGGAAACTCACAACCATCCGCAGGTTGCTAGCAGACCTTCCCATGTATGGCTGGAGAGGAAACCAGCATGAGATGGACTCAGAGCGACCGAATGGTAAGAGGCACCTAGGTCTTTATGTTGCGCTCCTGCTCTAATCCACTTGCGAACCGAGGCCCTCTGGGATAAAGTAATTTACATGTACTTTTCTTCACAAAACTTGATTCCCTGTTTTCCATCATACTATTTATGAAAACTGGTGTGGGTTGCAGAATAATTTTCATTATCATTATTGGGCAAGATCTAATGATAATCTATCCTGATCTTCATGACGATTTCTGACAAAATATGAATAATGAGTTCCAGTACTGGGGATGAAAGGATATGATCAAGGTGCAGGTGGTGATGGAAACAAGGAATCAAGTGTGAATGGCCTTACCCAGGTCAGTGATGCCTTCCTCAGTTTTTCTATTCACAATTTCTAGAAGCTGCTCCACAGCCTGATTTACAGTCATAAATCTGGGAGACTCATAGATTTTTTTACGTCTGAAAGAGACAGTAGAATGTATGACAAATGTCAAGGTATCTAACTCAGGAGTTTGCTGACATACTTACTGGCACATGTTGGGAACAATTTATAAATTTTATATTTTCATCCAATTTCCAAGAGGATATACGTGTAATATACATGTACTTGCAGTAATATGCAGTGTTGTGCCATTTATAATATTACAACACGCTTTAAAATATTTGAACATCAAAAAAAGAACATCAAAAACGAATTGCAAACTTTTTGATCTGAAATTAGAAGTCAACAGAGAATTTAAATATATCTTAAATCTTCTTTTTTGTGCACATATAAATTCACTTATTTATCCATTTTATTGGTGTTTTTTGCCGTACTTAAGAATATTTCACTTGTACGATGGCAGCCAGCATTACAGTGGGAGGAAACCAGGCAGAGCCCAGGGAAAGCGTACATGTAAATGTGTATGAAATCTGTAGCTTTGGAGAAAAATAAACTCTTTCATCGCAAAAGGCAGAAAAAGTCTCGCTGTATTATATGACCCAAGAAAACTGTTAGGCACCTGTTAACTACATTTACCATAACAATGGTGTCTGAAAAAGATTCAGAAAAGTAATTTAGGGTATGAACAACAATGGAGACAACTGAGGACCTGAATTAATGTTTGTGAAGTTAAGAAGTTCCTGTAGGTAAGAATTATCATTGGCACTTCCATAAGATAATCACACAGCTGATCGTTAAAGTAATGTCAACAAAAGTTGCTTAACATTTTTGACAGCTGTAAAAAAAATTTTACAACAAAAGTCAAACAAACAAGTGTTCACTTACTTCATTAAGTTCTCTATGCTTTGTTCTTTCACTCTGATATCTGAAAAAATAGACAGCATGAATAATGAAACTGAATGCTAAGTACCATAATAATACCATAATAATGATATGTTCACATAGATTAATCATGCTACCATGGCCTTTTTGAAATCAGACAGTATTTATCTAGCTGTACCTCAATGCCTTAAATTTTACATAAAAAATTTAAAGAGCTGAACAGTGTCAAAACCAGTGCAGGGGAAATGATAAAGACTGAATATTAATTACTTTCTGATATTGAAAATAATAGCACACCGTTTTACAATGTATTGTTCATTGGTTCGGAGAATACGGAAAGGAAAATTGTTTTGGTTTTCACTTTGCCTAGTACGTCACACACAAACACGTGGTAATGTACATGTACTTTCAAATTCTTGTGATTTCACATCCACATAACTGCTCTACTCTATGTCATGTCTGCCTATTTTCAACATCAGTAAGAAATTCTTTCTCGTCACCTGACAAGGACAATGCTGAAGATTTCATTTTTAAGGAATCTTGAGTCAAGAGTGTTACTTCGTGTAAATCCGATTGAACCATGGTGTCAACGTTGTTCCGTAGGATTTCCTTCGCGTCATGTTAATATTTCAGACACTGAATTAATCCCATTATAAAAGTCAGGCATGGAAATGACTCAGTAAGTCCCAGTATGGGCTTGTTGCCAACTAGATCTGAAGGTGCCTGAATGGCCAAAGGATTACTGCACTGACGCAGCACTGTGAACCAGGAGTAGCTCACCAATGCTGTGGCTGTGAGTTAATGTCCAGCTCATGCTGTCGTCCTCTTCAGTCATAAATGGGAAGGTCTGCCAGCAACCTAGGCTGTGTGGATTTTTCTCCTAACATAATGCTAGTTGCCATCAGATGAGTGAAATATTCTTGAGTGTAGTATAAAACACCCATCAAATAGACACATTAATATGGCACTAATGAGGCAAATCAATAAATAAATAACTAGACAAGAAAATATACATCAGCCTGTTTGATAACACCTATTTTCTTTGAGAGGTCACAGCTTACAGCATCATCCTTGGGCAAGTTACTGATCAACCCTTGATGGCCCTACAGATATCCACATCATACTGGTGAGGGGCAAAATTCTTCTGATCAGTCCATGTTAGTGCAAACAAAGTGGACTATACTTCTCAATTACAAGAGCAGGAGTTTGATGGATGAGATGGAATGTAGGTGGTAAGAAGCTTCTGGCAACAGTAACCCATTCCTAACCCATCACATGTCACACCCATCATGTTACACTCACATGTCACACCCATCACTTGTTACACCCATCACATGTTACACCCATCACGTCACACCCATCACATGTTACACCCACCAAGTGTAACTACCATCACGTGTTACACCATCACATCACACCCATCACATGTTACACCCATCATGAGTTACACCCATCACGTTACATCCATCACGTGTCACTCAGATCACATGTTACACCAATCACATGTTACACCCATCACACCCATCACATGTTACACCCTTCGCATGTCACACAAACCACATGTTACAATAGTCACATGTCACACTCATCACATGTTACACCCATCACGTTACTCCCATCACATGTTACACCCATCACGTGTTATGCCCATCACATGTCACACCAATCGCATGTTACACCCATCACGTCGCATCCATCACACACTACACCCTTCACATGTCACACCAATCACATGTTACACCTACACCCATCACATGTTACACCATCATGTGTTACACCCATCACGTCATACCTATCACATGCTACACCCATCACATGTTACACCCATCATGTCACACCAACTGCATGTTACACCCATCACAAGTCACACCCATCACGTGTTACACCCTTCACATGTCACATCAATCACATGTTACACCCATTACATGTCACACCCATCACATGTCACAACCGTCACATGTTACACCTATCACACATGACATCCATCCTACAGAGCCTCTCCCATCCCACTATATATTTCTTACCCAAGAGACAGAGTGTATGCAATCCCTGCCTTCTGTTGCTGGCAATTTTGTCGTAGAAGCTATCTGGTCTCCAGCTCTCAGTCCAGAACACAATGGATACTGTCTCCCCATAGTTGTACAACTATTAGCCCAACAGACAAGCAGAACTATAAGTGTAATGGAAACATTCCAGAGATAAATGCTTCAAGTTCAGGCCTGTAGCACGTGAGTTCAAACCCAACTCAGGCTGGCTTCCTCTTGCAATATATGTGGGAAAGTCAGCCAGCAACCTGCATGTGTTTGTCTGTTTACCCCTGGCTCTGCCTGGTTTCCTCACACCACAATGCTGCCAGCTATCATATTCATGTAGGTGAAATATTCTTGATACATCCTAAAACACCAATAAAATAAATAAATAAATTAACAGTGGCAGAGTAAATGACCTAAAATTGTGGCCAAAATGTGCATTTTAAGAGGCAAATGAATTGCAAGCAAATTCCACTTTGGTACTAAACCTTACCGTTTTGCAATAGGGTATTATCATACCTTCAAAACAAGTCTCAAAACATGATTTTAAAACACGATCAACAGAGCTGTCAGAATCAGGTAAAATCAGACATAATCAGAACATAAATCCTTTATTTATTTCATTGCTTGTTAGAACCAAAACAAATCAATTGGCTCAGGGAGGTGTGTAGATCCTTGGTCACTGATTCTTCCTCACGTTGTGACTGCAGACTAGCTGAAAGTGACAAAAACCATCTACAGCACAGTCTGATTCTAACTTTAAATCCTACGCCCATCTTGGCCCAACGGTATGCGGAGGGTAGGCCCATGATACGCTGACCATACGCCGATCATCCTTCCCCACTCTCCTCCATGGATGGTGAACAATCCTCCAGCCATACTCTGTGGTTGACAGCTGGCTGGTCAGCCTATCTTGATCAGAGATTATCGTGATTATAATGTACGGTTTTTCAGCACACTGATCATTCAGGCCATGATAAGCCTCAATGGGAGGTATATGGCTACGGTACATGTATCTAGCTGATGTGTTCTCTTGACAATACTATTTACTCTGTTACGGAGAATGGAAAGTTCAAGCATGATGTTTGCCATTTTCAACTTGTGCCGCTGACAGGTGAGGATCGAAAGGTTACTGTGTCCTACTTTTGACCTGTCAAGCTTAATTTGTAATGACTACATAGAGGAGATGTGATGAATTTAACGGTGTGGCCTTTATGGATCTCCTACATGCAAAACAGCACCTATTTGAGATTGACTGAAGAAAAGCATAAGGCCTCTGCCTCTTATTTTCAAGACACACTGTAATCAACACACACACAGCATGATAAAAGAGACCGATATGACCTTAGGGACCTCCCACATACAAAACTGACCCAGTTTGAGGTATTCAGTCGTAACAGATTTATCCAAGCTGATAATAAATTCTGTGCGTTGAAGGCATAGGGACTATTAAAAAAAGTAGTGCCGATTTATCGAAATTAGAAAGGCTTTCACACCGTTCATCACATGCTGTTTTACGGGATATTAAAATAAATATTTAACTCTAAAGCTAGAATGTTCAACTGATGCCAGCCAGGTAATGTCGTAAAATCATACACTGATCGTGCTGCCATGATCCGACCATCATCCGTATATGATGGCCAGATGATACACCGATCACTGTCAGCGTATGGTCAGTGTATGGTCAGCGGATCATGCACCGACCATCTGGCCACTATGGGCAGAAGATATAAGGTTAGGATCTGAATGTACTGTAATGTACTGTATATGTTACCAACCAGCAATGAAAATTTCTGACAATCCAGAAGTATGAGCCGGGTTGACTCCACAGCCTCATTACTCTAACATCAGCTGAGTGATGAGAACTGAGATGGACTGAATCAGGATAATGAGTTGGGCCATCATTAAAACTATATCTGTAGGGTGCAACCCCATTGACCCTCCAAAAAATAAGACCTCTACTCCACAGTTTTTACTGGGACATTGACATAGGACTTGAACTACACATTTTCTTTATGTTAATTCATTTAGCAACAAGAAAAGGGGAATTTCCTACTGATAGCGCCTATTTTATCTGTAAAGTAGGTTTTTCATAGGCTGGACTTATCACTGTGTTAGTGTCAAATGTGCCTCTGCCACACCCCAGGTACTTACCTGTAGTCCACAACAGCCTACAGCGTTCATGATGGAGGCATTATGAATCACACGGAACTCTACACCCTTCTCTCGGGCTCTCAATGTCAGGTCTGTATGAGTGGTTGCTCTGCAAACAATTCACACTCAAACTTATCTCAAAAGAACTATATCCTTCACAAGTGCTTTAGTCTTCAAAGGTGAGACTTAATTAAACCCTCCCAAAAAAAAAAAGGGTGAGAAAAGCACTTACATGATCACTGTATGTTGATGTGTATAGGTCAGTGCCCTCCAATTTGACTATAGAGTAGGTCTCATCACACCTAATCAGTACCAGACTACTAACATAAGCGGTTCAAATCCAACACTCATTGATTAGAGTTTGGGTCGAAATCAGGAAATTAATCAGGCATCTAACAGGGGAAGAACTCAGGTTTCCTTCACCCAATAAACTCTTGCTGTTCACTTCTTAACATGCAGTTTTCGACATGTCATAATGTAAAAAGTATTAAAAAGCTTCACAGCTTTCTTCTTAGGGCACAAAAATGGCTTTTTAAAGAAAAGACAACAAAACAGATTACCAATGTTATTTCAGAGGAGGGTCCAAACAAACCCAAACATGCATAGGCATTTTTTTTATGACGTTTTTGGCAATTTCACAAATCTCCTTCTCATCTAGAGCTCTTATGAGGCCAAAGGAAACGCCATTTTAGAGAGACCGGAAACAAGATGTCGCGTACCCTAAGCTGTTCAGTATCAGGGGCGAAACACTCATTTGTCGTGCCAATAACGATCCCTCTTATTACAACTGAAAGCCTCCCAATAAGACTTTCTGGTTGAGACTTTCGCAAATCACCCAAGATGTACAACAACTTTCTTGATGAAAACAACATTAGAGCATATCAGAATTGTCTTGTAATCAGGCGGAAAACAGCTAATTTGACACTACTTCTACATGACAAAATGGTGAAGAAGGAATGAATGATGTCACAGTGGAAACACATGCCTTGTTAGGTGCCAGAAATATCTTTCCCTTGTTTGGTTAAAATTGAGAGCATGGCATCCCATTCAATTATCCCTCCTTGGGTGTTTTTACTTGCTTTGAACTGTGATATCATGGTCATCCTGCATCACAAAAATAAAACGGGATGTTTCCTGAGCATTAAATGAGATTCTTTATCAATTTATACATACATCTGACCTAGTGTTTTATTTTCTTGTGCAGTGGTCAGAGGGAATTTCCATTTAGCTCAGTTGGTAGAGTGCTGAAATTTGGCTGCAGAGTTCCCACGTTCAAATCCCACAAAGTAAGTCATCCACTTAAATTACACTTTTAAGTACTGATTTCCTATCACGCACCAGCAGTCAGTCAGGAAAGTAAGTAACCTTGTAGTGGTCATGCCCAAAGTCATAGCTATGAAAGCAACTTTGCTGGGGGAAAGCGATCAAAGATAAGCTGGTCGCACTCTCCCAATAATGTAAATATGTAAAATGTAATTTCAGAAAATTTCCAACTATTTATAGAAGATAAGCATAAAACAGAGCTCTCACCCAAATGGATCTCCAACCACCAGGAAGGCAATGTCATCTGATTGAGCTCCTTCAAGGATGACATCTGGAAAACAGAAGTCAAGATTGTAACTGGAGAGGATGGGGCCATTTAGTAATACATGTCCACCATGCCATATCAAAATGCAGATCAAGTGGGGCATATACACTACTGTGTGAATGGACTGTAAAGGGAGACAACTTCAATTCCCTGTGACTGAGATCCAGGATTGGGAAACTCTACTTTCAGTATGTTAAATGATGACAGGCTTTTACAAGGAGAACTATATGAACATGGTAAGTTCCTTAGAGTGACTATTATATGTATATGTTTTCAGTATACACAAATGAATGCTGTTCACCTGCCAGCACTGAGTTTTGCCACAATTTGTAGTTTCTGCTGATTAACTGTTCATGTACATGCAAGTCATGGCCTATTTATAACAGTCGAAGCAATTCAAGTGTAAAGTTTGGAAATATAGTCTAATTTTTAATTCTTCTAAATTCTGGGACATCTGGTCTTTCTTTTACTCGGTATATATGTTACTGTAAAAGGAATATACAGTTTCTTTGTTTTTCCATCTAATGAAAAACATATCCATGTCAAAAAAACAAAAAACCCCCACAAACTGAGAATAATTGTAACTTGTTACTTTCAGCAGTGCTAATATCTGTCCTAAAATATACAGTGGAACCAACATAACCCCACACCTGATAAATGCAAACTCTGCCTAAATGCAAAGAATTCCCCAGCACAAAACCAAACTGTATTCAGTCTCATTGTTTTTATTTCATACATTTGCATATCGGTCATATGAAAAACCCTGTTAATGGGAAGCCTTTTAGCCCTGTAGTTTTTGTTTATCCCTGGTTAATCGCATAAAATCACATTTTCAATAATCCTTCCATGCACCCGAGTGGGCTCGGTGGGATGCCATGCTGGTTTTCACAGGCATCAGTCTGGCTAGACAAATGAATGAATGAACTCCTGCTGTAATTGACTTAATCAACATGTTATATGTTATGTACAGTGCCCAACAGTCCGTAAACTTAAAGTTTCTGAGGATTTCATAAGCCATTCAAGTAAGGATTATGTTTTGTAAACATCTGCCCAGTGACCCTAGTGAAAAAGACATGCCATCAAACATGACTGCCCTCTTCGCGGGAGTGGCAGTGTTGTGGACTAAACTGTTCAAAAGGAAAATCCTAATTAATCAGCACATTGGCTTGAATTGGACATGCCCATATAGCTTAAAATTTTGAAAATCTATATAAATAACAGATATGTCACATCCTTCTCCTTAATTAACCTCAAGTTCCAAGCACATTTTAAGATCGTTGTGTAGATACACAGAAGTAGGTCATGTGTGAGTACCAAGGGAGATAGCTCAGTACCTGAGACCAGAGGTCTGGATAATTGGCAAACCCTGTTAATCACAAACAAATCGTTGGGAATTAAGGTTTGCAAATAAGCAGCCTCCATTGTATATATTATCCCTTCTGAATTCACACATGTAAGGAAATAATACACAGCAAAGAGTCATTTGATTATCAGGACTCAGTAATATTGAAAAATTTATTCATTTAATTGATGTTTTGCCATCTCAAGAATATTTCACTTATACTCCGGCGCTCAGCATTATGGTGGTAAAAGAAACTGGGAGAGCCCAACAGAATCCAATAACCATCTGCTGGTTGCTGCCAGACCTTCCCACGTATGGCTGGAGAGGAAGCCAGCATGTGCTGGACTAAAACTCATAGCCACTGCATTAGTGAGTGGCTTAATGGGTGCGCTAGCACACTAACCTCCTAGGCCAAGGAGGCCCTGAAATATTGAAAATGTATTTGTGTCCCTATACTTGCCTGCTTCTGTCTCCACCATATCTCTGTCTGCCAAGATCACTTCTCTGCCATAAAAGTCCTCCTGATAAAACAAATTCCAGACAACAGTACAATTTTACAAGGGTACTCTAAAAATACTTGCTAATAAACATGTAGGAGAAGACTGCACAACCTTCCTTGACCCAGCAAATATCAATGCAGTTTTAATTAAGTTTGGATTCATGTGTCATATGACTTTAAATGATATGGCATGAAAGGCTGAATAGACCCATCTGGCGTCTTTCTCAGTTTATCACTGTGAACATTGCAAGTCATTAAACTATATAAATTCTGTTTTGTTTAAAAACAAAATTCACTTAGGGTAATTATACCACTCTTCACACAGTTGTTATATCATATTGAAGCACAGCAAGCTGTTAATGTATTTTAGAACATGCATTTTAGGAAATGATAGCAGGCTGTCTTCAAAACACCAAGTAACATTATGCATCTCTAGGTTTTGTGAGAATATTGCCAGATTTTATGTACAAATGTACCCCGACCCTGAGGTGCAGCAAGGTGGGTGTGTTGATTGAATGCATTTGCTGAAGGAAATTTAGAGAGGATAAATGTTGAAGCACATAACAGACACTTAACACCAACCATTGATTTTTAACTTGTTAAAGTTAATTAAAAATCAATACTGGCGATCTCATTGTGTGGTAGCTGTAAAGACTATATTGATGCCTTTGTTTGTCGATGACCCCCTTCTCAAATGCTCACTGTGAAAAGCTGGATCTTCAAGCAACTAGCGTCACTCAACCACGTGACAGCAAACTTAGCTTAAAAATGCCTCGATGTGTCAGGATGTAACAAGTGTTGTTGAAACTTGAACCTCAAGGCATGAATTACCGTACCAGCGCATCTTTGCCTACTGTAAGAATGGATGTGTATGCTTCAAGATACACTCTTTTAGCTCGCTTTACCACCTCCAGTCCCTTCACAGTGATGTCTTTGGCATCACCAAGCCCTAAACCTACAAGGTACAGCATATCTGTTCGTCTCGGGAACACACTCATTCACATGTTCGCTGATTCAATGTTTACACCGGAAGTATTGTTCTGCTTGTCACTACAAAGGACCAATGCAACGAAAGTTTTCATTGGTCTTACATGGCAAGCCGAGCCAATGACAATATATGTAAGTAAAACAGTGCCCTCTGGTGGACATTTCTAGAACAACAGTCACTAATCAGCCGAACGATTTCGCAGTGAATTCACTCCTAATATTTCACTTTTCTGAAGTTTTGGAGGACGTTTTTACAAGAAATAAGTTACCATGTATAGTTTTGAGGGAGACTTTCGCCGCAAACCTATGCAGTCTCTCCGAGGGGCAAGCAAGAAGGTAAGACGGTGTCCGGGAAGCTGTCTGTCAGTTTCTGTGTTACTTTAAGTGCATCCTGTCGGCGTTGACAGCTCTTAGTCCTTATCAGGTCAGTAATAATACGATGTACGGTTAACACACGGAGTAAAATTTGACAAAATACAGTAGTCCGAGGTTGCTCAGATGTTAAAATTTGCATTAGAAATGACGAGGACGCTTAAACTTCACACCTGAGACCTGCACTATACTCAACTGTGTGGCAGTGCTATCTGACTTTCAGACCGACCCTCTACTCCTGCGAAATTAGTCTATCATGGGCCTAAACAGCTATAAAACTACTCCCTGGACATGAGGTTCCCAGACCATTTTTTATTTCTTTCCAATGCCATCATATTATATGTGTTTAAAGTCTAAGAAATTCAAACGTCTAAGTCCCATTTAGCTAGTTCTTCACCTGTTGGCTCACTATATATTCAAAGTAGGGGTCCCTCTGGTTCTCATTTCCTGAAAACAGAGAAAAAATAACCTCAGTTTTTTCTTTACTCCATGTGTGTTTACTGTACAGATTTTGATGTGATAAGCAAGCTGACAAGGTTATTTACCAATATGTAAACATGAAATCCAAATAAGATCTGTGTAAAATTAGGTGTTGAAAGTTGAATTTCAACCAAAATTCAAGACATTATGATTCATGGATAGTGAGTTAACTTCAAATAGACTATTCTGTTATGTAAGAGAATGCATAAAATATAAATAATTATCAAAGTTAAGTGGCTGAACTCACTGTAGGTAGGATATAAATGTTTGCATGGTTACTTGTATAATGGAAGAATGCATGCCTCAGTAACAAATGGTGCATGCAAATAAAAACTTCTGAAAAATAAAAAACATGTGCAAACTATAAGAGAAAAAAGTGTTAGAGATCAGTAAAAACTGTGAAAGTCAAATAATAGCAGTTAAAGCTGTTGAAAGAAAATCTTAATGATTAGCAATAATTCAACCATTCAAACAACAACAATGAAAAACAACAGTTAATAATCAGTAATATAGCAGCAATTCCAACCAAACAAAGTGTTTTATTTCATTTTTTATTTTATTTTATTTATTTTGTTTTAATTAATATGGGACAGTGGTAAGTATTATTGAATTTAAATAACACAGCTTTGAATTCAAGAATTTGACTTGTACGAGCCTTGTACATGGAAGTCACCAGTTCAATAATCGTCAAGCAGTTTGAAAGTGTATATTGCTTCATCGCCATGGTAAACAACATTGCATGAGTCTGGGTATCTAGGAACAACGGAAATAACTTCCCCTTCCCAAAATTAGGCAAAATTTCTACCACTATAGTAAACAATGTACTTACTTTTAATTTATCATTCAATACAGCGAAACTGTACTGTAAGTCTGAGCTTAAATCTGAAAATAGTAAACAAATTTACATTGGACACAGCTGTCAGCAGAGTTGGGGATTGAGCCGGGAGGATACACCAATGTAAACAAACGTCTGTGCATGTGCACATGCCTTTTCTCTTATGACTGAAGCTCGATACTAGCTCAACAAAACTCTCTGAACAACATTATCATGTAAAATGGCCTTAAGATGCATTTTTATCAAAGTTAATACATTCTTGTAGTGAAAAAATATGGTTTCCATAGCATGTAATGATTTTCAAGTGTTTTGGTGTAAAATTACTCATACAGTTACATGTAAGTACATTGCCATTCTCTTGTCATAATTCCTCGGGAAAATGATGCAATACTCGAGCTTTGTTCATGGCTTCAAGTGATCGTGTAAACTTTTGACCGAATAAGTAAAACCTTGACACAGAAAACAGTGGTAATGTGTGGGTACTGTAACAGCCAAAGATGGGGTTGGGATTCTGCCATTTCCCGGGTCAGCGATCGACGCGACACCTAGCAAGTGATGGAATAGCTATTGGAAACATTTATAACTACTTAAGATGCTATTTAGCCCATCTAAGGTAGATTTATAGCTTGAGACTGTTATCCCTCAGTTATAACTGCCAGAAAGCTGTCTGTTGTTACACGTGCAAGATGTGAAAAGTATTTGAAGTGAACACAGAGGGAGTCGTTCAGGATTTGCTTTAGGTCGGCAACGCATGCCAGAATAATTTAGATAGGCTAAATAGAATGGTATGTAGTCACCAAGGTTTCCGGGGAGTAGTTTTGGTAGAGTTTTTGGCTCATGTTTGGCACATCTCTTGAACGCGGAAGGTCGGTCTAAGGTCAGATCGCATTGCCACACGGTAGAGGATAGGAAAGGTCTCAGAATGGGAAATTTGTGCTTCGTTAGCTACTGCGCCGTTTCTAATGTAAATTCAAGATCTGAGCAACCTTGGACTACAAATACAGATGATCAAAACATACGTAAAATCTTGAGTTGAATTGATCACATTGCTGCTCGTATAGCCATGCATGTATACAGCGTGCAATATATGTTTTCTGAATTTGGCCCCACTTAAACAAAACTTCAGTGCTCTAGCTGCAATTACTCCAGTGGTTCCTGCGGGCTCTGCCTGGTTACTTCCAACCCTATTCAACCCACCTTGTCCACTGCCTCCTGCAACTTGCGCCCGGGGCCCAAGTACTGTTTGGACATCTGAATTTCCTGCCATGTGATCTTTCCCTTTGAGATGGTTCATTATCTGTTTTTGAGTTCAGAAAGCTGCAATGATATTTTGGAGTTTGGGTGATGGGTTCAGTCTTCCGATAAATGTCAGAATTTTAAAACTACACACTGAGCCCCTATAGATGGACTATTTATGTACATACTGTCATCGCAAATGTCATATAGTTCATTTCAGTTTAACCTGGGCTTCACTACATCATGGTTTGACATGAAGCAGAAACACTAGAGAAGCCCATTCTCTCATCATAATTTCCCCACATCACCTTTGTGACTTGTTGAGAACGAAATATCTCCTGCTCTCTGACCTGAGCAACCACTCTTACTGGACACTTTGTCATCACTTTCACAAATGAACTTCTAGTATGGGATCATATATGCATCCATACCAAAATCAACATCACACATGTCTATAATTTGCAGAAGTTAATTTGTTGCACGTGGACTTTACATAGCTTATTTGTCTTCTCAGTGGGATGGAGTTCATTATGGAAAACCTTGGCCTGTAGGATGGTGCTCTGTTTTGCAGAGCAGTCTTCATAATTGGTTACGCTTTCGTGCGCCAGATTTACTTGTTTTAAGTGGAATACATCATTGTTCTGTTGTAATTCATGAGTAATATATTACCAGTTGTTCATGCAACAAAAACCATCATCACATCAGTAGGAATGAACAGAATTGAACTACCTACATGTTCTTGTATGTAAGTTTATTCCTATGTATTTACCCATCGTGAAAATTTTTCATAGTGAATTCTCTCTTACATGAGGAGTGGTAATAAAAGTTGCTATGATGTTCATATAATATGATTTAAAATTTTCAGGAAGAAAAGAATGTGTTACTTCAAAGGGCTCAAGCAGAACGGCAGAAGAGAGAGGTAAAGGCTATTGTGATATTTAAGTATCATTCTGTTCACATGTCAGGCAGTCATGGTGTCCTGCAATATAATTAGTGGTAACTCATTTCTTAAGGCATGTGGTCATCATTTCATGGTGGATCATATTTTGTCCTAATTATGAGGCCATGATATATTTTGTCATGTTCTGTGACCCCAGATTGCCATATGTTTTAGGTAAAATAATACTGAGTGAAAGGAACAGTTATATAAACCCAAGAACCCATTTTAAGGACCACTGCCAGCAATGCGATATTTATAACCTTTAGGTGAACTGATACATTTGCATGTTATAACACGTATGTGTACATATATATATGTGCCATTAATACTCTGGTTCTGATTTCTGATTCTGGTAGAGAACCAGTAGGAGGTAAAATCACAAACAGTATAACTTCTTTATATAGCTTCTGTTCTCTTGTAAATAATTTCATGTATAGATAGGCTTATTTGCTTTTGCAGTACACTGACTTGTAATATATCATTCACAGATTCAGAGAAAGAAACTGGAAAGTTCTGTTAAAATCCAGTCCTGGTATCGAGGCTGCAAAACCAGGAAAAAACAGGTACATAGCAATCAGTAATTACTGTTGCCTGTGTTACATGTATTCGCCCAAATGTTATCATTAATACATGTAAGAAATTACAGTACAGGACAGAGATAACTTGACGTTTTTGTCATTAAAATAGTGACTGAAACACAACTACTTTCAGGTGAAAGTATTTTGGAAAAGTTGTGTCCCGATGCACTAATCATATCAGCATGATCACTCATGGCTCACTTTAGGCTCGCTCGAAAAAATTTTTCTGATGCATTGGGATTTTATGTTGATGTCATTGAAATAATAGACGTATCAAGAAAGTTAAGCAGACGTGAGACGTTAATGTTGTCAGGGCAACATCATTCCTGAACGTCACCGCATTAGCAAATGCCGCTGCTAATTTCTAGATTGCTTGCAGACCCCAAGCTAGGCTTATTTGGCTTGGCACAGAGCCATGCATCTCTTGGAAAGCTCCAATCTTCTCCCATTGTCCACCTTGCTTATTTTACATTAGTTCGTATTTTTTTATCCTCGAATTATTGCCAATTTTCAGAATATGTTCATGCTAACCGCAGTTCAAAATCCAGTCCAAAAAAATGTACGCACATGTCTTCGACATTATTGAAACTTCTGGGATTGAGGACATTTCAGGATTGGCATATTTTCCAGTTTCAATGTGGCCATTTATCGCACACTTTGGAACTCATGGAGATTTCCACGAGTTTCTCTTGCTTAGTCTTCTTATACTCGGCTTGATAAACTACTGTCTCGTAATATCTCGCATCCCACAGAGCAACGTTGGAACACGCTTGGCAGATGTGCCCAAAAAACGAGAAGCATATCTTGATTTCAAACGCCAGTGATTTGAACAATACAGCTAATGAAAAACCTGACAACACTCCCCACAACAACTTTCACTCCTTACACAGCTCACAATATCATGCTATTATCTTGTTGGTGCTGGGTATATTACTATTGTCAGTCTCTTTGTTTGCCACTTCATATAATGTGCAAGTTAGTCAAACATTAGAAAAAAAAAAATCCATATGAACATAGCTGTGGAACATACATGTAGTTGGTAAAAATAAGTGGAAAATGGTTCTCTGACAGATTTGCTCTATGACTAGGGTGCTGCTGGGTCCTTCAATCCCCGGGCGCAGACTAGTCTTGCTGCATCACAGAACAATGCTACTCTGAAATCCTAGCTTGGGGTCTGGTTTTTGACTGCACACAAATCGCGACTTTCAGTGTGCCTTGTTTTGTTCTGACTAGTCTTGATTTTAATGTGACATGTTCTGGATGCACAGGGTGTCAAGTTATCTCTACTCTGTACTGTAATGGATTTTGTAGCATTATTATAGTATAATAAACTCCAATTATGATTCAATTATGGCATTAGCACTCCTAATCATTATACATGTAAAACGGAAAAATTGTTGAGGACGACATAAAACCTAAATATACATGCATACGTACTAAAGGCTTCTTTTTATCATATGAATGAAAAATTGTAAAGAAGACATAAAACCTTAACATACTTACATACCTGCAAAGGTGTTGATTAAATCATTTAACGATGTCTTCTGACTTTTGGTATGAGAAAAGTTGATATGTCTGGGCTCGTACATGTTAAAAGTGTAGGGGCCTGTGTGGCTGAGGAGATTAGAGCTCCAACACGGGTAATGACCTAGGTGCCTCTCATCAATTCAATCGCAGTGAGTTCAAGCCTAGCTCAAGCCGGCTTCCTCTCCATCTGTATGTGTGAAGGTTCACCAGCAACCTGCAGATGAAATATTCTTGAGTACTGCATAAAACACAATCAAATAAATCAATCAATATACAAGTGTATGCCACTTCTTACTGGAACAGGCCAGTGTCTTCAGACAGTGGTATGATGATCATGTCCAGAGTTTCCCAGTCACCCAGAGTTCACAGCTGTCAAACATCAAGCAGTTGACGAGTCACCTGCTGTATTTCTACAATGACCAAACTGATGGCCAGCGACTTGTAAGTCAATGATGAGCAATTTATCATTTTTTGACCCCTCAACCAATATTTGCCAAGGGTTATTGTCTTAGTGGGCAGGGTCTGTCTGTCCATGACCTTGTAAACACTCTATCTCTAGAACTTTAGCCCAAGTTGACCAGCGACCTTGACATTTTTCTTCTAGATCATTGGAGCCATTAAAGTTAAATTATTAAAATTAAAATTATTAAAAGCTTGTAAACATGATATCTCTAGAATGGTTTAGCTCAAATTCACCAAACTTACATCACACCTACACTTTGGCATGAGGAAGAACCCTATTGATTTTCAGCAACTTTGACATTTTCAAGACCATTACAGTCATTTACATGAAATTTTAAGAATGGCCGGTATTATACGTGATATCTCTTCGTAGTATCTGTTCGTTACTTTGTACATATGCTTAAGACCGAGGAGATTTAAGTGCATTGCACTGTACTTTTTTAACCAGGAATCATAACTGTTTCAAAAATTTGATTGTGATGTTATATTGTAATAGTATTTGTAGACGTGCAGTTTTTGGTAGCATATGAAAATAAAACATGTCACTGAATGAAAATATGAATGAATAAAAATGCAAACAAATAATAAGATGAGAAAATACGTAAGAAAAGTGAAAGAAAAAAGTGAAAGCATTAAAATGGTTTGTGTTACAGACATGGTTGTGCCAACAAATCCTTCGGGTAAAGGAGAAGTACCTAGAGTTCCTGTATGGACGACATGAACAGATGGAGTATCAGCTCAAGTCCTTGTTAGCTCTCTGTCTCAGGTAATATTCTGACCATTTGTTGGTGGAGCAAGTAAGTTGGTTCAAACTCAGTCTCATGCATGAACTCTGCTTTGTTTTTCTGTAGGCAGCCTTCATGTGTCCGTGGAAAATCCTTGAAATCTGTTACTCAAATTTCCAGGTCTTTAAAGTCATAGAATTTGTGTGAAGGTTATTGAATATCTTCAGAAGTCCTGGAAATTAATTGAAATAACAAAACACATTATAAACTGTTTGTAGGCTGGTTGTTTTAGGTTTCAAATTCTTGACATGTAAGCAGAGCAAGATTTTAATTTGTTGTTTTTGTTATGTTGTATATGTATGATAACATTGCAAAGTATTTGGAAATTGCTGAAAGGTTCAACAAAAAGTGCAGACACTATGCAGTGCTGAGGATCAATGGACTGGTAATGGAGTCCTGGAAAAGTCAGGATTTTATGTTGTATGGCTGAGTTATGGTTTAAAGCCCTAGTCATTAACAGATCATTTGACTTGGTGTTGTCAGCTACCTGAAGAGCATCGCTCCCATGCCTGTACCAATAGCCATTCCCATGAGGATGCTGGAGGTGTTTACCAGCACAGACAGCTATCAGGCAGTTGCCGAGAAAGCCAGGCAACCCCACTCAGTGTATCGCGTCTACAAGTTTCTCATCAGCAAAGGTATACCAGGGCATTTGGGAATAAAATATGATCACCATTAAATGTAGATTTGTGGATGTCTTTGGCATACCTTGATAAACTTGACTGTTTTATTTCATTGCCACTGAACTTAGATATATTTTTTTTATTGCTGCTACATGCGGGTAGTGACCTCGTATGTGTTGAAACAAGTACAAGCACTAGTTTCGGAGATGTATTGTCAATAGGTGCATAGACAGAATGCAAATGTTAGTTTCGTTTGTATTGTGTCATTTTATCTACCTTTAGACCCCTCTCCCAATCCCATGAAGCACTGTGTGAAAGTTTTGACAGTACAGCATCATAGTAATGTCCCTTTGTGCAATGATGTCATTGTTTTACATCACAGTGGAAGAAAGGAATGCCCACGAAAGATGACTTTAATTGCTTGATTTACCTTTCCAATCCTATAAAATACAGATTTTAGAAAACGTGACATTCATGTTTGGCAGGTAATTTTCATTATTGTGCGATCTCAAGTCCACCTTAAAATACACTCATTTACCCCACAAAGCTATAATGTGATGACTTCACAGCACAAATGGATGTCACCATGATGTTGCATTGTGGAAACTCTGTGGTGCTAAGTACATATACCTAGGCATTGACATGCGTTCTGTGCATGGCAAGAAGTTATTTTTGTGCTGAAAATCCATGGAGACAAAACCATTATGTATGGAGTAGCCTTATTTTCAGATTCATTTTCTGCTAGTGGTGTATCAATCCCTGCAGTAGAGATGAAATTTGTATGCAACTGTATGTTGCCTGTATCTGAGCATTGGTTCTGTGTGAAAAATTGTGCTAAATTTTTCTAAAATAATACAATATATCTAAATGTACAGAGGTGCATGTCATCTGTCTTCAGGATACTTTGGCTGCATGAGGACTCTGCTGAATGAGAAGGTACCATCCAGTCTGGACAAGACCATGGAGCCGCCAACACCTGTTGCGTCCAGTATCTTTGATCTTATCATGAAGCCAGTCTGCTTTGCGGCATCCAGCTCAGACAAAAATTTCAGGTAAGTGATATTATACGTCTGAAACATTCAGGTGAAGTGATGTTCTGCATGAAACTACTAGTATTTCAGAGACAAAATTTTAAAGGAGTGAAATACATACATTTGAGAGACAAATTCTTCTTGCACATGTTAGTAGTACAGTAAATCACCTAAAATTTCGCCAAAATGCATTTTATGGGCAAATGTGATGAAAATCCACTTTGGGTGCTGAATCTTGCGTTACAAACAAACCTCAGAACATCTTTCCAAGATCAATAGAACTCTCAGAATCATGAAAATATGCGGCTCTTTAACGTGTAAAACTTTACTATTTATCACGTTAATTTCAGGTGTTGACATCGTTTCAGATTAAATCCATACTAAGCTTAAACATATAACTGGGGAACCAATTGCAGGGGAAAAAAAGAAAACTAATATACAGATTTTTTTGTGAAGAGGATTCTCCACAGCCCTTACTGACCTGAATTGTATATTGATTTCATTGACCTGATTTACATGTTTTCATGTTCTCCCTGCTCAGTTCACTCCAAAAAATAGAAAAACAAAATAAACAAATAATTTGTAATGTACTTGGTAAAGTGATGACCGCAGAAATACTGCCAGTGACAGCTGTAAGGTCAAGAATTGTCGCCATTGGTAAGTGGCAATTCTTACAGTGTAGCAGTTATCAGATATACAAGTTCCAAGTTCAGATTCCTGATAATTGCTGTTGTGTTTTTCAGTCAGTCTGTTTTGAAAGCAGTGTGTAAAGCCCTCCTGTGCCCGTCTTACACAGAACAGATTGGACATTTTCTGCTTCCGGCTATGGCATATGGCCGCTATCCATTCCCTTTGGTAGAGCTGATCCAGGCACTTATCTCAGAGAGCCCTGAGGAATCGCTGGGTGGGCCCAGTGAGAAATGGTCAGGGACCTCGGCCCGACCGGACACCGCCACAACCCTCCCTCTCACGCCATGGTTGCTCTGTGCTCTTCTCACCCTTGGAGAGAAGGGACTGCGTATGTAGAGTGAACATACTAGCTTCTTTGTCATCATCAGACCAATGGTTTAAATATCTTACAGGCATGTAACAAAGCCAGGCAGAAAATAGTATGTTCTACAGGTTAATGCAAAGTATTTACAGATTTTGAAAAAGAGATATCTTCAAATAAAGCATGCTTAATCTGAAAGTGACTCTTTTCCATGCCAAAATGTTGAGGAAGTAGGGTAGTAGAGCTTCCATTGGGCTTGCATGCTTTGAACACATGGTATGTTTTCATTTTATAGTCAATACTCAATGTAGGTTCTTTTTTTGGTGGGGGGGGGGGGGATGGCGATCGGCTCTTCAGGGCGATATTCTTTTGAAATTGTCAGGATTTTTATTATTGTTTTTTTTTTTTTATTGCTCTTTTCATTTTTCTTCACCATTTTCTTCTGCACTTGTAGTTAAAATGGCTCAATCAAAAAAATTGAAACTTGGCAGTAGTATGTGATTCCCTACTCAGGAATATTTCACTTACACGACGCCAGCCAGCATTATGGTGGAAGGAAACTGGGCAGAACCCAGCTTGAACCCAAGACCATCTGCAGGTTGCAGGCAGACCTGCCCACGTATGGCCGGAGAGGAGGCCAGCATGAGCTGGACTTTGAACTCACAGTGACCGCATTGGCGGAAGGCCTCGGGATATTGCGCTGCGTTATCGCTCTAACTGACTGAGGCACGGAGGCTCCTGTGTGAACTGATGATACGTATTAAAAATCTGGTATAACAGGCCCCGTGATTTGGTAGCTATTTTGGAATAAGTGCAGAACGTATTTTAAAACATCTCAAAAATGGCTGAATGGAATCCCCTCGAAATTTGCATGTATATTCTTCGACACCAGTTCAAAAACATATGTTGCTTTATTTTTGCCTTTTTTTTTATTTTCAGTAAGCCCTGAAGGCCATCTTAAATATGTTATGTGACCTAGTTTTCACCAGTTTGCCTCAATTTGCCCAATTACGTTAAAAAAGGTGTCTGTTTACTTGTAAGTTAACATGAGCAGTGTAAAAATATGCTCATTTTGTCTAGCGGAAGTAGTTTTCAAGTTATTGCCAGAAAACTGTGCAAAAATGTCCCATTCACTTAACATGGAGGCTTGTGCAAGACGACATGAATTCCTTTCCTGGGTTAAGTCAAATATGCACCAAGAAAGCGTCGTCTTGATATCGTCTGCAGTGAGCAGTTGAAAGCCTATGAAGCTGATTGACTTGAGCTGCTGTCAGGGCAAACCTTCCAAGAATGTTGACTTTCTGTCTTTCGTTTTCGCCTTTGAACTGAACATGAAAGGCAAATTTTTCCATGCTGGTCTCCAGTACTAGACCTGTTGTATATGATTCCTGGCAGCCTAGAGTTCGAATCCAGTTGATTCCTTTCTATTTTTTTATGCTTTTTCTCCTTGTCACGTTTCATGGGCTTCTCAGATTTGCCCAATTTTGTTCAGCAGGGTGTTATTTTAAACGAAAATAAACATAAGGAGTGCAAAAATGTGCATCGGAAGTATTTTTCAGCTTATTGCCAGAAAAACTGCTGAAACATCACCCATTAACTTGAAATGGAAGCTTTGTGTAAGACATCATGAAATCTTTTCAACGGTACATTGAGAAAGCCTTTTGTCAACAGTAAACCTTGTTGTCTTTTCTTTCGGCAATAATCTGAAGATCAGACAAGAATATTCTTTATGCTGGTCTCCAGTACTAGACCTGTTGTGTATTATTCCTGGCAGTTTAAGGTTCAAATCCAGTTCATTCCTTTTCATTTTTGCCATTGTTTTTGTCCATTTTAATCCGTATGCAATTAGTGTTATTGTCTGTGCATGCAGTAGGTATGAGGTTGATCCATGGAATTGCTTCCCTGATAGCTGTATTTTGTTTATATAGCTTTATATTGTTTTCGGTTACAGAGGACCTCGTGTCAAGGGAGATGCTACAGTATGTTCTTGTGCTGAAGACACTAGTTATGGAGTTGCCTCCCCCTTGTGGTGCACATTTGGACCAAGGTGATTCTGACAGTGAAGAGGAAGGCATGATGATAGACCAAGAGGTAGGGCGAAGTGTTTCCATAGCAACACTAGCACACGGGCTATTTACACAAACGCATTCTCTGCCCTACTTCATTTCATTTTCAGCCTCACATATTAAAACTGATACATAAGCCTATATATGTATATATACACGCCACCAATAAAAATGAGGACTCTGGATAGCTTAACAAAGTAATGTCCCAAATTTTTTCGAAAACCAGTATTGCCACATTATGATATAACTGTACTAAATTTTCTAAAAACTCTCTTATCATAGTCATAGCACTTGTGGCTAGACTGAAAATACCTCTCCGTTTGGGAGACTTCACTAATCTTCCCACTAATTTCACAGTCAGCTAGGTTAGGGAGCATCTGGAATTATCCAGATGGTACAGTATATGATGGCAATCATTTTTATGGATGGAGTAAACAGGAGTGTCTGGAGTGAACCAGTGACATTTGGCAAGTTACTGGTACATTGTCCCATATTACGCATATTGGCAAGTGATCTACTATGAACTTCATGTGAGACTACGCAAGAACATTGTTGATCACTCACTATCACCAAAACCCTGAGAACATTGAAAGCAGGTAAGTCGAATTAAACTGATTTGAGGTTGTTCTGTATAAAAACATGGCTCTAATGCCACACTGATGGTGTATTTTCAGGTTGTCTCATACAGCAGTGTGGAAGACTTAAGAGAGGATTGTTTGAGATTACTCAACTCTCAGGATCTTGTGAAAGTTGTCCTGACCTCTACTGTGCATTACCCAGAATCTGCTACATTCATCGCTGTCTGTACAATATGTCATTCCTTACTTGCTGTACAAAGGCTCCCAGTGCATAAAACAAGGTGGGTCATCATAACTGGTGTAGACATTGTACACTTGTGCTCCCTTAAGCAGTATTCTTTTTGTAATATGAATGTATTATACAGGTAAGTACTTGGCAAGGTTTGTTCATTTCAGACCCCTAATCAGGTCAAGTATTCAAGTCCAGTTCCTGCTGGCTCATTGGTCTGCCTGTTGTCAGAATTATTTGTCAGGTGGTTTTCCCAGGGATTTGTACATTTTCCACCCATGAATCAAACTGCCAGCTTGTAAATTGAACACCAGTCAGAAAAGTAGAAGGTATTGCACAGTGAAGTTTGAATGCCATATTTATTGCTTGAGTGAAAGGTGGAAATGATAACCCATGAGGCTGGTTATCATTCCAGCTGTCATGTTTGGATCTCCTCAGTTATCATGGTCACCTCTCATGTGCACATCTGCTGAGATATTTAAATCTGTCATGTTCGCTTGTCCTGGGTTATTTCCATCTCTCCTGTTCTTGTCTCCTTGGTGATCATATCCACCTGTCATGTGCACATCTCCTTGATGACCATTTTCACCTCTCATGTTCACGTCTCCTTCATTGTCATTTTCACCTCTCAGGTTCACATCTACTGAGTTATGATTTCCACGTCTTATGTGTTTTGGTTATCAGTTCCACCTCTCACGGGCTGTCATATCCACCTTTCATGTTGGTGTCACATGGGCTGTCACTTTCACCTCATGTTTTGTTTTCTTGGTTAGTATTTCCACTTCTCACTGAAACAAGATTTTAATACAGTACTCAACCTTTGTTGTGCAATATAGTGCTTATCATTTGCATTCTGACAATATGATTTTGTGTATCTGTACAGACTAAACATTTTTTCTTCCACAGGGCAACACTGAATTGTGTATTGAGAGATGTTGTACATGATGTGATATAAGGTGCATCTGTGTTAACTTTTCCTGTTGCGTTAAGCACTTGTAAGAATGCACTCAAATTGGAATGTCATGAAAAGAAATGTTTCTTTTTTGACATAATCGCATCTGGGTGTGAAATACCCAAGTTATGGCTTTGAAATATAACTTGCATGATTGAAGGAAATCCTGATATTTCACCTTCATATAAATAATAAGTATGAAATGTAAGCAAACAGTACTGTCACACTGGCAAAATGGCTGTTCAGCATTGCATGTGATACATGTCCTCGTGATAAATATCATATCCTTGGATTGTGAGGTCAAATGTTGGAATATTTGATGTTTCAGGTTGCTCTACAGTTTAGCATATAATGCCAGTTTTATAAAGCAGCTGTGGGCAAATTGTATAGCTGTCTCTGCAGAGTCTGTGACTGGGTAAGTTTCAATAAGTCAATCTTTAATCAAACTTTTGCATACCTTAATGAAAAAGAATTTTGACTGAAATGTCAGTCGCTGTGATCATGTTATACATAGCGTCACAACATTAGGTTACGGATTAGGCTAATAAGGAACTTATTCCCCAAGCCATGAGTGGTTTAACGGGAGCTTCACATCGGACAGGGAAAACAAGTCTAGTTGAGCTGTGACAAATGTGGAGTAGTAATTTGTGCAGCCATTGACGAAACAATGACTGTGGTTACTGAGAAATCATTTTTTAGACTTTTGAGACAGGTGACTTGGAATTTGTTTGCCAAAACGTCGGTGTGAACCCACCAATCATCAACTATTATTCTGTCCCCTTATTTTGTGAATACACAACCTAGAATGATCTTCGCAGTATGCATTGCAAGTTACAAAATTACATATACAAACATCTCATAATTATTGTATCAGGTATCAGTAGTTTCAGACAGAGTCCGTGAACATGTGATCTTGTCGCCATTGTCTTCTGATCGGTAACTTGTCATCATCATTCTTCCAGAATGACTTCCATGCAAATCGCCATATGGTTTCTATTGGCTGTTGTTGAGTGGACCACATTTTATTATTGATGTGTTCCTTACAATTCTTTCAAGTCTACATAACCTAAGCCTATGTGCAATAATCGGTCTTCTCTGCTCTGTTTTCCCGCATGCGTGGGCAAGCGTTGAGTACAGATGAGAGTTACATGGGTGAATTAATTCTATGTGTAACATCTTTTTGTTAACCATTTTGCTTTCTTTTTATTAGAAAGATACCAGAACTCTTAGATGAACAAAAACATTTCCACAACTTCAGCTTCTGTGCAATTTCTGTACAATAGAAATCCCATTTTTGTCTTGCCAGTGAAGGAGTTATAGCGGCCTCATGTAGCACCTCACTCTGAAGTGAATATGATATCAGTGACAACCAGAGCAGGGCACATTGTTTAATCCAGTTGACGAAAATGGCCATGTCCTTGAAGCACTCAGTAGTAGTAGATGGACTCAGCCATGTGCTTAAAGCACAATGGTGTCATGCATCATGCCAATACCGCACTGACCAAATTATGTGTAGTCCGTCAGTGTAGATGGACTCGGGTATTATTATTTTAAAGTTCTGATACTCATCGCAGTCCTGAGTCCTTCACCTGAACTCAACAAAATTGCAGCAGATCTCGGAACTCCAGGTCAGTGAACCTACTCTCGATCAGGTCCTTTTTCCTGTCACCCAAACATATGTGTATTCGAAATAGACAAAAATTGAAATTTTGTGTTCCCTTTAACAGTTGTATTCTGAAGATTTAAGTAGAACCTACAGATGACAATGAAAACGTCAAGATGTTTTCGATGCCAGAACTCCATTTTATTTCAGGACCAAGAGTAGGTTACGAAACTTTTCAAAATGGCTGCCAATTGTGAGGCGTTTGGTACGTTTGAACTACTCTTAGCCAGTTTGACAACAAGACAGCTTCATCAGTAAAGGTAGCATTTGAGATCCAGACAGAAAACGACAAAGCACAAGAGGTGCTTTCCAGATGAACTAAGTTGTGTGTAGGTCAAAGAGGGAATTCCTTGGGCTGGACAGCTATGTTCTGTTTTTAATAACATCTGTTCAGCGCTGCAGAGTTCAAGCACTGTACTTGTGGTGACGTTCCTGGGAACAGATCAGTGTAACCGATTTGTCGGTGTGCACAATTACACTCTGCGTAATCAGTGCGCAAATGATCATTTCGTTTGCACAAAATTTGGGGTCTGTGTTGCAAGTATCACAAAAGTTACAGTGGCAAGTTTATAATAACAACACCATGGACAGCAGAAACCAGTTTAATCCAACAACTTTTTTTTGATAAAAATTTTCCAATTAAGGTGGGATCATTATGCTGAGGTCATTATGTCCCACGAAGCATTGACTAGTACATGTTTTCATACGGTCTCTCAAACATCTATCTCCACTGATGATTGCTGGCAGTCGATTATTCTTGTGTTCATTATGGTGCTTTTTATGTTGGTGCACATATGTTGATAAATACTCCTGGGATCAAAAATGCGAAGCCAAGCAGTCATTTGTACAAGCCAGCAAGGGTAATGTGAAAGTGTTTGACGTGTATATGTAAGATAGCATAAGTAGTTTCTGGTACTTACATTGGAAGACTGCAAAAACTTGAAAGAAATCAGTTGCACATTACAGTATTACTAGTTTGCTGAAAATGTTAGAGAAATTGGTCAGGGTCCATCATCAAGCTGTTTGTTTTGGTCTTGTCACAATTCAACTCCCATCATCTTCATTTTATGAAGTCAAACACTTCGCCTATAGCTGCCTTTTCTGCCTTGATATACCCAATCTACCTGATTCAGTAACTGGTGAATATTAATGAATATATTAGCCAATCGAATTGTAGTTCCCCTAATTGATGAACAGCAAAGATGAAACAGTATGTGTCCGTGCACATTTCAAGTGAGAGGTAAAATCTTAGCGAAGTAATCACATGGCCTTTCCACTACGTTACAACGCCATGGGAAGATCTGATTGAACACTAAGGGCACAAACTCAGCCACCCAAATTGTGGAGGATGCAAAGCTCCTAAGCTAAAGAGAAAAATGCAACACAGAAGCAGAGCCGAGCTGGTAGGGTTAAAGCCGGGTGGTAGGTGTCCAGGTAGGTAGTTTGAGCCATTAGTGTTTAATGGGACCTTTCCATGGTGTTGTAGTGGAAAGGCCATGTGATTACTTGGCTAGTAAAATCTCGGACAGATAAGAACTTTCCACACGTCCAAGGATGGAGACAAAGTTGCATAAATAGACAAATTGCTGGAATGCTTCCATTATTAAGACTTTATGTCAGAATATTTCTTGGAGTGTGCGACTGTGGAGATAAAATAGGATGAAATCTCTTGATTGTTCGACAAGTCAGCCCGTGGTCAGATGTATGATCCGAGCAAGACGACTTACCCGCTGTGCCTTTGTACTCTGAATTACACCGCCTGTGGTCATGCAGACTTAAATGTTCTATGTACAATATGGTGCTGCCGGCCACTACATGAGCTGAACATGGTGTGGTCTATTCTATCATTAAGGTTTGGTCAACTTGTATTGTTCTAATGCTGTGCATTAAAGAGCTGTCAGTAAATTTGATTAACACATTTGAAATTTATTATATGCATAAATTATTTGCCAACCCATGCAAGCAAGTATCTGATTGGATAACGATGACGGCTTTTCTAGTTTTAGCTGCAGTGGATTCGCACAGTCAGTTGATCAAGGCAGAGTCATAAATACGAAGTGTCTCCTAGTGTCTGGCTTGATGTAACATAGATGACTCCAATGATATCATGGCCAGAGAATGGGTCCAAGATCTGATGAACACTTGCATGAGTTGTGAACTTAGGGTTGACGTTTACTGTACGTGTCGGGTATTTCTGGTGTTACAGATTCCAAACCCGTCTGTTATAAATGTTATCAGCAGGGCTGCATTCATTACATGTAACTTGTTTCTTTTGTTACACATCTGGAGCCTGTCTGTTTTGAATGTTATGTACATCATTGCATTTGCTACCCATGGCTTGCTTCTGCTTTTCCAGATCCCAGTGTTCTTGATAACAGATCTTATAACATATACAAAAGCTATCACAGTAGTTTTCTTTTTTTATATTTGGCTTGTTTCTCTTGTTACAGATCCCAAACTCTTTGTTACAAATGTTTCCAGGACTATTACAAATGTTATTTGGATGGTTATCTCTGTTACGTTTAGCTTGTTTCTAGGGTTAAAGGTTCAAAACAGTCTGTTACAAACAGCATCAGTTTGGTTGTCCTCATTTTTACATTCAGCTTGTTTCTCTTGTTACAGATCACAAACCCGCCTGTTACAAATGTTATCAGGAGGGTTACAGATGTCCCTGCGTGATGTGGAAAGAATCATCCCCATGCTGTCAGTATTCTGTTCTCTGTTCAACCACTCGCTTCTCACTCTGCACGATGCTGAGTTTTATGGGGGGTACAAAGGTAAGAAAACTTTATTTTCTCATTCATGCTTGTACTGAAGTGCTGAAATTACAGAATCACATCTAGGTTCCTGTACTTTTTACTTAATGTAGATCATTGTTAACTGCATTCTTTCTTGCATGCCGTGACATTTGCTTCAAAATCAATGGAAATCAGTCTCCATTGTGAGACTTTCACTATACATGTATGTACCGACCTTTGTGTATGTACATATATGTACCCTATTCTCTTGTTTAAGTAAAATAATATTCATCGGTAAGGTGTAAAGCGTCAAACTTAACAACTCAAAACAGTCAAAGTAGAACCCAGGGTTTAAAAAGACAAAATTATGCTTGTTTCTGATTGATGGGTCTTTTATTATATTATATTTATATACAGGCTGATGTGGACATGCACTTTCAATGAAAAAAACTCAAGATAATAACAAACAAATAAAGGAACAGAGTCTATGTGAGCCTCATCATTGATCTGTTGAACTATCTGGAGAGAGAGAGAGAAAGTAATTTAGGGTAACAAAAAGAACTATTGATAAGTCTTTCTGTAATGCTTCAATACAGGATTTGGAAACCTTACTTTGTACTCAGCAATATGATCGTTGATAAAGAAGACACATGTTCACTGGAATATATCAAATGCTATACTCAGATATCTAGGAATGTTGTAAAGTGAATGCCACAAGCCAGATGGACAGCAATACACAACTGTGCGTGGTACAGTAAAGGTTTTATTATATTATTGTTAAAAAGGGTAAATGTGATGCAAGAAAGAAGACAATAAATGTAAAAACGTAACAGCAATCTAATAACATTCATACATTGGTATAATTTAACCTCTAGAATTATTGAACCATCTGTAGACAGGAAACAATTTGGGGTAATGAGAAGAACTGTGTTGATAAGTCCTGCTGTATAACTTGAGTACGAGATTTGGAAACCTTGCTTTGTCTGTATTGAGTGACTTGATCAGTGGACAAAGAAGACATGAGTTCTAAGGAATCTCTGATTTTGCATAACATTTCAAAGTTATCTCGGCCATGTATGGTAATGGTGCAAGTGTCTGTGCTGTCAAGTTTCCTGTGTTTGTGGTCTGTGGTGTAGCTGGGAGAGGAAACTGGGATCTTAGGCAAATAGGATTTTTCCCCCAGCCTCTTGTCATGGGCTGCACAGGCACAGATGTAGATGTCTACTGCAACTCTTCCCAGAACCATCTGATCCCTCTCTAAGGTGAAGACAATCTGCAGTGGTCTTCTGTTGGGTCCTCCCACACGGGAGGCCAGACACATGAACTGGTACAGATAGTTGAGGTTAGGGCAGCCAGCCTGGGGCTGTTGATAAGGAGTCAGCACACTGTGCCTTCCTGTGGAAGATCATCCAGGTAATGACTGAGTTGATTTTCACAGCGAACAAGGTGACTGGCAGTAGGGTGGTTGGTTGTACTCTCTGCTGGTGACAAGGTTAGGACACCGTGTGACCACAGCTTGTGCATGTTCTGCCTTACTGAAGACAGCCATGGCTCGGATGACGCTGCCCTCTGGTAGAGGCTGACTGGTCTGAAACTGGACAGGACAGGAGCTGGCCATCTTGACATAAAGCTTGTGAGTGAGGGCAGAGTATGTCCAGCTAGTGGACTTGGTCTCTCTCTGGGGTGGGGAAAAGGAGACTTGGAATCCATAAGTGCCTGGATAATTGGTGTTGGAAGGAGTGAAATGTTTGGCATATGTTAGCTCACCTGGTGGACTCATGGTAATGTGGGGTGAAATCTGGCGGAGATAAGGTTGAGTTATTGCTGTGTTGGGAGGAGAACTGGTCACTATGGAAATGTGATCACTGGTGTTAGATGCAGGAGAGGTCAGGGTGGATTGTTGCTCACAAGGTCTGTCCACAGTTGTTATCTCAGAGTGGAGTTCCTCCAAGGATATGCCAAGAAGATTGTGGTCTATGTCAGTCTCTGTGGTGACATTAGGATTAGAACGATCTGGGCTGAGCTCCTCAAGGCTGCAGAAAATCATCATAGGTATGTTGAGAGAGGTGATGAGAGGTAGTCATGTGAAGGTAGATTTGAGTGACGAGTGAGATGTGATCATCGCGCTGAAGTATATATAGGACATTTCTTCCAGACCAGGGGCAGAGATGGGACCGTTGTCTTCACTGCTCTGTGGGGCACCTTCTTTCATATCGTTCTTCAGGGATTATCAGCTCTGCGGATTCCTTTCTAATTTTTTACTGAGGAGATAAAAGAATACCCATTTAGTTGCCAGAATGTCAGCTGGGGTTCCTTGCTGGGTTATATTTTTGTTAATCGTATCCAAATCAGTGAGCTGTGTTTTCCTCTCCAGGTGTTCTGTTTTATCCATGTATAATGATTTTGATGTTGTTTATATAATGAATAATAGTTTTCTGTTAAATGAATATACTTGTGATCAGTCTGTTTGTAAAATTCAAAGTCCACAACTACAAATAGATTGAGATTGTCATTTTAACGTGTACATGAAATATGTGAGCTATGGTCAAGTTTTCCTGAAAGTGTCATTTTATCTTTCTGTGTATTACTCATATTTCTGCAGCTATTTGTCAGGCTTGTAATGGACCTGTAGAATCTCTTACCAGTGAGAAGTGTGACTTGGTGAATGAATTTGTTAACCAATTAGGGACAGGTAAATTTTGTGTAAGTATGTTGCTCACTGACCTGAAAATCAACTAAAATAAATGTTTTTACTTGGCATAGAGTGAGACACGAGAAGTAAACTATTTTCTATCTTTGAGATCAGTTTGCAAAAAAAGTTGTGAATAAAAATGAAAGGGTGACCTTTTTCCTGGTGTTAGGACTTTATCATTGTGATAAAGTCACACCACCCAAGGATTGTTTTGTCGACATGTAACAGTTACCAAGCCACAGCTGGATGTTAAAGTTCATTGAGTATTCACAAAGGTTAAGGGTCACAATGTCTAGCAGATTTTCCCTGGTGAGATGACACCCACTGTTGAAAGTTAATGAGGAATTATAGGTTATACTGGCTCAAACAAATGGCAGACATTAGTAGCCTACACCTGTTAATAACAACTGTCTGCCTTGGGAGTATATTTAACACCTCTCATTGATGACAAGATTTCTCTGTAAGAAAACTCTGAAAACATTGTCTGTTGTCTATACATATACTGTAACTGGCACCATATCACATGTGGTATTGACAACAGTGTCTGCAGGTAGTTATTAAAGGTTAATTTCCTCATCAATGATGGTTGGTAAATGTACACCTGAATGAAAAAGCTGGTTCTAAAAGGTGTAGACATCAATGTCTGTTGTCTGTCGTGACCCTTAAAGCCTGTGATCAATCAAAAGTATTGAAGTTTAGATGTGATGTGGTGCAACTTAGATTTATGTACAGACAACACGGGATATCTCCTAGACATTCTGACCATTAATCTGTGTAATTATACTGATTGATGTTTAACACCTAACTGTGGCCTGGTGCTGTTTCCATGTAGACTCAGCAGTTCCTGGGGACAATTTTCCAACATTAGAAGTCCAGCATGACAATCTGTTTTCTCCCATTAAAAGTACCAGGCAACTACAACTAATAATGTATTTAGCATGGGTATATACTCCGGACCTGTTCTTCAGAATATAAGAATGATCTCTCATATCCTGGTTTGCTCTGGTACCAGTTGTATATAGACAACATAGGATGGATTGACTTTAGGATTGAGTTTAAACACGGTGATGACTGGTTGAGCTTTAATACCCTGATATGTGAGAAAATGTTTATTCGAGGCAGTATTCTGTTCAACACCGTCAGTCACAAGGTGTGTGGTTTGTGATTAGTATGTTCATCAGTACTGGGTGTGACGTTGTTGTTGTCCTTTGTAGACTGTTTACAATTTCTGTGATATAGAATAGGATTTGACAAGATCTTGATATCATTTGAATGAATCAGTGCTTTAATGTGATACAAGCATTCATTTCCTCTTTCTGCATTCATTTTTCCGTTACAAAGTAATTACCTCTTGAACTAACTCTCCTACATCAAAGGCATGTTTTGTTGAGCCCTGTGTGATAAGGTGTGACTTTGAAAGTGGCTACACGCACATAGTTAATTATTAAATTAAAAGAGGGATCATTAACTTTAAAGAGCAAACACTTTTCTAAATGTTGATCATAGGGAAATAAATTTACCTATAAGGATGAAAGTTTTACAGCTTTCTCTTCAGTTAATGCAACAAACAATATATGTATTTGGAATCAGTCAGTGGTCAGTCGCCAGACATGAGTGGTAATATGATGCAGGCCTATTAGACATCTAGCACATAGGTGAATAAGTTATGCTGTCCATAGTTTAATCTGTTTTTCCCTTGTGGACCAACTTGGGTGATTTTTACACTTGTCATAAAGGCTTGCAAACAACACATGTATGCAGAGAATATATCAAATTTTCAGTAATTACGTTTGTTATAAAGGGAACGCAGAGTGATGTGGGCTGAACTCCTCAAGGCTTGTCCACAGCTGTAGAAAATCCTCATAGGTATGTTGAGAGAGGTGGTGAGAGGAAGTCATGTTAAAGGCAGATCTGAGTGACAAGTGAGATGTGATCAGTATGCTGAAGTATATATAGGATATTTCTCTCAGACGATTGGTAGAGATGAGGCCGGAGTTGTCTTCACTGCTCTGTGGGGCACCCCACTGATGTTTCTTCTCAGGGATTAACCCAGCGGATTCCTTTCTACTATTTTCGACTAAATACCCAATTAGTAGCAAGTAAATCAGCTGGGGTTGCCTGATGTGGTGTGTTTGGATTAATCCAATCAAAGTCTGTGAGCTGCATTTTCCTCTCTAATGGTTGTGTTTTATCTTTGTGTAATGCTAATATGGTCTTGCCATTATGGCTGTGAAACATTTTTGACTTTATTGTTTCAAAGTTTTTTTTTTTGTGGTTGTATTTTTGTGGCTGAAATTTAAGATTATTTAAATTTTTAAAGAAATATGTAATTTTTTGTCTGTTTTTCCCATTTCCTTTTCTCCTTTATGGGTCATGTTTTTTGCAGAGTTCACCAGTATTTAATCTGAGTTGATGCTCACAGTGAGCAAGGTGACTGGGAGTAGGGTGGTTGTGCTCCACAGCTGTAGAAAATCCTCATAGGTATGTTGAGAGAGGTGATGAGAGGTAGTCATGTTGAAGGTAGATCTGAGTGACAAGTGAGATGTGATCAATGTGCTGAAGTATATAAAGGACATCTATCCCAGACCAGGGGCAGAGATGGGGCAGAGCTGTCTTCTCAGCAAGGGTGCCATCCTTTCGTACCTCAGTGTATCTCCCTCAGGGTCCACAAATACCTTGCTTTGGTTTTGTTTGAAGGTAGAAAATCTCCAGTGAAATATGAGAAAGTGGGATAGGGTTCCCTGCTGGAATAATCCAGATTAATGCAATTACCTCTGCTAAATCATTTTTTGACTGTGATTCATTTTATCTTTGTAGTGATGCATGACTCCAAATATAGAATACTAATGAAAATGAAAGGCTTGTTTAGATGATTATAGACTACTAGTACTCATACAGTTTATTTGATAAATTCCATCATCATCAAATGTTGCATATTAAATATCAGGTCATAGCAAGTAATGATTAAAAATAATTGAAACAATTGTGCCCAGTTAAATGGACAGTCTAAATATGCCTAAGGAGACAGGGATTTTATAAAATTTGCTAGGTAGTGTATAAAAATAGAAGTTTCAATAATTGGTGAAATTTAAACTTTCTTCAGATTTGACAAATAGAAAGGAAAGTAAATTTCCAGTACAAGTAGAGTTGCCAAAAATGGAATCCTGAAGATTAACAGTTGATAATGCAGTGTTTTAACCATCAAGGCAATACATGTATATCTTTACATGTTTGTTTAGTCATTTTCAGGAGACAGTAAATTTATGGAGCCAAAAAAGGTCATCCATAATCCAACCATGTTAATTTCGCTAAGAGGCAAATCTTGCAACAAAAATACAAATCCAATTAAACCAATAAAAACTGTTTGGTTTGTGTGCCAGTTAGGTTTATTGGGATTTTGATTTTGTTGATTATCAGCACCTTGAAGTAGCAAGCCTTGTAGACAAATGAGTGTCAGTGATATGTGTACATCTGTGCTCAGTGTTTATTTTGCCTTGGTGACTGCTAGTGCCCATGACACTCAAGAGGCAGCTGGCACAATCTGGACTTCAACAAAGTCTGCTTGCTTTCCACTGTTATGGTGCACACATGTTGGTTGTGTGTGGAAAAGCTCATTGGCCCAATAATGACTACCATTTTATAAATGAAAAATTCTTGACTGGCATAAAACAACAATCAAGTATGGTTTTTTGTTTCAAGTTTTAACTTGAACTAGTTGACTAGTTATGATTAGCAGACAATTCCTGTGGATGTGGTAACCCTTTAAAACTTAAGTGTGTGTGTGTGTGGTCAGTGAAAAGCACTTAAAACCCAGCTTTGATGTGCTAACAGACGCTACACTGATGCTTTGTCTATATGATTTATCAATGATGATTAACATGGTGTATAAAGCGATCAGTTATGTACAGACAACAGAGATTATCTGTTGGACAATCTGACTTGTGAACTTCATAATGACTACTGGACCTTTAAACACAAAGGGGTGATGTGGTGCCACCTAACCTGATATATCACACAATCCTGACGATATCCACAGGATGACTTTCTGGCTCTTCAACCTTCTGATCACTGATTGATCTTAAAACCTGGGAATAATGGGGTGCCACTCTTCCTCAGGCATTACTACAGATGGATGATGTACAGTTGATCAGGGATTAATAGTTAATATTCCTTATGTGATAATGAGGATTTTTTTATATGCATAGACATTAAGCAACTTCTTGTGTCTGCTGAAGTCAGCTGTAAATTCGTTTAGCACTCCTGTCTGTCACCAAATCAGATAAACAGGTTAAAGATCAGGTCGTAGTATTGTATGAATATTACAGCATTGTTTTACTATGTACGTGCTGTTCAAATCACTTCAAATATATTCAAGTTCTTCTTGCATAGTTTGAACATATCCTTGTCATGATATCATGGATATGACTGCAATATTATTAATGTGACATTCAGTCATAATCATTCATGCATTAATGTGGTAAGGTTAAGATTCATATGTCACATAATGCCCATTTCTTACATTCAATAATGATAAATCACCACTATAGCAAAATATCTTCGTGTAAATCTTGTCATAGCCATTACCATGTACATGTATATAGGTGCTATTACCCATTGTGAAAATGGCCACATTAAAGGGCTTGTCTATCTTGTAAAGCTTCAATTCTGTTTCTGTCACAGTAAATCTGGTTGAGGGTAAAATTAGTTTTTACTCTTTATAATTAGACTTTATGTGTTTAACCTTTGCTTTTGAAACAGCTGACTCATCAACTATGCAAGGATAAATTTGCACTGTTGAAGTTGCAATCCTGCAGTAGGGCAAAAATGACTGCTTAAATATGAAGTAAAAGAATGTCAATCATTACTGTTTTTTTTTCTTGAAGAACACTCATGGGGCTACTATTTTTAAGCCTGATCCATTTTTATATTTAATTACATCTTCTAGATATTGTTCTCCTGATATATTTTCTTCAACCGAATCCCCACCATAATGCTTTTCTTAACAATGCTCAGTTGTTACTAGCATTCATTAGCATGAAATCAACTCACTGAAATACATTAGTCCATGTGGTTAGATTTGATGATTTGATAGAGGGTTATTCCCCATCTTGTTGGTAATAACAAGTCATGGCCTCTGATGGACTCACATTTACCAATTGTCTGCGTAATTCTCTATTGAGTCACATGTCATCTTCCACAAATAAAATATTTTTTTTAATCTGTTTTCTTTTTAAATACTGGTGAAGTCTGCAAAAAAACATGACCCATAAAGGAGAAAAGGAAATGGAAAAAACAGACAAAAAATTACATATTTCTCTAAAAATATTAAAAAATCTTAAATTTCAGCCACAAGAATACGACACAAAAAAAAAAACAAAAAAAAAAAACTTTGAAACAATAAAGTCAAAAATGTTTCACAGCCATAATGGCAAGACCATATTAGCATTACACAAAGATAAAACACAACCATTAGAGAGGAAAATGCAGCTCACAGACTTTGATTGGATTAATCCAAACACACCACATCAGGCAACCCCAGCTGATTTACTTGCTACTAATTGGGTATTTAGTCGAAAATAGTAGAAAGGAATCCGCTGAGTTAATCCCTGAGAAGAAACATCAGTGGGGTGCCCCACAGAGCAGTGAAGACAACTCCGGCCTCATCTCTACCAATCGTCTGAGAGAAATATCCTATATATACTTCAGCATACTGATCACATCTCACTTGTCACTCAGATCTGCCTTTAACATGACTTCCTCTCACCACCTCTCTCAACATACCTATGAGGATTTTCTACAGCTGTGGACAAGCCTTGAGGAGATCAGCCCAAATCACTCTGATCCTAATGTCACCACAGAGACTGACATAGACCACAATCTTCTTGGCTTATCATTGGATGATCTCTACTCTGAGATAACAACTGTGGACAGACCTTGTGAGCAGCAATCCACTCTGACTACTTCTCCCACATCTAATAAAAATGGTTACATCTCCAGGAGATCAGCCCAAATCACTCTGATCCTAATGTCACTACAGAGACTGACATAGACCACAGTCTTCTTGGCTTATCATTGGAGGATCTCTACTCTGAGATAACAACTGTGGACAGACCTTGTGAGCAGCAATCCACTCTGACTACTTCTCCCAAATCTAATAAAAATGGTAACATCTCCACAGTGGCCACTTCTCCCAACACAGCAATAACTCAACCCTGTCCCAGCCAGATTTCACCCCACATTACCATGAGTCCACCAGGTGAGCTAACATATGCCAAACATTTCACTCCTTCCAACACCAATTATCCAGGCACTTATGGATTCCAAGTCTCCTTTTCCCCACCCCAGAGAGAGGCCAAGTCCACTAGCTGGACATACTCTGCCCTCACTCACAAGCTTTATGTCAAGGTGGCCAGCTCCTGTCCTGTCCAGTTTCAGACCAGTCAGCCTCTACCAGAGGGCAGCGTCATCCGAGCCATGGCTGTCTTCAGTAAGGCAGAACATGCACAAGCTGTGGTCACACGGTGTCCTAACCTTGTCACCAGCAGAGAGTACAACCAGAACCACCCTACTGCCAGTCACCTTGTTTGCTGTGAGCATCAACTCAGTCACTACCTGGACAATCCTTCCACAGGAAGGCACAGTGTGCTGACTCCTTATCAACAGCCCCAGGCTGGCTGCTCTCACCTCAACTATCTGTACCAGTTCATGTGTCTGGCCTCCTGTGTGGGAGGACCCAACAGAAGACCACTGCAGATTGTCTTCATCTTAGAGAGGGATCAGATGGTTCTGGGAAGAGTTGCAGTAGACATCCGCATCTGTGCCTGTCCTATTCGTGACAGGAGGCTGGAGGAAAAGTCCTATTTGCCTAAGATCCCAGTTTCCTGTCCCAGCTACACCACAGACCACAAACACAGGGCGGCAATCAAGGGGAAACTCAACAACACAGACACTTTCACCATTACCATTCATGGCCAAGATAACTTTGAAATGTTATGCAAAATCAGAGATTCCTTAGAGTTCATGTCTTTTTTGTCCACTGATCAAGTCACTCAATACAGACAAAGTAAGGTTTCCAAATCCTGTACTCAAGTTTTACAGCCAGACTTATCAACAGAGCTCTTCTCATTACCCCAAAATTATCGCCTCTCTGCAGACGGTTCAGTAGTTCAAGATCTGTGCTGATTATGCCACATTTAGGTGTGTTTTTGTTGCTGTTAAGAAATGTTACATTTATTCTGATTTCATATTTGTCAGTTTTTGGTTTGATCTCAAGGCTTCAATTTTGCAATAAAGACTAATGGCCATCTTTAGGAAGTCAGCCATTGTGTAGTACAGATGGTTCATCCTACACAATGCCAGCCTGATCATTGTACCTTAACACCAGCAAAACGAGGAAGTCCGCTCATTACCTGCATGTCATGATCTAATAAGGTATAGTTAGAACTGGTTATGGGTATCAGACCTGACGTAGTGCACTTCTGGGTTAGAAAGGCTTGGACTGATGCATTCCTTTCTCCTAAGTAAATGTTTTTCATGGGATGTTGTATGTTGCAGACTCCAGTTCCTCGACCATGCCCTTTGACCTGCCGGAGCTGGCGCAAATGGCCTTAGCACTGAGGGAAGCCTGTCTAGGGATCATAGAGTTGGCCCACCCGGACTCCAAGCCTGTGGTGCATGAGGAGTACAGAGCTGCCCTGCTTAAGACAGGTATCCGCACCCACCAAGAAACTTCACCCACCGAGGAGAAACAGACTGAAACATGGGCTTACCTCTTCAAGGTTGGTAGATCAAGTAAGAGTTTCTAGTGTTTTAAAGAAATGGCAGATCACAGTAATGTTTCTGCCAAGGAAGGACCTAATGGAGAAAAACAAATGGTGAATGACTAATCTACCCTGGCAGCAATGAGCTGACCGCTTTCTTTGTGGTCCAATGGTATGAGATTCACAAAATGTCTTTGTTCACAAAAAAGCCACTGTGCAGTATTATCGAGTGCTAAAAGATATATATATATATATACATATTGTTTCTCTGTCACTTTATGCTCAGTGCCAGTTGTATTTGATGTTAAAGGGTTGATTGTGAAATAAATGAAATATCTCGGAACTGAGTGATAGGAATCAAAATGTAAAATTGTCAAATGACGATTTCTTTGTACATGGCTTGGAATATGGTTTGTTGTAAGGTTGACCTCAGGTGGTCTCAGATGACCTTTATTGTTACTCTGTCAGATGGTAGAGATGTCTGCAGATCTGTCTATATATATTATATTATTTTTCTGTAGGTAATCGCCCACTTGGTTCGGCAGTTGTACAAGAGAGATGCCCGCCGTCAGTTTTGCCCCCCAAATCACTGGCTGGCTCCTCATGTGTCCATCAAAGCTGAACGGGTATGCCTATCATCATTTGATCTGCAGTTCGTGTTTCTTTCTCTTTCCTGAAGGAATTAGACAACTGCTGTGATGTTTGTAAACCTTTGGAGTACAAAAATCCAGTCAATTTATTTCACTTCCTTTGGTTTAATTTCTATAACTGGCTGACTGACAATATTTATTTTAGTTGAAGTTTGGCCCACACTGAGAGCATCAGCCATAACCTTATGGAACAGATTTGTCTGTTTGGCAGTAAATGACCAAAAATTTGATTCTTGTCTGAAGTTTTTTGCCTGTAATTGTAGATAATTTCTTGTAGTAGAGAATCTGTTTGTTGGACATTGTGGTTGTGGCTGATGCTCTCAGTGAGAACCAGCCATCACCTGTTAGGAATGTTTTTAAAAAATAAGGAAATAAAAGGGGCAATCAAAAAGATATTGATGTTGAATAATGATGGTAATGTAATATTTCACTTTCAGCCTGCTCAGCTTTACCGTGCTCAGAGAGAAATGTTTGTCCGACGGCCATTAGGGGCTTTAAGGTCATTAGCTAAAACCAAAGGTACTCTTTGTATTTATCAAAAGCTTGTCATAATAAATACAGTTTTTAGTGATAAACTCCATTGTGAAGTGTTTTACAGAAGATGATAGGTATAAACATACATGTACATGAATAGTTTTAATATTACAACTGTTGAAAGATTTATAGTACATGAATGTTTGGTCGACTGCAGCTTAAATCAGAAAAGTTCTCAAGTAGATCTACCTGGAAATAAACATTTCTTTGGATTCTGTGTTGTGCAGGTTGATTAGTCTATAGTACAGCATTGAAGTTCAGTCAGATTGTTCCAGACTTTGCTCAGTAAAATGGTCATCAACGTCTGCTTACATTTTAAATGTTTTGAGGTTGAAGTGGTCTTCATCTTCTATACTTTGTAAAAGATATAAATGTTTAAAGACTATGATGACCCAACTCAACAGTGAAGGTTGTCCACGGGTTCACATTGTTATAACATAGCATTATTTGTGTCTTGATTTCAGTTGAAGATGAAGGGCCACCCTTGTCTAACAAGGAGATCCGAAACCTGGTGGTTTTAACCGAAGTGCCTTTTGTTGTGGCCTTCCAAGAGAGAGTTAAAGTAAATAGGTTTTTCTGTTGTTTGTTTAGCACTTCTGATTATATCTGAATTTAACAGATGATTCATTCGGGTGTGAATTAGTGTTTAGGGGATAATTTGGATGGATATTAAAGTATACCGTGTATTTCTGTTGTGTTCAACCTCACCCAAGTGTTGCCTTTCTACTACTTCATCTTTAGGTAGAATAATTGTTAAACCATTTCACATTTCTCTACCTCCTCTGTCTCTAGCATAACTGAATAAAGCATTGGTTTCACTTGCAGCTGAGCAACCCATACGGTATGAATAAAAACAGGTCTGCCAGCAACCTGCAGATGGTGGTGGGTTTCCCCCGCGCTCTGCCCGGATTCCTCCCACCATAATGCTGGCCGCCGTCGTATAAATGAAATATTCTTGAGTACGACATAAAACAACAGTCAAATAAAATAAATAAATAAATGAATAAAAACAGAATTTTTAATGAACTTAATCCTGGTTAAACTGAGGGTTTGTTGATAACTAGTATAGGACAGTGATTGACTGTGGGAACCAATAAACCTGATACTTGAAAAGTTCTTGAGCATAATGTTAGTCCAATATCTTCAAACACTGAATCCATGTACGGAGTTTGTTTTGTTTTTAAGGTGTTACAGAGGCTAATCAACAAGGATAAAGAAGAGCACCAGAATGATATAACCCAGTTCCTGTCAGGCCCAGCTATTAATGTCATGATTAGACGTAACTACATCTATGAGGATGCCTTTGAAAAACTTTCCAAAGACAATGGTGAGATTAATCAGATGGCGAACTTTTACAGTGTTGTGCTTTATTGACACATACAAAATAAATTACGTGTGTGAAGTCTTCTCCAGTATACCGCAAGTCTTCCAGGTAGGTTTTTTCTGCTGCATTCAAGGTAAATGTGGATGATTTATACTTTTGGGTGATATAATTTCCTCAGGACACTTTGCAGTTCACTTGAACAGTACTGCAGCAGATGTTTTTGATTTATTTTGGCATCCATTTCAGCCATTTCTTTATCAGCAGATGATCATGGGTTTCACCCAAGTTCTGCCTAGTTCCTAATACCATAATGCTACCCACCATTGAATAAGTGAAATATTATTCAGTAGTGAGTAAAAGACCAACGAAATAAATTTGTATATAAATAATAATGAAAATCTAATGTTTATGACATTTAGGTTGATGCTAGTGCTAGGCTTGATGGTCCCAACTCTTTAGAATGTTTCCCCTTGCCCTCAACAGAACCCAACCTAAAGCTAAAGATGAGGATCCAGTTGGTGAATGCAGCAGGGCTGGATGAGGCTGGGATTGATGGGGGAGGTATCTTCAGAGAGTTTCTTAGTCAGCTCTTAAAAACAGCCTTCGACCCAAATCGTGGATTCTTCAAGTACACAACAGACCGGCTTATTTACCCCAACCCCCAGGCTAAGGTGTTGAGTGAGGATTACATCAAACATTACTTCTTCATTGGCAGAATGCTGGGAAAGGTAGGTCAGAATTATTTCATTACTTATCTGTAAGTTAACGAGGCAAAACCTTTTCAGATCTCAGGTTAGATAGTCACCATTAAGTAGGGATGTTGTGACAATGGGGGCTTGACCTGTTCATTTGTATCCTTCCTTTCCAGGCAATCTATGAGAACATGCTGGCTGAGCTTCCATTTGCCAGCTTCTTCCTGTCCAAGATCCTGAGTCGCCACAGTGGAGACCTGGACATCCATCACCTGGCTTCCATGGACCCAGAGATGTACAAGTAAGCATGTTCTGGTGCTACTTTTGGGCCTCCATGGCCAAGGGGTTAACTGCAAGCACGTCATAATGACCTAGTTGCCACTCACCAGTGGGGGTCGCCATGAGTCCCGCCGCTACCTGCGGATGGTCTTGGGTTTCCCCCCGGCCCTGCCTGGTCTCCTCCCACCATAATGCTGGCTGCGATCATATGAGTGAAGTGTTCTTGAGTGTGGGGTAAAACACCAATCAAATAAAGTAATAAATGAATCCACAGTAACAGAAGATTGTACATCACATTTCTCATAATGTTTTTGTGAATGATGTTGTTATTAGGCTATAACCTAATCATTTCCATGGAAAGTTATGAAATATTGATTTACGAAATTTTATGAAAATGGCCCAGCTAATGGCATGTATAACATCAGTGGTGCTAAACAGCAGGTGTATAACATCTATAATACTGAGGTACTCCTATGTTGTATCGTTGTATAAATAGTCTCATGTGCACCTAATAGATCATGAAATTTAGCATGCTGAAATACAGTTTTGTTTATTACCTAGCTGTATTTTGAACATTGAATTCTATTATTTTCTTTAGATATATTTGATTCTTGAAAACACTGGATTTTCTCTTGATGGCAGTTGTAATTTTGTACATACATTTTTACCTTAAAGTGGAAAAAATATTAATTATGGATAACCCCCTGTGGAATTAATATGTGTTTTCTTTGATTTTTTTTTTTTTCAGAAATTTACTTTTCCTTAAAAGCTATGATGGAAATGTGTCTGATCTTGGCCTAGATTTCTCCGTCCTGAAGAATGACTTTGGAGAAGCTAAGGTAAGCAAACATTGTTAAAGTGTAGAGATGTTGAATCATGGCTTAAAACAGTGAGATCTCATAGTTTTTTTTTTTTTTTGGCAATTCTAGACCAGTGATGACTAATAAATTTCAGTTAACGTCACTGCATTTTTTTAGCCTAATTCTGTTTTTTAGTATAGGCAGCATAGGCAGCAATTTAAATTGGTCTGCATTCAGACTGGTGTGCTATTAGAGACACACTATCATGGTATGATCAGTATAATGTGGAAAGTTTTATTAAACCAGAAAAAGAAGGGGGACAGTAGTAATTAAATTTCTTTCCTTCTTGAAGTTTTTTAAATATATTTGTTACCAAGTGGTTTGGTAAAACAGAAGTTATTTTCCCTGTAGAGATTGCATTTACAACAATATGTCCTAATTGTAAGCATAATTCTGGGAACACACACATTTATCTTCTGGGGTGTGAAAGATCAATTGGCTTTTTCAGTGAAAACTGAGATGCTGCTGTCTATTTACAATGTATTGATGGAAGTCTGAGATTCTGAGATATATGTTTTGTGAGCAGATAGAAGACTTGAAGGCAGGTGGTAGGAACATCCCAGTGACCAACAGCAACAGAATAGAGTACATTCATCTCATGGCTGACTATCTCCTAAACAGACAGGTCAGTCTTCACTTTATGAATCCCACAGGCTTTTACTTGTGACATGGAAACTGTGGATGCTGTTGAGACGGGAAGTCTTTTCATTTCCGATAAAGACAATGCTTTAGTGAATTTCCAAGACATATGACTGTTAACCATGTAGTATTTACTTCCAGTGGTATTGTTTACTGAGGGTTGCTGACAGCATTTCTGCTTTGTTGGTTATTAATCACACTGGTTATGAAACGGTGTTGAACAGCCAGCCATAGATCTCTTAGCAGTAGACCACATAAACAGACACTGAGGGCAAATGTTATCTACTCCATTTTCAAAAGTGCAACAGATTTAATTTATGAGGTAGCTTATGCCTGCATGTGAATTTGCCATTCATGAATTTGACAGAATACATGGCAAAAATTATTTGTGTACTGGGTTAAAATGAAAAACAGTAAACAAAAGGTCCTGCAGCCCTGCACGTCTGAGTGGTTGCTCTGTGATTTTCTCCCATAGATCCGACAGCACAGCCATGCGTTCCGAGAGGGCATGTCAGATGTCATCGACCTAGACTGGCTGCGGATGTTTGATCACCATGAACTTCAGGTGCTGATTTCCGGGGCATCTGTGCCAGTGAAGATTGATGACCTCAGACATCACACAAACTACTCAGGTAAGATTGACACTGTGGAGGGATAGAACTCTTCACACCTGTTCTGCTGTACATTTATTTTAAAGGAGAAGAAAACATAAAATCAGATGAATCATTCTTTGCTGATATAGCCTTTAATATGTATTTTGATTTTCTCTGTCAGAAGAAAACAGTATTTGAAAATATTTTTGTATGGTGGTTATTTGGGACCACCTCTTGTATATATAGTCTTTGCATAATAATTTTCTAAATAAGGATGTGATGCATGTCTGATAAATGTATTTGAATGGAAATTAGTTGTTCATGTTCAAATATATGCATTTAATCTGAATTATGATAATATGTATGAATATGTCAAAGATGTAAATATGATGAAATGACCAAATTCTAGTGAAAATATATGTATCAAACATGTGTAACGTCGTCATTTATAACAAAGACAATATATACCAGAGGTGTTCCAAAATGACCACCATAAAAAAATGTTTTCAAATGCTCTTTCCTCCCGAAAGAGAAAATCAAACTAAATTTTAAAGACTAAGTATCTCTGCGAATAAATTTTCACATTCTTTCATCTGATTTTGGTATCCTTTTATGTTTTCTTCTCGTTTAATACAGTGACTCAATATCAGTTAAATACTGCTACACATACATGTACTGTGGGGATGCAGGGGTGGTCAGAGTTTTCAACAGAGAAATGATGTTTGCAGTGGTGTAGTGGGTAGAGAGCCTGCCTCGTTCTCATTAGAGCCAGGCTCAATCCTGAATTGAGTAACACCTGAAGCAGCACTGTAAATTTTTTGGCATTTGGTCATACATGTATTGGTGCATACTAAAGTACATGTAGATAATTCCATGAATTCTGCGTTGATGTGTAGGCCTACATGTGTTTGACTTGAGTTCCCATTGGTTTTTACATTGGGTGGTTCGTCTGGTCTCGAAAGAGAGTAGGTTATTTAACCCATAAACTGGACTTCCCTCACACATGTAAGTTAAACAATCAGGCACTTTTGGGTGAAGTGACATTTTAAACAAGTACAAAAATCTGGTGATGAATTGTATGTCTTACCATATATATAGGTGCCAAATTTCTGTAGTCGTTCTTGTTTCTTGTCCATCAGTGCACATGTTCTTCTGTTCTGTTTTTTTCCAGGAGGCTATACTGCTGACCATCATGTCATTAAGCTGTTCTGGAAAGTTGTGAACAGTTTCACAGATCAGCAGAAGCGCCAGCTACTCAAGTTTGTCACCAGCTGTTCCCGACCACCTCTTTTAGGATTCAAGGCAAGCTTTCTATAACAATTGGTTCTCTTGGTTTTTCATAACTACTTGTAGGAGCTCGAGGGCTGTTTGCACACACTGATCATAGACATACTTCGGATAGTCCAGTATGCTGGTTAGCAAGTATACCCCAAAGAAACGCAAAGTTACTGGTTTTGGTATGTTGGTTCTAGGTGTTCAGCCTTTCAGTGTATAAAGGTGGTACATTTAGATGGCATGCTGGTAGATAAAACCAGTGTTTGTGTATATCAGTTTGATTGGCTGGGGTGTCGTGTCTGATGTCTTTAGAATGTCAATACATTTAGGCAGCACTATGACTTCATAAGCATTGAAACCGACAAGCTACAGGGAGACACTCATGATATAATGAAAATAATGTGGAATATTTATGAATCAAACATCAAGGAAGCAAATAGTACTGCTTTGTGGTGATTGTACTCACCCTCACATTATTGAAAGGAGGTCTCTTCAAGTGAATACGATGTTAAGTGAACAAGATCTACCTATTAAAAGTTTTGTGAATAGTCTGTTTTGTTGACTAGGCCATTCACATTATTTGAATGATGTTTTTGCACCATACAAATGATTGCTTTAACTGCGACAGCTAGCATTATGGTGGAAGATATCCAGACAGAACCGGAAAGGAAATCCATAACCATCTGCAGGTTGCTGGCAGACGTTCCCACATACGACCAGAGAGCACGCCAGCATGAGCTAGGCTTGAACTCACAACAATTTCTGGTGAGAGGCTCCTGGGTCATTACACTAGTATGCTTTCTACCTCGGTCATGGAGACCCCTCAACCATTCAAATATTTTGAAATACTCATGTTTTTCTTGCTGATTTCCAACGCAGTGTTGTTGGTGATTTCAGGACCTGTATCCAGCCTTCTGTGTACACTATGCAGGCTCTGAAGTGGATCGTCTTCCCACAGCTAGCACCTGTATGAACCTTCTGAAATTGCCTGAGTTCAAAGATGAAGAAACCATGAGGAACAAGCTACTTTATGCCATAGAATCAGAATCTGGATTTGAATTGAGCTAATGCCAGTTTGTACAGTATTAAAGATGAAAAAGCCATTATGAATATAGGCTTTTTTTTTTTTCCTGATTCCACAGAAGTAGTTGCAAATTGCACAGAATGGTGTAGGTTTGGTGTTTATCCTGTTGAATGGCATGTTATCAGTAGTTCATCATTTAAAGCTGTAATCAGCTTGAATTTGGTATGACAATATTAAAGGCTTCCATTGAACCAGGAGCTCATGTACAGGAGCTCATGGACTATGGAATGACGTACATTCAACAAGGATTTTCTCAAGAAGAAGACTTCGAATTCAAGAAACCTTGCTGGATTTGAACTTTGAATCATGAGATGATGCCATTTCAATGTATCTGTGTAATGAAAAGTTTTGATTAATAATCCCATTGATATGGCCTATATGGGAAATATGGGTTTGGTATTAAAGTTGAGAAATTTCTTCTCATTAGGACTGTAGAATCAAAATCAGAAGGCTACAATTCACCTACAATAGAGTGTTGTACATATTAGTGTAAGTTTCCTTTGGTGACAAGTGTCTTTGTTTTAATTTGTTATGAACAACAGATACTGTATGTTGATTTAAAAGCACAGACTGCCTTTATATAAAGAATCCATCAAAAAGCCATTTCATGCTGATTCCGAATAAAAAAATGCTTTTTTGGGCATTCCTTTTATAGCAAATTAAATGTGAAGAATGATTGAAGTTCTGCAGTGGATTTTTGGGACCATATTTTACCAATTACTGATTCTCTTTGGTCGCTAAACATGCTCTGATTGCTATATTTCTATGTTCAACATGGAAACACATGAAACACTGAGATGTACATCTTTAATATGGAAGCACATAGCATGTTCAAAGACATTGTGCTTCAGTCTCCTCAGTATGCCCCTCCCCCCCAAAGTTCACTGTATAATAACAATAATAGTTATATTTTGTTCATTTTATTTATTGTAGACAGAATGTAAACACACAAAAACGATGTTTAGGATCTGCATGAAATGGCCTACTTAATTTAAAGGTGCTCTATTCCTCTAATAATTGTCTTATGGCTATTCTCAAGCCAAAATAAGTCTCAATTGTAACTTTACTTAGAAATGTTAACAATAAACCCAAACAATCTTTTCATGAAACAATTCAACTCCATGGAATTCATGTGAGTAACAAGCCAATGAGGTCCTGTGGACAGACACACTTCATGTAACGGAAATTCTGAGTCTCATTATGAATTCCCATGGTTTGCTGTTTTAAGAATACTCCAAGATGTTTCCTTCCCACAGCAATGGTAAGGTTTTGTTACAGTTTACAAATTTACTGAAGTAATGGAATCTCGGATGTGTATTGATCAATAATTGATGGATTAGGTTTATGGATTATATTGTACTTTGCCTGTTTGTTCATGCTTTATTTATTACAATATTTCTAGATTATTGAGTTACCGCTACCGTAATGTTTAGGTCCAAGTGTTAGAAACTGTTCATGTTCTGGATCAGCAACGTTGCTGAGATAGGGGACGTTGTGGGTGATAGCTAAGCTTATACTGAAGGAAAAGGACATGATTTGATTTTCATTAGCACTGACACTGCTAATCAGTGGGCGATACATTCACTCAGGTAATAAGACCTATTACCTTCTTGTGAAGACTTTTCACTGATGTGTGTACAGTGTTTTCTCATTCTTGTCCAGCCTGATATGTTGATAATTTCATTGTACCTATGATTACTTGTGAGTGATAAGAAGCAATGAAATGCATAACTTTTCCTGATCGGCTTTGATAATCAAGTGTAATTAGTGTATCAGCTCTGGAATAATATTGACCTGTAATTAAATCTAAACTGATGGGAATTTTGTACAGATAGATGCTCGTCTTACTCGTTGTTTATATCCAGGCTTGCTCTGTGATAACATATGACCCCACAACCACTCCACCCTCCAAGAAAAATACATTATTTGTAAACTGCTCATAATGGTGATATACCACAACTTTTCTGTTTTGTTAAGCAATGTTTTCTGGCACTTTTCACTGGTGTGGAAATCAAATATACATTATCATGTGAATGAATCTTACAGACTCGTTCTCTGCAGTTTTTTTGTTTATTTTAAAGCCTTTACCTCTTCCACTCACAGTTTGTTTTAGCGGTACAATGGGTATATCAAGCGTTTTCGAGGATATCGCAATTACTTTCTCAAAGTGGAAAGATGCTGGCTTCTTCGTCGTAGTGCTTAAGGCTATTTCACTTCTGTACGATGTCTGTCAGATTTATGGATGGAGTAAGCTGAGCAGAGGCTATATGGTCTGAGCCAGACCACTTGCTGCTTGGACCTTTGCACAAGTATTAATTCCTCAACCTTCTTGGTGATTCAGGTTGCAAATTTCAGTACAGTTTAAGCACGTTTTGAGACAAAACGGCATTGTTTGGGTTGGCTATTTCACTTCTGTACGATGTCTGTCAGATTTATGGGTGGAGTAAGCTGAGCAGAGGCTATATGGTCTGAGCCAGACCACTTGCTACTTGGACCTTTGCACAAGTATTAATTCCTCAACCTTCTTGGTGATTCAGGTTGCAAATTTCAGTACAGTTTAAGCACGTTGTGAGACAAAACGGCATTGTTTGGGTTGGCCACTTTCAACAGTTTACAATAAGTACAGTTTTACCAGTTTGCGTAGGACAATGTCCTCGGAATATGCTTGAACAATCGTCATCATTGAATAATTAATATTATGTAATTCTCGCCTGTAAGGTGTATTTTATGACGTTCGTAAGGCTGGAATGGAACACAGCTGATTTCTGTACGCCTTGTTATCATCTATAGCTGTAATACCCAGTAACGAAAGGAATAGTTGGAAGGACGACGATGGTTGACATTGCTGTTGATTTCAAAGCTACCACCATTAATGCGCCTAGATAAGATTCAGAAAAAGTTAAAGTTTTTCTCCAAATATTAACGTGAATTCCACCTTTTCACTTCTCGTGAGCATGATATGCTTATTAACAAATGATGTTTAAATTAGTTAGCTACATTTCCGGCTTAAAACACCGAAATACTGCGGTAGCAACTGAAACACACACTGTATATGTACACTAAGAACTTAACTGGGCCCCCCCCCCCCCGCAGTGTTCATTGTGGCGATTTTGTACACATGGGATTAATGTTCTTCGGTATCAAAATAGTGTAAAATGTGGACGGCTGTGAACTGTGTGACCTTTCGGCTAATGAAAAACGACAAAATGATTAGAATCCATGAGTTTTAATGAGGAAGAGGGCTCAGGTTTCTATCCAGGCACACGGCTGATCCAACCGATATTGACGTAAAACGCTTTACGAGATACCAAGTGACGTTTTCATTGAGTGATTTCAACACTGCTCAATCAGAACCATACTTGTAAAGCCACTGGTTCACGTCAAAACCAATGATGATAGAAATGCATGTGTGTTATCATTAAAACACATGGAATCCAATCATTTTTTCGTTTTTCATTGTCAGGAGTTGCAGGTGTTGAACACCGGGTGTGATGATGTTATGTTTTCGTGCTCAATGTCACGAACGGTGGGCGTGATAACGTTCGAGAGAATAGTTTAAAAAGTATATAAGGGTGGGCAGGCCGTCATTTAGTATGATTGCCGCTGCATACACACGTACGGCAGGTTGACTGGAGGTAGAAGATGAGTAACGGTATTTACATGTGATTTGTGTTGGAGTGTGTTAGGCACCGTTGCCACCGAGATCGTCACAAGTTCACCGGTCGGGAAGATCTTCGTATAGTGGTGAAGACTGTGATAAGCAGTTAAGCAGTGTCTCAAACATGAATCGGCATCGTCGTATGCAGCGTGCAGAGCATAATATGGATCAGGAAATAACTAAGTTTTTTTTCATACTGTTGTTAGCACGCATTTACAGCATAGCGTGTAGTGTTATTTTATATGGTAAGTTAAGGGAGTTTTTTAAAGAGTGAATGGAAGGGGCTGATCTTTCTTTGGTTATGTGACGTCATGCTGTGTGACGTCGTGACAATCACAGACGCATAACAAAGACATACATAAAGGAATATTTCCATTGGTGTGGGTTACAGGTAGCTGACATTGTCCATTGCACAATAAAGACTATAAGAACCACAAGTATAATACACAATGTTGGTGCACATAGATAGCCTATAGCGTACGAGACAGTGGGGTGAACTTTTTCGCTTGATCCATCTGCAGTGTTGTGGGGTGTGCCTTGAAAAAGGCCGTTTGGCCGTTTTCTTTTTCGGTCCAGGGCTCCCCTGTATTTTGAGCAAGCTTTGTCGTAGTCATCCTGAAGCTGTTCAATTTGTTTCATTATCTCGAAGCGCCATAATGGCAGTCGATCTGTTTAGGGGTCCCCTGTGCACACCACTGTGTATTGAACATTGACTCCATTATCTCTCGTTGTGAAATCAACTCCCTCAGAAATATACTAGCTTGAGTGTGTTTTTTGCGAAGGCCTTTTTATACAAATAAGGCGGTTTGAAAAGGCGGAATATCTAATTATTTGACTGGCTCTTTTATCTCATCACTGACTGATTAATAGCATTCATACTGGGGAGAAGTCAAAATTTCCAATTCAACGTTTCAATACAACGTGTAATCAGTTTGTAAATTAGATGTAGATATGAGATTAAAATTAATGAAGGATATACTTGCTTATAGAGACAGACATGAACTTTCAGTATGCATGTAAAAATGAGTGTTGTATGTACTCTATACTTTATACCAAAGTACACGTATAGTTATCGAAATGTTATCAGTGGTTCTTTATATGTAGCTTCTAGCTACATATAAACTTAGTAATTAGAAAATATAGGCCCATAATATACATTATTTTTCAGTATGGATATTGTTTATATTGTTTCAGTATCCACGCGGAAAACACACGTATAGTTTTACTCTATGTAGATTATAAGATGAGGACCAAAGTAAAAACATATTCCGCTGCTCTGATTGGTTGATAGCAGCCATACTGTAGACACGGTTATGAAATTTTCAATCCTTATGGTTTGGGAGCATAGCGATTTCGCTTATGTGAACTGTGTATTTAAAATAACAAGGCATACATAGACACGTATTATATTGTGGTGAGGTTAAAAATTGTCAGCATAGCGATTTCGCCTATGTCAACTGTGTATTTAAAATAACAAGGCATATATATATATATATATATATATATATATATATATATATATATATATATATATATATATATATATATATATATAGAAACGTATTACATAATGCTCAGATTAAGAGTTTGCTGCCTCTGCAGACTCACTCCTGCTGGGGCTGGATCGTTTCTCAACACCCCGCTTGTTGGTGGGTCGGCTGGTGGGGCTGGGCTTGCTGCTGTTCAGGATATGGCTTCCCGCTTCCACATACGCTTCCAGGAGTCGCTCCCAAGCATGTTCCTTTATTCTTTTGGCATCAGCGATTTCCTCCTACTTAATTGTGTGATGTAATCCTGTTTAAATCCCTCTACATACCACGCACAGGCTCTGCCGTATTCTATCGCGCGCTGCTCTAATTTTTCTGCCATTTTGATACGTGTAGCTGAGAATGATTGAGTTGGTCAACGCTGGCCTTCTTATCTATTTCAGCTGGTTTGATCGGGGCTCTTCTATTTTTAGCAGCGCGCCAACGAGCGCGGACCATAAAAATTGATAAGCATACATACCTGCTTGGATTTTGAAGCTTACCTGCAAAACTTAGCGCATGGCATCGCTAACTGCAGTCAAAACACAGAATGGACAGCTCGTCCTGTTCCCATGAGCGTGTCTGTTAATGGTAACGTTCCTGGATAGGACAGTAGTATATAGAATAGGGGTTCTTGCACACTTCCCACCAGGGCCCTCCTCAACCCCCTGGAGGGCCCCCAACCCACGGTCAACCCAAGATCAAGCCATATGGTGTTCGGGTATACACCTCTTTGACAAATATCCATGTAGACAAAATGGAGTTCGCATACGTAAACTTTTGCTAAGTATTTATGTAGACATACGCGTGTTCACATTCAGAGGTGATAGGCATTGGCCGACCAACCCTCTGTTAGAGACCGAACAGAAACATAACACAGCTCAAAGCTGAAAAGAAAAGATGACGTGCAGTAGTTCACATGCTTCCTTGTTCACAAGCTGATGACATATATAAACCTACAATGTAAAACTAGCTCGCGTTGCAGTCATTTAACCTACATAGCTGGCGAGAGCAGCCACTTTATATTGATACAGTAAGTTATATCCTGTATCGAGTGAAAGGTAGTGTACAGGTAACTGAATTCAGTATGTGTTATTACACAGCGATCAATGCCCTGCCGGCGAGAACGGGACAAGTTTTCTTAGGCGTTAAAAGTTTTGTGTAGCGGGGCAAGTTTTGTGAGACGCGGCAAAACACATAAAATTCAAACCCTATAGTCCTGTGGGATTGAATTTTGTTCACTTAAGTGAACCACTTCTTAGTCGAGGTCTAGTTTACCAGACTGAATTAGATCATTTATTTTATCTCTGAATATGAACATTTCGTACGTCTGGTCTGGAATGGTGTTGTAAAGTTTGTACATAATATACACAGCTGCATCCCACCTGACCCCAATTGAGATCACAATGAGTATATGGGATAAGGGCGATGGACATATCTCATAGCCGATTTCTGAGTAATACTACAAGTATATCGAACTCCGGTATTCCACCTCTGTCGAGAAGTTCAGTTGGCGGACATTTTTTTTTTGAAAGATGCACGAGCTTCGTTGCACCCCTGCTGCACTTGTCCCTCGTTTTCTTATGTAATGAAATCGAATTATGTGCTGTACCGGCATTGTCTAAAGTCGTCTCAATCCTATTAGCTCTCGGAAGTATTTTTACGACGATAGTTAAGCTTTTACCGACAGTCTCTATCAGCCACCCGATCTTTAAGCCAGGAAGAATGTGGAAGGGCTTGTCTGGATTATGACCCAATATAATATCCAGAATGATTATGGTACCCGGGGAAACCTCACCAATGGGAAATGGTGTTTCGATATCGAGGTAAGATGTTGTATCTGGACCTAATCCGATCATATGGTCCCCTTCCGTCAGTATCCTCATATGAATTTCATCTCCCTTGGCCGTGTATGAGAGGTAAGCTGTACCGCCATTAAAAACCCTTTGAACCACAGTTGAACCTTGTTGTGTGCACCAGGACCGCGGTCACAGCCAAATCAATGTCCCATTTGGGATCATCCGATTTAACGAGACCCCATACCGTATTCTGAGGATCATCAAATAGAACCAGGGTGAGTTTTTGGAGAGCATTCGGGTTTCGATATCGACATCGGCGAGCTCATTCAACTTCGGTCGTTCTTCAGATTTTCCCAACAACACCTTCTTTCATGCATAACCCCCCCTCCCCGCGGAGCTGGAAGGCGTAAAGTCGTCTGTACACCCCTTGTCGCTCGAAACTGTCGAGATCTGCCAGATCTGATAAGGCTAGGCTAGTGCAACGAGGGCCCACTGGGTCCATCACGTCGGCGAATGTGTAAAGTTACGCTTAAGTATGCTGTATCTATAGGTTGGCTGTAAATGTGTAATAGATTTATAGTAAGCCCCGGCAGGAAGTCAGCCAACAGCTTTTTGTACTCTGGATTGGCAAATGCCGCTTTCCTTCCGGAGTTTATGCTTTCGTGATATACCGCGTCTGCCCTCAGAACAGTAGAGCCACTCCCATTATTAGTAGACTTTGCGGCGATGTTTTCGTATGAGGTCGAGCTCACCTTGCTTAGGTGGACAAATATTTCTTTTTGAGGCGCCAGTTTGGATAGTTTGTCCCCTTCATTTAATCCACTCATGGGTTCTCTTGCGCTTGAGAATCCCAGGATATCGGATAGACCTAACAGACTGATAACATCATCCTTTTTGAGTCCCAGCCGCACACCACCAGTATCTTCATTTACTTGCAGTTTAGCACCCAAACGTCGGAACACTTCTTTGTTGAGGATACAGACGGTGTAATAGCCGCTTTGCACGACTATTGACTTATCGTTCAACCTGAAACGTACGTCGGAGACAATATTCGCGTGTGGGTACAAGGTCATATCGAGGAGCGGGACTCGTACTGGCCTCTTAGATTGTGCAGAGCTGTTGCTAGGAGGAAACTACTCTGGTGTTAAACATCAAAGTGATAAACATATTCGGTAATATGTTTGACAAGGCGTTTGCATTCAATAAGAATGTAACCCATTACCACGTCGGTGGAGTATATTCGAGTAAAGACATTGAGGAGCCAAGAGAAATTGTGGTGATAGATCCCAGCATGAACAACTCGCAGGCTGCTTTCGACGTGACTTTACAAAGGGTGCCTGAACGCTACACCTTGTCGAATATCAACAGCGACATTTTAGTTGAGAAATGGCACACACAACCGATGGCGTGGTGGCAGAACCAACTCAATTTCGCCGTATGGTACCCCACGGCTGGTTGTGAGGTGTCAAAGGCAAATCACCTCATAGCCTACACACGACTAAGCAAGTCTGTATTCCACTTCCACGTGTACTATCGAGTGCGCCGTATTCTGGAAGAGATTAAGGCACGACTCCCACAAGACGGTGCATGGAGTCCGACTGACAAGCCCTACGATTGAAGGGCATGCAAAGAAATTTGCTCCTAGCTTCGGGTCTCCCCAGACACAGACTTCCGGCAGAAAGATGTGGAAACGACGGGTTAGGCGTGGCTTATTATTATGTCACGAGGACAGGATACGTGAAATCGCATTACGACTATCATCCTCACTGCATGTCATTCCAGCGAACAAAGGGCAAATTTCACATCGATTTCATCTCGCAAGGCAGCGAGGCCAATCAGGCATGGACCTTCATCCTCGACAAATCTGAAGGGTTTACCCAGGCAGGCGTGGAACGCGTGAATATCACCATTACAACTTGTGTTTGTGCAATCCTCGGAGGACAGGCACAGACCCGCAGAAGTATCTTAGGCAGGGAAGGCACGCTATTTGACGCGCAGAGGCAGTTTGTAGGTAATGTCGAAGACGCCATGGCAACACCTGTTGACCTTCCTCGGTTATAGAGCGGTAAGAGCTAAGGAGCCAACAGACGATGCTCCCTATAATACCTGGGAGAGCCGCTGATGCTTTACCGGCGAGGTTAGCTAGAAGCCTGCTCAGGACCGGCAGGTTTTTTTTTACCCACTTGTTCAGACCGGTGGGTTGGCTCAGGAGATGGTGATACCGGCGCTGCAGTGAGCGTAAACCCAATGCCGCTACCGCCATTCCGATCGCAGTGAGCAAGGACGCGATTGTGATGCCTTGCTCGCGGTTGATGGTATCCCGGATGGGGTTGATCTTAGAGAGGAGCTGACGTCTGATGGCTGAAGCGGCCTCAAGGCGGACCTCTGACCTAGCAGATCACGCAGCCGTTGAGCTATACGGCGAATATCAAATTCATCAACATCTGCGACTTCTGCCTCATCCAGTTTTCACTTTTGCCGAGAGATGTATTCATTGAGAGCCGAGTGCTTAACGATTTTGTTGATGTGTTTGCCAGAGATAGTCTGCAATACCTTATCAACACCCAACAGCTCCCGGATAGGGAGCTTACGGGTAGGTGGTGGGGGTCAGTGATCGTGGCAAAGATCTCATGTACGGCGCTATCTGTCCATAATCTGGACTGCATCTTGGGCCTTATGCGCGACCGCGGCTGTCCTGAATCTCGACAGTGTCGATGTCAGCAGCTACTTCCCGCAACATCTTATCGGCGGTCTGGATGGCTGCAACAGCCTGACCCGGCAGCGTTTTCTTGGGATCCCCCCTGGTCTATTCGGTGAACCCCAGATCTTCTCTGATGGCAGCCCCACTCCCGGTCGAACGCCTATGGTTGAGAGTGCGAGTGGCTGTCGTTCCCGAGAGTTGATAATCGTGAGGTCCGGATGTGCTTTCAACCGTAAACGACTGCCGACGAGCTCAAAGTTACTTAGGTCTCGGACAGTTGAGAGGGTGAGACCACTCTCCGCCATGGCGTTGTAGTAGTCATCTACTGCTGACAGGAGGAGCTCCTGATGCATCGATACAGGAGTCCTAGTGGCACCGATCTCAAAACCAGCATCACCTATGGGAACCGTCTCTTCATCGTCTTCTACATCGTCATGGTCAAACGCTGGGTTATCGAAATCAAAGTCTGCCATGTTGGCTATTGTACATTGCGGTCCGATTATTGAACATTGCGGCTCAACACTCGATAACCATGACTTCAAACGTACAGGTACGCAATTTCAATCCTTACCGCTGTCTGAGAACCCCCTTTGGACTCAAGGGTATGCGCCAATCGGTTGTGATCACAAATAACCCAAGTACGATCGCTCAGAATCAACAGCCTCTTCATCGGTTCCCAAACGTCATTATCCCTGGGACCACGAGACTGGCCTTCATCATCACGGTAAGCTCTCCCGACCACGACGGAATATTAGTCAAGAACCTCGGGCATGCTGTGGTAAAGAAGACCACCTTCACTATCATCGACAATGAGGTGTTGTCGATCAAGGGCACAGACGTCTACCACTGCTACGTGGACCTTTGAAAGACGGCCTAGGAGAGAGAGAATGTCCAGTACAAGGGCATCGACACTTCAGTCGGTCAAAGTGTTACGAAAATCCGCCACGGTGTAGTGAATGGCGCACCTACTGCCGCTGACACTGCTATCGCTGCCGCCTATGGCAATCGATACTACATCTCCCTCGACTTTGAGTTGCTGGAGAGCCATATGCCATTTTGCCAGTAATCCCCAGGGGACAGGTTCGGATACCAGCTAACATTCAACGACCACAGGGGACGCTAATGACCCGGCGGCAACCTGGTACACCATTGATAAAATCAGCCTCGAGTACGTCATGGTCACCCAGCCCGAGCTCGCCTGAATGATCCATACCCAGTACTATCGCCTGGCAATACGGTAGGACCACGTGCTCCGGAAAAGCATAATCCGCTGTAACAAGAGCGATACTCTGTGGAACATCAACGTCAACGTAACAGCCCGCAGTATGAAAAGTATCTTGATGATGTTAGACGACCCAGCAGCGGCCTTCAAGCCGGACACCGCCGCCTTCGACAATCCCAAAATAACCAAGGTGGAGATGACAGTCGAGGGGATCCCCAACAAGCTGTACAGCCAAGGCCTATGCACCTACCAGCAGTGGGATGAGGCAAGGAAGTTCTTTGCAGCCGGCTGCAAGCGCCATTCCGAGGTGGCCATGGTCGAAGAAGACCTAATGCAGGCGGACGTGTCCCTAGGCGACTTCTTAACCACTAAGTACATCCTATGGCTCAACGGACGAGGGCCAGGTACACGGCAGGGGGCGGGGCATCGAGAACGCCAGTGAGGCAGTGACCATTCAGACCACGAAAACAGCAGAGACTGCGGGTGATTTGAACATCTACCCTCACGAGGTCAAGAACGCTCAGCTCAACATCGATGATGGCCGATTCGTCTTAGCGCTGTAATAGTAACCTCTGGCCCTGAGGCCCCCACTGGGAATGACGGCGTGTGGGAAAACCCTTTTCACACTCAACCTCCTGGAGGGTCCCTATCGCGACTTGTTTGAACACATTATTGTCCTGTGTCTCACTATACGGTACAATCGGGTGTATCCCCCGGTGCGGAGCAACCCGAGGTCTATATCGTAGACCCAGATGAAAGGCCCGTGTGAGAAACACTGTTGCTTTACAGCAGATGGCTGTGGATGTTTTCCCTGCAAATATTTACCTTAAATGTGATCGCATTCGTTGCATGCGAATATATTGGAGCCGCGAGGATAGTGGTACATATCGCGCGTTGCATGCGGTCTGTGACTGAAACTAGTAGTTAGGTGAATTTGGTCGCACTAGACGAATTAATCAAGAAACTGATCGACGAAGACCCTGAGGCTGCGCCCTCAGCTGGACAAAGGAAACGGAAGGAGCCATTGGAGAAAGAGGCAGAAGCGCGTGCTGCCAATCTCACGCCTCTGCAATGTGAAAGGCAGGCTGAGCTGGAAGCTGGGGGTCAGGCAAAAACTGTATCTTGTGAAGGCTTGGACCTTGTACCAAACTGACTCGTTGGACGAGGACGAGGTCGAGAAGCTCTACGCCCGGTACGAGGCAAGACTAGGCGCGGATATGACAAAAACGACAGAGGCAGGCTGCACCACAATTGTACTCAGGATTGCTCAGCATGTTTCTTCCAAACCCACCCGGGAACCGGCCGGGAATTGCGCACGGTCTGGAGGCCGATCCCTTTGTTGGAGATGCGATTAGTAGTGCTTCCTGTGTGATCAAACATCGCTGCGGCATGTTCCTAGGGCCGCTAGGACCGTTGCTCTTACCACATGCAGGCATTGCCAATTTAGACAACAGTGTCCTCGAGCAATGAAGGATGGGGGAGAACCCGACTCGTCCCTCGGAGCTCCAACCGAATCCAAAAGAGGTGTCTCCTCCGGTGGAAGAGTGACAGACCATAAGGAAGTAAAGATCTGAAGGAGGTGGCGGCCTGACTGCCCTGCGCCGTTGCGAAAAAGGTCAAACAGTAACGATTTCTTGAACAGCTTTTGGCGGCCAAGGAATCACAACACCGTGGTGCTGCTGTTGCTTCAACAACAGAGCAGCAGGAGGCCTTGAGGCAACCACAACGGAGACAGCCTGTTTCAGAGGGTGTTGCAAAGCAGACCAACTGGATCCCATATATGATTGAGGTAGTTGGCCTTGCTGGTGTATATTATATATGTACTCATCACCGACAGCTGCCGCCTCTTCCCGTTGCTGCGAAACTACAGAAAACAGCACAAGCCACGTCTAAGCTCCCCTGTGCTCAGTAGTTGAAGGTTCCCACAGATCCTCTCCAGCTACCGACGGTAAAATGCTCGTGAACGTGCCGTATCACAGCGCAGTCGTCTTTGGCTTAGCTATGGGATAGTCCAGATTGGGTACCATGGTCATTGGTGGGGCCCTCGCAACCTAGACGTTACCCTCCGCGGTATGGTGGTCGTGGACGTTGCCCTGCCGATGGCGACCAAGGAGATGCTAATTAAACAGGGGATCATATCAGCAGATATTATGAAGTAATAGTGGCCCTGATCGCTATGATGATTGGAGACGCTCTCGTAAATGCACTTGCTTCCTCAGGTAGCAGCTTTCTCTTCTCAGTTCTTGGGTCGATTCAGAGCGGAAACGCCATGATAGAGCTATAGAACAGATCCAAGCGACGCAGAGGGTGTGGATTAATGACAAACTTCGTCGACAGGGCACGCAGAGCTCACATTTCGCGATGTCGACGCCGCCATGCGCGACTACGCTCAGGTCACGGGGAAAACTCTTAGCCCCACAAGGACAAAAGCTGTCCTAAGCGATTTCTATCTGAGGATCAAAAAGAGCGTCCCGCCGAACCGGTGTGACTGGACAGGTTGTCAACACACTGACCGAGTTATCTGAAAAGATTGTGCGGAGAGCTCCTCGTCGCAATAGCACACACGACTTGAGTAGTGAGTCTCGAGTTATTTTTGCATGGTATTTGTATATATCGCTTGGATATAACACACTGCGAGATGATGGGTGTGCGCCTATACTCCGCGATGGTACAGGTTGGCTACTGTGCCCGCCACAACATGATTTCTGGTATGCTGACCCATGTGCTGATTGATAACGCACTAAAGTCCCTCTTTGGTGCGGGGACTAAAATACCGCAATGCATTTCGAGCCAAAGATGCTGGAGGGCCGGATCACCCTGCGGGTGACGACGGGGCAGCTGCCTGAGCCTGTGGCTGCAGTGTGTTGGAGACTTATTAGGCTGCTGGAATACCTTGCTTATGATGCCTACTACCATGGTTGACGCGTGGACATTCATCGAGACCAAGGCGTCGTGGAACTCTTCAATCGGATCTTGGCCAACCGACATATCAGGCACCAATAAGCCCAAGAGATGCGTTTGCCTTCTGGACGTTCTACCGATTGGGTGAAGCGGTTACCCGCAGTCGTGGCGGCTTTGAACGGAGAAGTTACCCGACTCACCGGAAAGAAGCCATCTGAGGCTATCAAGGGAAAAACGAGGATGTAAAAACCCTCCTCCACTGTTCCAGGCCAGTCTACCCATTTTCAGCTATCCAGCACTTGGAGTCGAAGGGTGAGGGCGATGCCTTGTTCCGATGCTGCCCGTAGATGCGATGACGCTCTGACAGCAGGACATCCATATCATGGCGGAAACTGTGTTTTTCGAATAGAACCTCTTTGTACTCATCATACCTGATATGCTTTTTCAAGACATTCTTTTTTTGTACACCTTTGGCCTTTCTGATGTTGTGGCCGCTGGCCTCAAGGATGTTATAATTCTTGGGACGTAGGCCAACGTACTCTGCGATTGGACTCCCAGCATATTCATCCTTCATCGTGCTTAAAACCATTTTCTTCGCCGTAGAATGGAGTGGGAGATTCACTGGGCAGTCCGACATGTCATACAGGTGTGTATGTCTGGCCATATCCTTGTAGACTTCCTCTGTGTGGATCTCAAGGAGTAGACTGTCCGCGTCAGTGTAGAGGAGCTGGCAGTTATCTCCGTACTGAACATTCATCTCTTTGTGGTAGAGGTCGTACATCAGGCTCTTCAAGAGGTGGAGGATCCTCATCCCCACATAGACCGGGCGGTCGAGTTTAAGACAGCTCTTGTGAACCTGAATCGCTGCCATGTCTTCATCGAAGATGTTGGCTCTGGGAAGCACTGGGTAGGCGATAAGGCGCCTGAGGTTGTTTTCTTGGCTTGTTCGTACAAGTTTGACATCTTGCGGAGGTTTTCCATGGTCTTTCCGGAGACAGAGTTTTTCATGAGCTTGTAGAGGTTCTTCTCGAAATCACTCGTCTTCTTTTTCCGGAACTCGGTATTTATTCAGATGTAGGGCTCCATCCAGGGGGGTTTTGCCACAAGCGGAGAGCACGGTGGATCTTTTCCAGGCTCACACGTAGAAACGGGTAAAGTTGTAAGTTGCGGCAATGAATCACATGGTGTTTCTTATCGCGGAGGTTAGAGACCAGCTTCTCAAACTGGCGCCACCTTAACGCGGATAACCGCGGAGCTAGCGGTTAGGAGTTGGGCACTTCATGCAGCTCTTCTGCTTACTCCAGATCCGCTTCCACGATATAATCCTTTATGTTGCCTGCCGAATGTTTAAGGGTTTATCACTGTGATTCATTACTAAGGTTTTCGAGTTAGCTAGCACCATCTTGATCTTGCGCTCGTCTTCGTACAGCGCTCGGAGGAAATGTTCTGCTGTATTGGGGCCACGGTACTCAACTGGTGGCTATGTCTGCCCATCACATCGCATCACGATGTAGCAGTAGCTGCAGGCCTCATGGTGTTTATTCGGGGGTGTTGCTTTCTGTGTGCCCTCGATTTTGGTGGTGAGACCTTCGAAATTGGGAGAATTCCTGCGAATGCGCGTAAGATGGATCCTGCAGAAATCGCCAAGGCAGGGTTTTCCGCAATGCTCTCAGGAACTGACGAGAAACCATTCACAGTTACGCCGTCCTTTCATGATCATTGGTATACCATATCCACGGTTTTCTGTAATTTAAGCGTCGGTTTGTGTGAGATTGGACTGGCTACCAGAAGCCGTCGTTCAGGACGACCGCGAATGCGTTTTTCATCCTGTTGCAGCTTCGCGCACAAGTCGGATTTGCGATGATAGCGCCGGCGAGGACATCGTGATCGTGGATCCTCATATGGAGCAAGTATATCATTCTCTGAATGCGCTCGCGTATGGTGACTGTTATGGTGTCACCGTATTCTTTAAGCGTCAATTCATTCTCGATGATCGTCTCCGAGAGATCGGCGCGGTCGGCTCGCGAAAGAGGTGGACCGCCTCAGTCGATGCCATCTTTTCTTTTCAGCGTTGAGCTATGTTATGTTTCTGATCGGTCTCTAATAGAGGATTGGTCGGCCTATGCCTACTATTTCTGAATGTGAACATCCGTTTGTCTACATAAATAGCAAAAGTTTATATACACGAACGCCCGTTTGTCTACATGGATATTTGGCAAAAAGTTGTGTACGCAAACACGATATGGTTTTAGCTTGTGTTGGGGGCCCTCCACGGGGGTTGAGGAGGGCCCTTGTGGGAAGTGTGCAAAAACCTCTATTGTGTATACTACTGTTTTATATCAACACTTCATCCTCACGCTTTGATTGAAACAATGATGACATATCTCACCGAGATCAGCGAAGCCAGTTTTTTGGTAGCGTGTGAACATTACCAGCACGGGCTAGACCACTCGGACAAGCGCATAGCCATGTCTGCGGTCCTCGAGTTTACGAGGAAAACGTAAAGACGGGGCAAGTATAATATTCCATCGCTATCACGAGAAGGGTGTGTCTCGTATTCGGGGTGGGAAATTGTGCAAGGCTGTTGTCGGCTTTGAGGATAATGCGTTATACCTATCCTGCTTGGCATCACCTATGCCTGCTGGATATTATATCTGTTGGCTGCCTGTAGAAGTAAAAGACATGCCGCCTATAACATTTCATTCCAAGAAATCGAAACCGCCCCGACTGGTCGAACAGTGGTTAGACTGGCAGGGAACCAAGCGCGGGGGGGGGGGGGAGAGATCCTTTACAGCCTTAAGGATGCCGAAGAACGGATCTGGGACTGGCAACTTCCTGTTGATGGCTGCGCGGCCTTACGCCAGATGATCTTGAAAACAAAACAAATGATCACTGAGCCTACTTCGAGCATTGGGGATACGCTGTATTATAGACGTGGGAATGCTATTTCCTTCGTCTCAAGGAAACTGACCCTTCCTTCAGTCATTTCTGCGTCATTACTACACTCGTCCTCGGTCCCATCTCACTCAAGATCAATTATTAAAACCAGTTACTGAGCAGCGACTGTATGGCTTTGTGGAATGTGACGTTCACGTTCCCCAAGAATTATTATGAAGTTTTGCTGGATATTTATAAACAGAGATTTCACCGTAGACGACATTGGGCCCACTATGGGGGAGTTTGCCAATGCCAATCATATGATGATCCCCGTCCGATGTTTATAGGTGGTATGTTTGTATCGAAAATTTTCTTGGGTATCCCTCTGCTGAGTATTTGGTTGGTATTTGGCTCACAGCCTTGTTGTGACTGGCCGTCCAAAATACACCTCAAGCCACCTTTTGTACCTTTTCCTATCGTGTGACAGGCGCGGTGTCAAATTGATGTGGATCCTAGCAAGGCGTTAATAGATGAGGCTATGGAGCTGTTGGGAAATTCCGGGTACGGTAAAACGATTACGAACCAAGATCACCATGTGAATGTGAAAGTGTGCACGTTACAGAAGGCCCTCAACTTGGCCTATTCTGACTCCTGTCTTAACATGGAAGATCTTGATGAGGATACCTTTGAGTAGCAAGACAAAAGTCCTATATAATTTACCCTTGCAGATTGGGTGTATGGTTTACAAGGATGCAAAACCTCGCATGCTGTTATTCTTTTACGATTTTATGGCTAAATATTTCGACCGCATTCACTAGCAGTACTGTGAGATGAATACGGATTCGGTTCACATTGCGTAGTCTGATCCCGACTAGGAGTTCCTTGTTAAACCAGAGGCAAAGTTTAAAGTAGAATGGATGCCATTATCGGTTTATGTTCTAAAACGTATTATTGTTTTGCTAGTGAGAGTCGAGATGGAGATAAAATTTCCTGCAAAGGAATGAGTCGGTGAGACGTGGAAAAAGACTTGTATCTCTATATGCTCCAGACACAACATAGCGCAGCCGGAGTGAATCGTGGGATGCGTGTACGAGCGCATCAAATGTGTTCGTATTCACAACATAAGGACGCCTTTGCGTATTTTTATGGTAAACGCAAAATATTATCAGATGGTGTAAACAATACCTTAATATTCAGAGACAATTTAAATATGTTAATACTACGAACATTTTCCTGTGTTACAATAAACAGGGGGAGGCGATTTATAGGTTTGTCAAGAGTTTTTCCCCTTTACCCGTAAGTCGACAGACATTAGCACAAGAAAAAAGTGCAAAAATAAAAAGAATGAAAAAAAATCTTAATTGGTGATATCTCATTTTTAAATTATTTTTTCAAACGATAAAACATGAAGAACAAACAAGTCTGATTAACAGGTAATTTCATTCAATTATAATGACAGAGTAGGGAAAATGTCGGAGGTTTTATTGCATATTACTGTGAGAGTTATTCCCCCTGAAAGCTGAATTTTTATGACTTTGGCAAAGAGACATATTGGATCTCATCGGAGAATACATGTGTCCGCAGACGGAGACGATCGGGTGTAGTTTGTTGAAATTGACAAGCAAATATCCACAAGGCACGGACGTAGCATCTTTAAAGGCCTCTTGCACTTACTGAGTTTTACTTGGGGCCATTACCTTCGAAATGGTATTGATATGGGACGTGCGTCGGGGATCTTTAATACTACCAAGTAGTGAGCGTTTAAGCTAGTGGTTCTGTGATCTATCATATTTGCTTTTGTTAAACGGATTCTGTACGATGTAGACCACACTGATATTACGGTGATGACTTCTCTTGTTAAAGAGCGCTCTTACACGTTTGTCCGCTTCGGCCGTAAGATCGTCAATAGTCACTAGCGTTCGCTCCCGGGGTTAAATGCTGTGGGACTAGGTACTCCTTGAAATTCAACACTCGGCAAGGTAGTATACATGGGCTGCCATTCACCGTAACACCATCCCACTCGCTCTGGAGATGGATAAATTAGTTCACGAGCATGTTCTATCACATGTGTGACAAAGACCGATTTGCTACTCCCCGTCGGCCCAACAACAAGGCAGGTAAATGGGTGTTCCCATGTTGAGGTGAGGTGTGTTGAGGTGAATTCACGTCCGCGGGTCAGCTGGTAGGTTCAGTCTTTGGTAATGTAGAGTAGTGGTGTCTCAGTAGTACTATTAATATCGCCAATACCATAACGAGGATAGGGCTGCTAAGGAGCGAAGCTGTGTTGAGATGAATTCACGTCCCCAGGTGAGATGATGGTCTTTGGTAATGTTGACTTCCGCCTAGTTTGCTCAATAATATCGCTAATACGAGAAGTTCTAGATGATAAGTTCAGTCATTCTTAATGTTGATTCTGCGTAGGCCTGGGTACCGCTTGACTAGGTATTGGGCCGGTAACGTTCGATGTGAGTGGTCTATGACACCTAGTAAATGGCGAGCGGAACGTGTCCAGTAGCGTCTTATTTTCCAGTGAGTGGTGGAACATGTCAAATGGGGTCTTGTTCAATTGATTTTCCAAGAAATGTAGCAAGTATTTATCCTCGATGAGTTGGGCTGTTAAATCACTGCGCCAGTCTGCCTACTAACAATCCGATATATAACAGAACTCCGGCCACGACAAGACTGGTACCATTATTCTCACGCAGGCTTTGTACACTGGCGACTGTACACTTATGCATTGCGAAAGGATTCTGGCACAGGTAGGATGAAGACAGGGCTGGAGTTCTGTCTCGTAAAATTTCCCCACAAGCCGTTTTCCATTCAGATTCACTAATGTATACACTACAGATTCCCTGGGATGACGCGCAAGAACGCGGAAAATTTCTTGCCTCCAGTTAGGCAGGTAGGATTTCTCAAACGTCCCCTTGACTTTACTAATCGGAACGAGGTCTCCTACTTTATACTGATAAATCCTCCAACTGCACAAGGACTGCATAGAGGCATATAATATAGCTCGGGCTTCGTTTTCAGTGTCAGCTGTAACGGTATATAGGAGCTCGGCGAATACTGTGATGATAAGCCCGATTGTATCCCCGTATTAAGGCGGGTAAAACATCCAGGTAATGCCCAGTGTTATTAGGGGTGAAATGTGGGCTTTAAACGTCCGATTGAACCGCTCAACAAGCAATGCTTTTGTTTCGTTAAAAGTGTAGAAATAAAACACCCCATGGTACTATCCTAGGATTTTTTTTCTTTGTTTTAGTATGGAGTCGACCTCTCCTTCGCCAGCGGTGAGCCATAGTGGATAAGTACGGTATTTTATACCCATCTCACTAACCACTAACAGTTAGCAGCGCAAGTAATACAGACAGCCAGAGATGTAAGCATCCAGGGCGGGAGAGATGTTAACTCGGGTTTATAGGCTGTAGCTGTTGTGAGACGTGGAGTTTCAGTATGACTTTACGATAATAGTATTAACGATGATCCTCCAGGCGATCACAAACATCGTTGTTGAATAGCCGGAGAACATCACACCGTCCTTCGTTCACAATGTGGTCTTCAAACGTAGACTCCACTACATGTTTTATATGCTCTGAGATCAGTAACGATATCGACAAGCTCTTAGGAGTGTTATCATATCTCTAGTGGGCCAAATAATAATGAAAAACTATAGGTCAGCACACGTCTTATACTCTTTTTCTGCTTCTTGTGTTAAAAAGCAAAAGTCGCATGCCCTGCATTCGTACATAAATATTTATATATAGACCTTCACTATTTAGCGGTATTTTACCACCAACAGAGTGAGGTTTGGCGAGAGTTGTTTCCCCTTGACCGTGTCTGACAAAATTCCACTTTTCAAGGGGGGCCACTTTTAGCACCATATGGCACATAAGCAGGAAGAACGTAGGATGTGAATAACCCCGAATCAACCTCAGTCTTAGCACGTGATAAATAATAATAAACATCAATGAGGTCAACACCAATCATCTGGATGAAGCGCTAAGTCATAAAACAAACACTACGAACCACACAACAACAAACACATAGTTTTCCATGTTTTTTTAACTTGAACATGAAAAACACACTGGATAATATTTATAGTATTCAACCTTCACTGTGCAAAATGCAGAGAAAGAGAAGACAAAGAAACTCGCGAACTGGAACTATTAGGGGGAAAATTGCGCAAAATATTTTCACAAAATCTCAGAATTCAATAAATCGTCCATATAATGGCTGCGGCTTATTATACTCTCTGTTTCCACGCACCCATTGTCCTGGTACAGATTGACAGTTGTCACAAATGGGATTCCCAAATGAAAACCCGTACAACTGTCGAGATTGAGTATTCTTACATTTCCTCTACGACGTGAGTTGAATTGAAATCGCTTGGAGGGTGAGTTTGTGGAAGGTGGTCTGAAAATAAATAAATAAATATATACATAGTTCAATATAAGGTTACATGACTTTCCCCAACAGTACATATTATATCAGGAAACACTGGTCTGTAATGTAAATAAACATGTATACATGTATAGCTCAGCGAAATCAGTTAATTTTTTTACTTACTTACTTTTGCTGACTTTCTTACACCTCTTTCTCATGTTCACCACATCATCCTGTCAAACGTTGGAAGTACATTTTGCAGAAATCTGGGTTACGTTTTTGCACATTACTGCCTTGGAGATATTGGCAGACTTTATCCTCGGGCCATTCGGCAGATTTACCTGTGGTCTGAAAAACGATGGTCACCTTAGATTCATCTAAACGCAACGCGGCCTGGTCAAGGGTAATTGCACTTCCCACATCCATATATTCTAATGGCTCGAAACACGGATGGCGACTTTGACTGGGATGGTCAACACGGCAATCTTCATACTGCTTTTCCCTTACTTTGTTAACAAGGGGAATCATATGCTTCATCATATTCCTCCACATCAAATTATTTAGAATCGTGTTCTCCGCGGCAGTGAGAGGAGTTGGGAAGTGAGAGTTGTGTTGGCTGGTTGGGAAATCTCTTAATCTGTTTTACCAAGCACTCCCTTTACACGATGGCAGGCCTCGGTCAGGTATTTCCACATGTCAGCTCGAAAGGTGACACCACCCTTCGTAGGATCTTCCCTGTGGGCTGTATTGCATCCATTGTTTAATATTTGCGTACCACTATCGCTCCCCGGCTTGTGGATTTAGGCATACTGAAAAACTGAGGAAAATATCCCCACTCAGGGGAAACAGCGGTTCCGATGGTACAATAATCTCATCTTCACTAGCCGGTATAGGACGGGTTCGGCGGGTTTGTGATTCAAAGCTGTTTTCAAACTCGTCCCAGGCATCCACTGGAATGGCGATACCTCGCTGGAAGGGGTGGCCGACATACTGGAAGAAAGTGATGTTATCTTCAGCGATTCGAATACAACACCCACTGAAAATGTCAGTGTCGTGAGTTTTTAGCGAAAGCTTCTTCTTGTCCGATCATGGGAGTTTAATCTGCTTCTTATGCACGCACTGTGCATTCGTTGTCTCTTTCTTTGCTAGATCGGCATTCGTCGCAGCAGTTGTTGATGACTGTTTACTTTTGTGCATAGTGAAAGCAATTTAGGCGGTGCTAGTTATCAATCTCAAGTCCGCAGGTAAAGTGACCACTGAGCCGTGGAAACAAATGCCTTTATATAGAACTAGACGAATGGGCTCGTCAGGGATGAAATGTCATACAATAGCACGTTTTTGAATTTGGTGTAACGCCAGCGCGTAAAATTCTTCTCACAACATCTGTCCAAAATCGCGCACAGATTCTCCAGACAGATGGCGCTGCAATGGTTTTCTCTTCGGTTCGCGGCGGCTGGTACTTTCTTAAAATAACAAAATCCGACCGATCTGTGTATAATCACCAGCCTTAAGCATTCCCAGCTCATTCACTTACTCTGTCGAAATGGATAAGGCCGAATCTGATCATCCCATCGAGATGAATGAAACAGAAGCGGGTCTCCACAACCTAGCCGTGGAATATGCCAGGTATGAAGCCAGCGAGATAATTCGTGTTTATCTCATAGAGATAAGCGAGACGAAGGTAGAGGCGTGTCCCCAAGAATTGGAAAGGTTATGAGGGGAGTTGAGGGAAGCCGGCTTGGCAGCGGGACGACCATTCCCACGAGACGAGCGGCAGCAAGACCAGCCCGAGCCCCACCTTGTCAGGGCCAACCAATTCTTCCCGAAAGAACTTTTTCAAATCTGAGCACAATATGTTTTACGTATGCCCCTTTTAATGTCTGTGATTGTTCATTTTATGTATAACAAACCAAAATCAGCCCTCACATTCATTCTCGTCAATCGCTATGCTAGCAGTTATTGAAAAGTTCATAAACATGTTCATAGTATGACCGGTATCAACGAAGCAGAGCCGCGGAATTTATTTTCACTTTGGTCCGCACTCTTATAGTCCACATAGATACAGAAAATTATACCTGGGTTTACATGTGGATATAAAACAGCACCTGTGTGTTTATGGGTTTAATATTTTACATCTATGCTGAAAAATTATGTCTATTATGAGCCTATATTTTCTAATTATTAAGTTTGTATACAAGTAGAAGCTGATATTTCACGCCATGTTCAACACGCTGTAAAAACACAGGCACAAACACAGAAAATTTTGACAAAACCTTTTCCCAGTATGACTACTGTTTACCAATCAGTGATGAGACCAACCAATCAAATAATTAGATAATTCCGACTTTTCAAACGGCCTGATTTGTATAAAAAGGTGGAGGATTCGCAAAAACCACATTCACGTCACTATATTTCTGACGGAGTTGATTTCACAGCAAGAGATTATGGAGCCACTATTCAAGATGACAATACGTGTACGAGGAAGTGCAGACTTAGTAGTGTGCACAGGGAACCTGACTTTTTGAATCGATTTGTATACAGAGGCCAAACATTCGCGAAACCACACTCACTCCACAGACTGACTGATCGCTATTATCACTGAAAGATATGATTGTAAATCTCACAGCCATTATAAGCCATCTGGAGCCATTTATCCACGCAGAAAATGAGACCGAGACAGAGAGAAGGGAAAAAAGAAGAAACTTGCAACGCGTAACAACAATAAACAGCGCTCAACTACCCCGGGTACTAAGACTTTCAAAAGTGAGATCGACTCCACCAGTTATATACCACAACCTCCCCGAACGTGATTTGGTGAATGACGATGGAGAATATGAAACGGATAAAGGAAACCATCCCATGGAATGGCTTGAGAACAATCGACATAGAGCAAGAGAAAGCAACATGCCTTCGTCATGGAGAAACGGCCATGCAAATGATGATGAAGATGTACAAACAATTTACGCACGGGAGGGAGCCAACAACACACCACAGCCAGCACCAAGAACGCCACCACAACGGTCGGAAAATAGGCAATACATAATTGGGCTAACAAGACTGCCTAATAGCTGCTTACCACCATGTCACCATGGTGTAATATATGAAGGCTGCGCTGACCACCCATCTCTAAGAAGATGTCCAGTGTGTCGGTCAACGATTAGGAGCATCTATATCTAAAGAAGAAGAAAACAACTCGTGTTGTCTGGTAACACCCTCTTGTGAAGTCTCCACCGCCATCTCTTCTTACGCTGTTTTAATATTTCATACTCCAAGCCTGGACGGAAATAATCTCTTTCCTCCTCCTCTTCTCCATCATCTTCATTCTACCCTCCCGGAGATGTAATGTTGTGGATTCTTAGCGCGAGGTTATTGCCGGGTAGTGTCTACCCAGCCATGCTACTCACCAGGTCTTGGCGGGAACAATCTCCGCCATCCTCTCCGTCCTCTCCTCCTTCATCTTCAACGGTCCTTGTACTCCAAGCCCCGGCAAAAACAATCTCCTCATCATCTCCAACGGCCCTTGTCAGGGGCAACCAATTCTACTGCAAGTGATCTTTCAAATTTGAGTGCAAATCTGTTTTATGTACTGTCTTTTTATTTTTGTTTTTCTGTGATTGTCCATTTATGTATAACAAACCAAAATCACATGTTCCGTTCATTCTTATAACAATTTTTCAAATCCAACACAATCCTCTCCCCCTCCCAACCATTCGACTGATTCATAATGAAAAATTTCAATCTGAACATAACCCTCATCTCTTTTTATGATAAGGTATTCCCTCCTTCATAAACTTTAACTTTTTAAACTATTATAGAACATTAACCCCCGCAGCGTTCAACACCTGCATACCAGTGTGTATGACATCACACACATATGTGACGTCATACCCTTATGGCGTCATATTGTCCCCTCAATCCCTCAATCCCCTCAGTACCCTCCCAGGATAAAAGGTAGGCATAATAGTCCTACGCAACGCTTTCCACTACTGCCGTGCGTTCGCACCTTATCTAGAAATAAAGGTGATCCTTTCGCGGCAGATCGAATACCAGGTTTCACCCCATACATACATGGCCTCCATCACATGAATGAAATATTACTAAGCACAGCGTTATAATCACAAACTACTCATGTAAATGAATAATTATTTTCTGTTGTTTCATGTAGGCCTTCTGCGTTACACCCTGATCATGCCCTGCTTCATTGTTTCGGGAGACTACTAATATTTAAAATCAGAACCACCGGATACTGCCTTGGCATACTGTATAGGGCGCCTTATCTGCGAACAAGCGATCCCAGGTTCAATAACCGGTCGTGTGCAGACTTATAAGCTCTAATACTGACACCTTTAATACTGGTATTTGCAGCTTACACGTGCTCAGTTAGGCCTTATTGTGAGGGAATACGCGCCTAGTAACAGGTCGGCGGTGAATAGAATTGGTGGTATGTCTTAGACCAGGTTGTTCAGCCTACTACAAGGAAACACAGAGTTAACGATATGGTGGAAAATGCTATTTAAAGAAAGTTCAACCCGAAGCATACAGTGCACACAAACAAACAAAGGTATAGTAACAGGCTTCGGAACATACAGTTTTCGTGGATTTTTCTTAGGTGGCAAGTTATTTCTACTTACAATATATACACTAAAATCCTGTTATTTAACATGGCCGGTAAAGTGATTAACTTTCTCCTGGATTTTTCTTTGTTGACAGCTTGTTTTTGTATGCTTACAATATCTACACTAAAACCCTGTTATTTAACATGGCGGGTAAAGTGATAAGCTTTTCCGTGGATTTTTCTTTGTTGACAACTTGTTGTTCTACTTGCAATTTATTAATACTGAATGTACAAAAGAGCGAGTATAAACATCAATGTATACTTCATCTGGTTTTTATTAGAGGTTTACAATGTTGTTGCTGTTGTTGGGCACGAAAACATTCACTCTGTCTTATTCAAAATCAGCGTGACCTCGAGAGGTTTCTGCACTGCCTATTCGGCTTATATGTGCTGCCATGACAGTTACGTTTGACATAATAAGTTTGCAAAACGGGCCCTGATCGGTACTAAAGTGTAATCACTGTATCCTCTCTGGCGAAGAAATCCAGACAATTTTATTATTCATTGATCAGTAACACGGATTAAGTGTTCCACCGCGGCCTCACGCCAAAAGGTTCGTCAGGCACCGGTGAGGAACGGTAGCTTTTATCTCCGAGCAACAAACCAACGCAAAACGATTAAAGGAAACTGGAGTGCACTTTGGATAGTTACTGGTGAACGAGACAAAGTGTCCTGTCATATAGTCTGTATATAAGAGGACTTTAGTGAGCCTTAAGAATACGAAAACAGCTCCAAGAACGCCGTTAAACCCATTATTTTCACTATCAATGAGGGTGGCGGAATGTAGAGAATCACGGAATATAATCTGTACGCCAAATAAATAAATAAATAAATAAAAAGCCTATGGGTGATAACCACACTTATCACTGTATATTATAAGAGTATGTAATCGAATGCACTTTTAACATATATTCTGCACATAGCTTAAGCAACTTTATGCAAATGGAACATATAGCGCCCCCTCAATATTTGTGGTGTGCACAGTCACAACTTAGACTTCATCGCCTATATAAAAAAGATATTTTGCTTTTTATGTTAATAAACATTCATATGTAAAGATAAGGTAACAGCTATAATGTAGTTATGTTTACAATATTAAAGGGTTTGTCTGTTTTCCCTTTCACCTTTTTGATTCGGACGATCCAGTGGTGATATCAAAACGAGAGGGTAGATACGTGTATCAGTGCTTGCATTAACTGTAATAATTAAGTATTCAAGGAAATGCATATGGCAAACGTTGCTACTATTTTATCGTTTACATGAACAATAAAATCCTAACTGAGGTAAAATGACATAAGATCGAGGTTTGCCGGTTATGGGTGACCATTTATCAGCCATCACACTGTCATCGCTGCTCTGGATTTACTCCGTATGCTCTATTTTTTAAAAATTTTCTACCTACATTATAGCTTACAGAAAAAAATTCAAAAATATTAATAATAAAAAATGTATTTTTCGGCATGGCAGGTAATATCGTTATTGGTTACATCTCAAGTTAAATAGCCAAGTTTCCCCCAACCTTTCCTGTTTACGATTTTCAAGAATAGCTTTCTTGTCTTCATATCTATCGATCAAAGCTCGGGGAGCATATGTGCTTAAAATGGTCCAGAATTTTATCATAAAATGGTAACTTTAGCACAGGAGTAAATCAACCCATTACTGACCTCTGACTGGGTGAGTTTGACCCCTGTCACCAGTCAAATTTGCGAAAGATTTCATCGCTGGTGCTCTGTCAGAAATCTGACTGGAGTTGTGTTAAGGGATAAGGGCTAACAGTCCTGGAGGGTCTAGGGTATGCAGATTTATGGACAGTGCTCTGACCCAAGCGTCAACATGTAAGTAAATGCGAAATTAATTGTGGTGTGTGACCAGTTAGGCTCCGATAGGCTCGCGAAGACATTGGGCTCAAAGAAAACACTATATCGGGTGGAGGTTTCACGGTAATTGAGCACTTACCAGCTGATGAATACAGGAAAACAAACCTTCTTATTTACAGAAAAAGATTAAGGAGTGATTGAACAGCGCTTAGACTTAGATGTGAGCGCTTAGAATAGAAAAAGCGTAGTGGTTTAGTTGTCCGGTTGTGTCTCAGATTATTGACATCTGGCATATAGAGGAGTCCCGAACCTTAATTTTCCCAAAACTGATATCCTTATAGCGTAATTTAGTGTTCACAAAACCATTATAAATAGGCCGATGTGAATTTATGACACAATATTTAGTACATTGCGACAAACCCCGTAAATACATAGGCTTATAGATATCCATATACGTAGCTATTCGTTTATGGTACATGTATTTCATAAACCTGCCCTTCTGCATGCACACTGTTCAATATGACTTCGGCCTATATCTCAGTCGTATCTTTCAAGCATTGTAGACAAAAAGAAATACAACACGTGTAAATGCGTGTTTTGGTTATTGCATGTACGTCTGTGATTCCATATGTGTCTTTGTCGTCGTTGAAATGCGTTTTACAGGCTGGGTGTGAATGCATCTATAGGTACCTGACTATGGAAGTGCTATTTGACCGTTTTCACCCACCCGCGTGTCAAGAGAGGTGTTCCAAGAAAATCATTCTGCACATGTATTATTAAAGTATTCCGAGAGTTAAAATGTATGCATGTCTCTAGTAATGTTTATTCCGCTTCCTACTGGACAGACGTGAACATCTTAAAACGGGACATGAGCCGGGCATTCACATTAGAAAACTGAACTTCATAACGGTATGTATATTGCTAAGCGCCCCAGGTGTCAGCCAACATGGCGGCGCCTCGCTTTGAGGGTGACTATGATGCATGTAGCAGGTAACCTATATAGACTCACGGCACACGTCCTAAAGGGAGATCACTGTAAATAACGCGGTTTCTACGAAACCAAAATGTCATAAAAGCACATTATTGTATCACAAGATAGCTGGATTGATGAAAATCAATATGAAATTAAATAAGTAAATGCATGTCATAAAAGACCTTGTGTTGTTTTGTAGCTAAGTCGTGCGGAGGGACGGATCTTCGCAGCCAATCCGGGTACATATCCACTCCAAACTACCCACACAACTACCTAGATCACATCAAGTGCATCTACTCCATCCGGCCAGGGAACATCAGCTCATTCGTTGTCCATTTTTACACCTGTGCCTGTCATCTCGAGAGCGCCCAGGATTGTCGATTCGATTACCTGACATTCGGTAACGAAAGGAAGATTTGTGGAGATGCATCCCGACAGAGATTCTCAGGTAATGGAGGCAGATGTCCACCTTAAACTGTGGGTGCTTGATGAGACTCTTCACCCTCACATTGATGATTGAATGATTCCAGACACTCGCGACGCCGTGACTATACAGGGCCCATTTTGTTGATGTGATTCTTTATAGGTCCTCTTTTGTTGATATGATTCTATACAGGGACCCTGACGTTGATGCCATTCCATACAGACACCCTCGCGATGACGTCAAACTATACCAGCCGCCTTTTGTTGATGTGATTCTATACAGGACACCTTTTGTTCATGCGATTCTATACAGGCACCCTCATGATTACGTGATTCTATACAGGGTCCCTTTTGTTGATGTTTTTAAATAAAAAGACTCTCACGACTGCTCAATTCTATCTAGGATTGTATACAGGCCTCCTTTTGTTGATGTAATTCTGTACAGGAACCTTCGCGATGACGTGGGTCTATACTGGGACTCCACGCAATGGCGTGATTCTATACAGGGTCCCTCGCTGTGACGTGATTCTATACACCCCCCTTTGTTGATGTCATTCTATACAGGGACCCTGGCGTTGATGCGGCTCTATACAGCGAGAACCCCAATGTATACAGGGGAACCTTTTTTGATGTGTTTTTTATACAGAGACCCTCAGAATTACGTGATTCTATACAGGAGTGTATACAGGCCTCCTTTTCTTGATGTAATTCTATACACGAACCCTCGCGATGACTTGATTCTTTACAGACAGCCTCATGATGACCTGCTTTTATACAGGGACCCTTATGTTGATGTTATTGTATATAGGGACCTTGGCGTTAAAGCGAAACTATAGGGACCCTGTAGGGCGAACAGTTTCTTTTTGTTCGTAAACGGTAAAATCCACTCGTACGATCGTGATTTGTAATACAATAATAAGCAAAGCACCCATTTTATTAAATATGTGGATGCACAGAGGTGTCTAAGTATCATTCAGCTTCAGCATTAATCACTGCTCCAAGTTGGATTATTTATTTCATTGCTTAACGCCGTACCCTATAATATTTACACCACGGTGGCAAATATCATGTGGGGAGGAAACCGGAGGAAGAGATCCGGAGGCACTTGCCGCGTCCCACGTGTAATCCTCCGGAGAGGAAGCCATCATTTCACTCACACCGAAGCTCCAGGGTCATTGTGCTGTAATAATACGCTAACCACTTGGCCAGACAGGCACGGCCAGTTTGTTAATGTGTTCGTCTTAAATGGAACAGGCCTCCCACCATAATGCTAGCCGTAGTCGTATAAGTGAAATGTTCTTGAGAGCTTTTTGAGATAGTAAATTGCAAATCGGAGAATGTCGCCCAATATACATCGTTCTGAAAACAGGTTATATGAAACACTAACTGTATGAACCTTTCTTCTTCCACAGCTTTGTCGTTCAATGGCATCGTGAATGTCACATTTTTGTCTGACGAATCTGCCAACTTTTCAGGATGCAACATTGTTTATGCCATTCAAGGCCAAGAAAATCTGCAAACCAATGAAACCGTATAGGACCTCTGCAGAGAGGCATGACACCTATGGGGATCCTTAAAGAAGACCGCGGAAGTGTGATGTAAATTTTGGTTGAAGACTAAGGTTAGAAGATTTAAAAAAACATCATCCCATAATTGTTTAGACGTTCTCTAAGAAGACGCGGGCATTTTATAGATCCGATGCTTGCTGATTGACGTGAATCGGGCCCTTCGCTCTCAAGCCGAGCTCATTTTTTTCTGTATTCGTCGTGATGTTTTTGCTACCAAAATCTGCACACACTGGCATCCTGGCAGCTCTTCGTTGTTGTTTTTTCTCATTCTTTAGCTTTATGTACATTCAAAAGACAGAATGGTAATGATTTATAAAGGGCCCGATTAATGTCGTATCCGCTTATCAGGACTTTACATAATCCTGAGGACTGAATGATCAAAATTATGTTCACAGCTACGTCCCCTTAAAATATGAAAGTATTTATTATTCGCTGTTGAGTGTGTGCTATGATCTACCATAAAATTCGTGGCCTAGGAACTAAAAAAATTTTGACGGTTTATAAATCTTCAATCGTACTCTTTTACTACAAAATACCCATTACTTCCCCGGTCTTCTCCTTTAGTAAACCAATCCATGGAAAATTTGTGAATCCGCTTCATGTATCCAGATGCCCTATGGGGTTTACGCTTACTTTATCTTAGCTAAATTCTGGTATCATAAATATTGAGGTTTAGCTTATATCCCTCAAATCACCACGGCTAAACGAACCATGTTACTGTAAAAGATTGAGAAAGTATACGACATGATGAAGGAGAGTTGTACATGCGGTGAGAATCGGCGAATGGACGTTCTACCGTTGAATTTATAGCCTACTAAATATAATCTGGCATCAGGGCGATCACTCGCGTGTGTACAGATATTTCCGATTTTCTGTGGTCGAAATAGAGGGAAGAGAAGTACTGACTCGTCTGTAGTTGTGTTGGGAAATATTATTCGTTTCATTGACGGCTTAAATGATTGAACCGGAAGTGGGTGGAGTGAACCACGGGCTTTGAGAAATATCCGTCAGACTTTCTCACAAGTTATCCTAACAGTTTTCTACGAACTGAATTCAATGTTTACGTAATAACAGCGGAAGGCAACACGTCATTTGGAGTAATTCTGAGCAAAAGACGTCAAGTAAATTACACCATTCACTAGTACATTTTTAGTTTTGATCTTATTTTGCTTAGGCCGTGGTGCTGGTGGGCATGTGTTCCTTCTACTTAAGCATTTACATGGATAACTAATGTGAAACCTGAATTGAGGAAAATTGACAAGAAGTATGGTTTCCCGTTTGTGTTTGATGGCAATAAAGTGCAATTAACATCAAATCATTTATCTTACCTAATTCTTCATGATTAATATATATTTACATGTATATATATTAATATTACTCTCGGTGCTGTGATCTTTTACATTAAGTGATCACCAGTCGCTTAATGCCTCCAAGGGCTCCACAACAAAGAAAGCAAGGCATTCTCGATGATCAGCTCCTTGAGTCTGGAACTGAACCAACCCTTTTTACTACCAACGATTCAAAGACAAACGTGTCGACAGTACAGCAATGACTGCCTCAGTGTGGGACAGTAAGTTTGATGTTGATGTTGTAAAGTTGTGACACGCGCTAGAAGTGATTGTTAACCTTGGCTAAGGGTTGTTTTCGTAACAGGAAGCATGGTAGAAGACTACAGCTCTGTCTGTTTGACCACAGTGTCTTCTACTGCTTCTTGCTCTGGTGAAAACGGCTTCAATTATTTTCGGGTGTTCAACATCACTGGTTCGAATATTCTGGCTGATATCATAGTCTTCAGGTTGTTAAGAGATTACTCAGTGGACTTCCTAGCCTCCATTTATCATCGGCTGACACGGCTTGATGCGCGTACAAAGGAATATACATAAACACGGACATTTGTTGGTTTATTTGTTTGGTGTTTACGCCATACTTAAGAATATTTCACTTATACGACGACCACCAGGATTTATTGTAGGAAGAATCCGTTCAGAGCCAAGGGAAACCCACGACCATCTTCAGGTTGCTGGCAGACATTCCCATGAACGGCCGGAGAGGAAGCCAGCATGAGTTGGACTTTATACTCACAGCGCCCGCACTGGCGCGCTAACTCCCTTGGCCAAACGCGGATATAATTTTGACCAGTGCTTAGCCCCAACTGTCAGTGAGAAGTTAAAATCGGGCTTTTGCTAGTTTTTTTGAGAATTTTAAATCAGGTGCTTTACTGTAGTCATTCAAGTTTTATAAATCTAACTGATATACGCTATATATTTTTAACTTCGTAAAAGCCAACAAGCATTAGGGGAGTTCTGAGATCGGGCTCTTTGCGGCAAAGTGTCAAAATAATCCTAACGTATCGTGCGACTTGTGCAAAATGTTAGGCAACGATGTTGACGAATCTACTGATCACGTGTCTTGCGGTGTTGGGAGGCACAAACAACTCCCCTCTCCTGAAGGAACGTCTGAAATTCGCACACGCTCAGATCATCCATTTCTTCCCATCGTTTGTCTACTCTTAGAGAACCACCTCGGTGGCATGGTGATTAGAGCGTCCTCCTCAAGGTCGGGAGACCTGGGATCAATCCCTGGTCGGGTGATACCAAATACTTTAAAAGTGGTACTTGTGCTGCCTCGTGTGGCGCTCTGCATTGAGAGGTTAAAGCAAGGAAATAAGACTGGTAGGCGCGGTGTCAGTATAATGTGACTGGTTGGGGTGTCATTTCTTGTGTCTTCGGCATGATGTTCCAGTGGGGGCCTCAATTTGGCGGCAAGGACTCACTCTGCCACAAGGAGACACAGCAAATAAAAACATTCTAAGGACCCCTCGTCGTCATATGACTGAAAAGTTGTTGAGTACGACATAAACCCAAGCATACATACTCTCAGGGACTTTGTTTGAGGCTTTTTTTAGACGTATGTGTAATGGGAAGAGAGGCCACGTGGTACAGCAGGACTTCCTTTCTTCCTGGCTCAGGTGGCATTCTAGGTCAAAAGGTTAGTCAGATCACTGGAAAAGCGGCGTGGTTCACTATTGGCACTTCAGTTTCTCGAACCTTACCTCAATCATATGAAAAAAAAATTATGTATGGCGATGAACACTATTCACAACAGAATAAATCGGTAATACATATGCACCTGAAGAAAAAAATCTTCACGAAAATGTTCTGCATGTTGTAATATTTTACTTTTCTTTATGTACAATTCATTTTTATGCAGTCAGTGGTTAATTCAGGCTAAATTCACCATTGAAAAGAAATGGGCTGTTTTAGTAAGAGTAATTACACCAAACAGTTATATATATTAACCATACTATGTGTGAACTGAATTGTTGGAAGAAATTTGATATTCAACGGTTTATCTGTAGTATGCTTCAGCTTCAGAGGTGAATTTAATTCGTCCAGTTTCCTGATGAAAGGTTGGAGGTCTAGTTTCCTGATGTCGAGTTGTAGGAATTATTCGACGAACAAAAAGATGCGGCGTTTCCCTCGATGCTGTAGGCAACCTTACACCCTCTAAAAGTCACACTGTAGTCAGACGCACAAGTCACTTCCACCTTGCCGTTATATGATGAAGCCGTACAAAAGTAAGAAAGCGTCTTGATGAAACGTTGCATAAATAATTCAAACGAAAACATTTTACCTTTTGAAGTTTACTTATTGTTTCATATTGTTTGACAAATGTTTGAACTGTAAATGGCCATGTGAGTACAGCACCAAATACTTAAAACTGAAGGGCATTTATTACAGTAAAAACTGCGCCCACTCTGTGTTCCACAGCGTTTCTTGTCATTTCGTCCAAATCGGATGGAGTCCCATCTGCAAGTAGGGCTGTCTTCCAGAATACAGTCACAAGTGTAGAAGCTGACAAAGAAGCTGTTCCTGGTTTGAATTGTATATAGGCCATGTTGTTGTTGCAATTGTTTGGACAGTTTGGTGTATAAATCAGGCCGGAGTTGCCTCGGAAATCTAGGTCTCCACACGATCCAACTGAATACAAAACAGGGGTGAATTCATTTCCAAACATTATGACAATCGTGTATATGGAAATTTTAAAAGTACATTTGCATTTATAGGTCTATATAAACAGCTTAAAGTAGGCATAGGATTCAGATGATTGAATATTTCAATTAGTTTATTAGTGTTTACTTATGTATTTATACGACGTCAGTTTGATGGGTGCAAGAAACCAAGAGAAGTTCGTAGCGGACCTTTCATATTCCATTTATACCTGAACTTATGAAGTTGGAAGTCCGGTTTCCTGACGTGGAGTTTGAATGGGTGTAGGTCCAGTTTCCAAATGTGGAGTTTGAAGGAGTGTAGGTCCAGTTTCCAAATGTGGAGTTGGATGGAGTGTAGGTCCAGTTTCCAGATGTGGAGTTGGATGGAGTGTAGGTCCAGTTTCCAGATGTGGAGTTTGAAGGAGGGTACCTCCAGATGTGGAGTTGGATGGAGGTAGGCCCAGTTTTCTGATGTGGAGTTGGAGGAACGGTTAAACGAGAGCAGAGCAGTTGACATGTTATAGTTTTAATCTGTGAATACCCCATGTAAAAGACATGCCTGGCTAGACATATGTTTATTTACATAGACCTTATATTTTGCTATTCAAATATTCCTCTGCGCCATTGTTTAACATGTTAATTGTTCTTTCGAAGTTCTTTCTCTTTCCTAGAATTTGGTTCCTTGATTTTGCATGTTGTAACAATGGGTATTTCGGAAACGGGTACAAGTGTAGATACATCTACAGTAATCATAAACTATAGTTATATATTATTTCATTGGAGTTTTACGCCCTACTGAAGAATATTTTACCTATTATACAACGATGGAGTTAAAAGAACGTGTAAAGATCTGCCCAGTCCAGCATGTGCTGTTTGGACAACTCACAGTGACCACATTTGTAAGAGACGCCTGAGTCAGTGCGCTGACCGCACGAAGGGCCCTCGTTAAGTGTATAAAACATTTTGTAAGTTTATCCAATAAGCAAATCGTTAAGAACGGCTTGCGTTAATCTTGATAAGCTAATGACTTTTTACCTTCTCGCTTAATCTGTTCAGCCGCGCGAGGCTGAAATGAAAATTACGAATTTCATGTTTAAAACAATATTTTCTTTTCAAATGAAAAAATATATATAAAACAAAATAAAGAAATATAGTGAAGTTTCGAGTTCGATGTCTTTTATCGCTAAAACTTATACTTTGTCATGTGACCTGTCAGAAATCTTGGCCAACCATTTTTGACTAAACATTTAGTGAAACATGGGTGTCTGAATAAACCTTTTTCAAAAAGTTACTTAGAACAGACGAAAGACCGGTCAGTTAACTTGAGCCAAAGTTGCTTAACATTTTCTACATGTCACATGATACAGTAAAAAAATTTTCTACCTGTATATGGTGACAAAATCTCAAAATTTCCTATTCAGTGAGAGAATTTGTCCTCGGTATCAGACTGGGAATGTTGCTCCACTATATTGTTGTCTGCCGCCCTATAAATGAAATATTCTTGAGTTCGACGTGAAACTCCAATCAAGGTAAAATAAAATATTTACACTGCAAGTTCCAGAATTCAAAAAGACGCACTTTTCACTATGAAAGTCGTGATTCCAGCTTGGTTTGTTCTTTATGATAATGAAAGTGGAAAGGCCTGCGCAGAGAGGAAAGAAACATATTCTCATTGTTTTAGGGTCATGTATCGAGCAGTAAGTGTCAGATGAGTTGTATAACACGGACATTTCAATCATACCCTTACTCTGTCCTGATTGAGAAATCAGTTTGGTTTGATCAAGCAAGAAATACTATGTGGGGAGGTAATGCTTTCCACTGATTAGTAGTTTAACGAAAAAGCTATCTTTCAGTACTGTAGTAAATTGATGATAAATATCTGAACAAATAAATGGGGTTCACAAACTCTGTCTTTACCTACAAACAAATTGTATCATTTATTAACACACGATAGGGTAGCAGGGCATCGCATTATTTTTTAAAATGTTGAGCATGTGCTCTGATGAACTGTTCATTCAAGCATAATGATAATAATTCAAAACTTTGTAATACCCTTTGAGAGGAAGCTTATAACATCGTGTAAGTCATGCATCCATGTACCAAGAGATAAAAGTGCAGAATGCATGTTCACCATAATGACACTGCCTAGGAGTAGCCTAAAGTAGTGAACAGTATGACAGTGGCCTTCTATCGAAATAACCATTACGATTTCTACACAGTAGAACACATCATGTAATCAGGAGGTATGTATATCTTCTGGTTATTTGGTTCTTCATATACCAACGCATAAGGTCCATGCATGGCTAGGGCAGACAGAAAATATTTGCACATTACGTTCAAGACGATTCCATTTCACGGCGCAGGCAATCTAATTTCACTACATTATAGCGCTGACCTATCTTGTATACCATATCTTTGTTCTATGTTTTGTCAAAACACTCAACCCTAATTTCAAACACAAAGTGAAAAAACAATAAAGCAGCTGAATAAAGTACAAATCCAGGCGTTCTAAGAGACATTTCTTATATGGACGTTTCTGGTAAATAATAGCAAGACCAATATACCAAACCCATGTTCAGCACAAACCATCAAAGAACAAATAAAGAATGTAATGTAAGAACGTTGGGGGGACAAGCAGTCGATAAGTTTCAATAATAACGGAAAGATGCTTAGATTATTTAAGGCGATTATGGAGATTGTACCAAGGTAGTAAAGTTTGTGTGAAACTAAGAGTGAAATGAGATTATTTCATATGTTCTCTTGATTTGTTCGGAGTAAATGTATAAATCAAATATGGACGATCCAACATTTAGTCTTTAATACTTCTATATTAAAGTTTTATTCACACGAGAAGAGGTACATATGTCTGTCGAAAAGGGGTAAAAATTGTACTCATTTTTTCTCAATTAACAACGAAACATCCCATGAATAGTACCTGAGTGGTTCCCTTCTGTAGTAGAAATTAAGCCGGCTAATTTTTTGCCTTTGACATTAATGTCCAGTTTAACAAATTTTAGTAAACATCGAAGTAATTAATGGTGAAATTTTATCAAGCTTTTGCATATGTTTGTCAGTAAAGGCAATCCTTTCTTTGAACTGCAGTTTTGTACTACAATGGTTTTACAAAGTATTATTAGTGATCTAAAAGGGAGTGAGAGTACATTTCATCAAAGTATGAAAACTTTTTTGAGAGAACATCATATTGGTGATACAGGTTGGCACCCTGACGATATAAAATAATATAGCTTGTAAACTGAGATTGGCTGGACATATATTTTAAAAGAAGAGGCGGTTTCTTGTGTTTTTATACAATTTTCACAGGTCGGAAGAAAGGCGGAAACGAAGTACCAGCACTAAGTTTATGTACATGTAGACCAGAAGGGTATGTTACCTGAGCATAATAATCTAGGAGACGTTGTCTCCCTTAGACCGGTTAGCAAATGCACATGTTTGGTCGAAAGTAAAAAAAAATAAGTGAATGGTTCTGAAAATCTAGAACGTATATTTATATTTATCGTAGTATTTTAATTCTGTTTAAAATGGATATCAAGTCATTGTCTGTGCAATAGGTGTAATGTCAGTTATTTGCAAATTCCTGGGTGATTGAAGTAGGCCTCCATGACTGTATGATATTGTTACTGAGCTATAGTACAGAGTTTAGTGCCTCAGGGGACTCCCGGTTTGCACAGGCATACAGTATAAATATTATAACATTAAAATGAAATAAACGACGAATGTGATAGTTAGGAAATAGTCACAAGTTACGGTGATTTCCAGCCTCTACGTCAGTCAAGGTTTTATAATGTAAAATATAGATCCTTATGCTTATTGGAGTTTATTTTATTATATGTAAGTATCACTTGAGTGGTGGTGAAATGGATGCATTCATATGTTACATGTGTAATAGGGCCCAGGGGTTATCGTGCTGGGGCAACACAAGGGCTATGGCAGGACCCTCTAGTTAATTCCTCTGAGACTTAAAGAATAAGACCGGGAAAGTACAATTTTAATTGTCGTAAAAAGAGTAAGGTTTGAAGATTTAAGAAACACCATCCGATAAACATATTCTTCGTCGTCTTAAGCTCACAAACTTGTCGGAAGACGATAACATTTTACCAACCCGATCCCGGCTGAATAACGTGAAACGGGCCCCTCTCTCTCTAGCGATGAAATGTCAAATCGGGCTCCTTCCCCTCTGTATTCGACGCGCTGTATAAGATGTGGCATCTTGCCAGCTCTTTGTTCTTGTCTCTGCACTGACAAAACTAGGGGCAGCAGCTAGCCCTCCGAAATCCAGATGAATTCACATCCGTATTTGAGTAGAGTTAAGTATACATTCAAAAGGTCGAATGGTAATGATTTAAGGGCCCGATTCAAGTTATATCCGCTAATCGGGCTTTACATAATCCCATAGTCCTCTTTCACATGGAAATATTTATTATTCACCATTGAGTCGTCTTACGTCTTACCTTAAAGTTTGTTGCCTCGGAACTTTAAAAACCTAAAAGAAAATTTGATGGTCGTTTTTAAATCTTCACACCATACTATTTTACCTAAAATGTCCAATACATGTACTCCAGTAAAAGCAGTTAGAACTATCGGGTAGAAGAGCGGCAAAGAATGGTAAACACGCATCTTAATTCCCAGCAATGTACACACCTATAGAGCCGGCGAGAATAGAATATGTTATTTGGTCGTTAGCCTCTCCCTCCATGTACTGCATCGTTTCATCACCTTTTACAGCATGGAGCACAGTGCCCCTTCGTGTCTGTAAAATTAACATCTGGAGATATTTGAACTTTGCCCAGAATGATGGTAATCTAATAAGGTGATGATGGATGACCTACATCCACATTTGTGAATATCAAGCGCTCTGCACAGCGTACATATTTTTGAAGCTGTTACTCCACAGATAATCAATACACGTTTGTACGTTAAGGGGATCTCTGTGCCCGAGGGTTTGGCTCAGCGTAATGACGCAGCAGTCTCTCACCAGTGCTGCGGATGTGAGTTCAAGACGGGCTCGTGATGGCTTCCTCTCTAATCGTAAGTGCGCAGGTCGTGGGTCTCCTCCTAGCTCTGTCCGTTTTCCTCTTATCATTACGTAGACCGCCGTCGTATTTGGGAGATATTCTAGAGTGCGGCGTAAAACACCATTCCAATTCTACATTAAGTTTCATCCCGATAGTTATTTTAGGTAGGTTATTGCATCTAGGTAGGTAAGTAATTTACTGATATTATGGTGAGCTATTATACGGTGCTACGCAACTCCGAAGACACTCAAGAATATTTCACCTATTCGTCGAGGGCCAGTGTTTTTGGTGAGAGGAATCTGGGCAGAGCCTGGAGGAAATCCACGTACGACCAGAGAGGAGCCATGTATGATGTGGACTTGAAGTCACAGCCACTGCCTTGGTGACGAGCCACGGGGATATCTCTGAGTCATAGAGCAGGGCACTCCTTGTACTAGATATTTCAAGATAGTGCCCGAACTTATGTTGGTCAAGCAGAAAACGTTAAATTTACATTGAAGTAAACACTCTGGCGTCCCTGTTCTCTTGTTTATCTTAGCCCTGAGGCATTTACTGTTGTCATGGAGAATATAATACCCACGGCGGCAGACTTAAATCTAAGCTTCATTCGGTTTAAGGCCCTCAAATCGATTTTTCATATATCTTTAGCTGAAGCTGGATCTCTTAAATCGAGTTTCCACAATACTGTGGTGCATGACTGATATTTATCCACGGGCGATTCTGGACGGCGGAGCTGAATCTCCAAACGCGAGCTTAAACAATATTGTGGCCAATAAATGACTTTTATCCACAACCTATTCTGGACGGTGGCATTTAGCCTAAGAGGAGGCTATAGCGTAACGATTTCAAGACTAACATGAACTTCTTGTGTTTTATGAAGCCTTCTAGACTCCAGTATTATCAGAAGAAAAATGAAAGTACATGTTGTTTTATCCATCGACTTGGCAGATTACATGGATTAACTGCTCCACAGGAACTGTCTGTTGTGTGTCCAACCCCTAGGATAATTTGCAGTTTATTACATGAAAAAAAAAAGATCTGGAAAAGGTTCATGGCCGAGCGTTTAAGCTGCTTGCTTTGGAGTCGCTCTATGACACAAATAGGGCTGGTTCAAATCCAGACTTGGGTAGTAAAACTATACATTTTCTCGCTCTCATTGTTTGTGGGGTCCTCATAAGAACAATTGGTCGATGAAGCTCGTGTGGCGGTTTGCGCAGTCAATAACCTAATTTAAACACCAATCCAACAAAAATAATACAATCAACCGTGCTTTCAAGCAATGGTATATAGTTCCACCCACCGACTGTCTGTGTACAGAAAGTGCACCACTAAACCTTAAAACCACTTGAAATCTGTACCAAATTTTCTCATCAGCTGACCCTGTTTTGCTTGGGTCAGCTGATGACGGTCGTTTTTAAATCTTCAAACCAAACCAGTTTACCACAAATTGTCCAATACTTCCCCTGCCTACTCTATCTGGTCAAAGAGCGCCAAAGAATGGTAAACACGTCCAGCGTTTAAGCTGCTTGAGCAGTGAAACTATATATTTTCTCGCTCTCACTGTTTGTGGGGTACTGACGAGAACGACTGGTCGACGAAGCTCGTGTGGCGGTTTGCGCAGTCATCAATGTAATTTTAACACCAGTCTGCTGCTCTTCTTGAGACCTTACCAATTCTTAAAGCAGATTTTATCCTAAACTTGAGCGGGGAATGAGCGATATTAAGGTTATGGATTTCATTTGCCATTCTTGTCAGCTTTCATTTGTCTCTCTGACAAAATACTCTGTAGTGTAATCAAATTCGGACTTCTTGCGTTTAGACTGTTTGTGTTGTACCGTAAGGAACAATAGAAGTACATAGTAGTAGATTAAGGCAGGGGCATATAATATTTATATGCATATAATATTTATTGTCTGATGCTTAGGTACGTAACAGGGGTGTAATACCAGCACTCGTTTTCCGCTTCGCAACGATATGGCTGAAACATATGCCGATATGGCGTCAAGCCATAATCATTCCTTCGTTTGCAGCTAAACCACTGACACCAATATATCAAAAATGTTTGTTTTATAAACTGAGGCAGGTTACATGACTACTCGGGTCTGGTGCGGTTCTAACGTCAGCTCTGCCAAATATGACAACTTGAAGAGCCTAGAAGAATTTATAAGAGCTAGTGCAGCTTAAACAGCTGCCAGGACGATGGTCAATGTACGTACTGTGATTACTCTTTTTAAATGTCTCAGGGGCACCCGAGATTCCCTGTGGTCGCTGTGATTTCATGTCAAACTTATGCTGGCTTCCTCCTTCGGGCAACTCAAAATATCTGGCAAACGCGTCAAAAATGTGTAGTTCTTGAACTTGCTTCTCATCAGCGCACTTTAACTGTTGTTTTTATTAAGGTATTATGACACCGGACGTTATACCTTAAATTTAAGCTGGAATCATCTTTCTGACACTTATGCTGGGAGATGAGAATTTTTACCCGGTTTATGGCTGCAAATCAATGATGTAAGAGCTAATGGAAACTACAGCTTTGTCAATAAATCATCGTCCCGTTCCGACATTTGTTTCAATCTCTCTCACAGACCTCTAAGATATATATAAAAAATACATCATAGATGGTAAAATCAGAGGGTAAAAATGCTACCACATCTGCTTCACGTACTCTCACAAATCTGTAACATAAAAGCTACAGCATGATGAGTAAACTCAGAGCTGACACTACAGTGTCATAGTTGGCAATTACACGTAACCTGAGAAATCTGGCCTCTTGTCAGTTTACCTTGAAGTTTGCATTATATTGAAACTGTCAATGTAAGAACCACGACAATGCATCACCGATGCGTTGTCAACGATTTTGACAACCGTGCACACTTTGCAAAATTAACAGAATTATTTTGGTAAATGCTGATATAGAATATAGGTGCTCATTTCCAGAAAATGACAAAGAAGCAATTGCCAAAATAATAAAGCAATATGTAAGCACACAACTTTTTCATGATCATTTACCTTAGCGGATGTATGTCTGACTGCAACATTGTTTTGCTGGGTTTATCCTAAGCGGAATCTGCCCTGAAAACGGCTATGGCGTCACAATTATTGGTCAGATACGGACCACATGGACAAATTATCTAATGAATTGACGTACTATTTCTTTTTTCTATGATCGTAGATTTCTCTTGTTCTACGACTTGTTGATAAATAATCTTTATGATTTTGTGGCATACCAATCAAAAGAAATCAACTTGCATACTTTTAACACCTTAAAAGTTCCTACATGTGTATACACCATCAAAACATGTGGAAAGTCCCACACAGAATTTTTCACCTATATGACGGTTGGAAGTTTTAAGAGTGGAGGACACGGGCCTGCCTACATAATTTATTGCTGCCTCGCTTGGCGCTCAGCACTGAGAAGTTAGATGAAAGAAACAGGACTGGTCGGCGTGGTATCAGTATGATGTGACTGCTGTAGAGAATCCAGCATGTTTGCCATTTCTCGAAACACAGAATTGAGTACGACCACTGACAACAACCTTGGTACAGTTTCATCTGAATATTTATGAATTCACGTAATACATCAGAACTGCAAAAAAATTACAATACGTGTACATGAAAATAACAGCACAATGCAGGTACCATGAGATGCACAAAATATCAACGGTGTTAACACATCAATAATGTATGGTTTAAATAATTCATATCATATGTAAAGTGAAGAGCTGGATCAAAGTGAGATGAGTGTCCTTTTTATTCACAATAAGCCAGAGTTTGAGCAAATATCAGGTGTTATAAAAATGCATTTGATTTATGGAGGTGAGATGGAAACAATATTGAAGCGGATGTTGTGAAATGGAGGTGGTGAGTGCATCTCAACATTTTGTGAGAAACGTTTTGTAATATATATGAAAGCGACAATGAGCAATGAACTAGATGATACCTATAGCACAACCATAGAATCGAGATACAAATGGAATTTCAACCAGCAATTTTCCTCCAGTGTGCATCAACATCACATTTAATGTAACGAGAACTGGATTTCATCGGTTTGCAATGAACATACTACCTGTATTTGAGCTAAGTCAAAACACATCCTGTAAATATAGTTCAAACACTTTGCAGAATTAAGGCAATATGGCGTTGAAGGCCAAATTTTCCTCCAATATCAACAACAAGTTGAACATTACATTTGACCAAGAAAAAAGAATAATAAACGTAATAACATTTCACCTTGTCGTATTTGAAAAGCTGACCCTGAAGTATTATATAAGGCTTAATTAATACTTAACTTAGCCTTAAGTCAATCACAGGTATGTCACAATTTTAGCACTGTCAGTTGTTTTGAAGTTATGACTGACTTAAGTCTAAGACAACAAAATGACCTGCTGTCATTTTTGCCTATCAATTTATTTAAAGTTATCTTTCGATTACATAAAAACACGTAATCAACATTTACGAAAAGTGTTCCTAAACATCGAAACAAATTTGTGGTAATCCACAAAAAACGAGCCATACACAATATCTTCTTTGATTATGCAAAGTTTTCACTATAGTCATCTGGATGCTTCTTGAAAGAACACTAAGAACACCAAAAGCTGAGTGGCACACAGATAATCCTTAATTCACAGGAAGAAGAGCCACAACATTTCCATGTGTACATCAACGGGACACTTTTTCTGGATGAACCTCACAGCTCAAAACTGTTCACAATCTTTGTCCTTCAACAGCCTACACCGTTCGCTCGGCCGTGTGATATCTTGTTGATGGTCTTCATTACTGGACAACAGTGGGCTGGACACTACCCCGATGATCTCCGAATACATGCATTCATGTTTCGGACTGCCTTCGGAGCAACCAGAATTAGTTTTAGTCTGACTGTTGATATCAACTGATCCCACTGCATCGCTAGAGACGGACGAATTGCTGGAGCATTTATAGAGTGTAGAGCGATAGGAGTGGGTATTTTCCTGAGCTGACGTTCCGGTTATCATAGGACATCGATGACTTTTTTTGTTGTCCTCTCTATCATAAAGCGCCATTTTCTCACACACGCTCATATGTCCTTTGGCGTTTTGACCCAAGGCTTCCTTTTCCTCAAGACTAATAGAAGTCAAGCTGGATTTTTTTGGATCGGATCCCTCGTATATCCCACTGTCCAGGAAGGTGTCCGCTTGTTTATGACCCGCCGCATTCACAACATTATTATACGGATGATCCCCAAGCGGAACCCCGTCGTAGGCATTGCTGGTTCCCAGAAGAGAAAGCAGATGCTCTTTTCGCCGTAAGTAGTCACTGTTTACGTGGCTTGCTACATCAGACGAATCACAGGAGACCAGATTTCCGGAACGACTTGGAGAACCACAGGCGGCTTGCGGTCGAAGATAACCTGAAAAACAAAAGACGCAACTCTATTAATTTAAACATGTCTATTGTGCTTAACGTTTACATTGCTGTCATCTATTTCCTTAAAAGAAAACAGTAAATATTGGACAAAACATGACATATGACCAGGCTCTAAAGGGTACTATACTTTATGTATGAATGTGGACATTTACCCATAGACACTGGTTCCTAACCCACAAACATCATTGCAAAGGTTTTTTTGCTCCTCTGTTGGTAACCCATAGACCAGTAGTTTAATATCTTTCAAGGTCACAAGTGGCAATCTTTCCTCTTATTCCTTCGCTGCTCAGCTTTAAGGGTATTTGCCTTGTGTCAGTATATATTTGTTCATCCCCTGTATTTGCCGTCGTCAGAATATGGCTGTAGTATTGGCGATGTGGCGTAAAGCCATAATCATTCATCCATTTTCATTTGGCCGATTTCAACGTATAAGTGAAATAATCGCAAGTACAACTTAAAACACCAGTGAAATAAATATACAAATATATGAATAATTCAATACAATTATTTATTTATTTGAAACGACACTTAACCGTCGAGAAAAACGCTAGGACTAAACAAAGCTGTTGTGATCGTCTAGATTAACCAACGAGCGAATCACCAAGTACCGGACTAAATATTCAGTAAGACTGAGCCTCTGAGAGCGAGTTGTACCAGGCTAAATCTTCAAAACGGCTGAGCCGGTGAGAAGGAGTTGTGATCCTCCAAGAAATCAACGGGTGAATTACCATGCCCCGGTGTCATGAAGTGCACTTCGCTAAATATTCCTTAACTACGATGACAATGTATGTCTTAGAGATATGTAGTGCACTTAACTAAGAGTTACTTAGCACTAAGTATGCTGTATGGGGTACCAAACAAAGCCGTTGTGTAAGGCCGAGTCATCGAAAGCGATTTGTGATTCTCGAGGAAACTACCGAGCGAATCACCAATTATCAGAAAAACCTTCCAAGTAACAGCCAGGAGTCGGTTTGAACATGGTCCAAGCGCCAGGCACTAGACCTCTTGATCTAGGTGAGTTCAATTTCCAAAACAAGATCGAACACAAAATTTTTCAAAGATGCCGAAGAGACACAAGGAATATTCTATGCGTGTAAATTTAATCGGTGTCCAAATCGTTTGCCTTTGCATGCTAGTTTATAAGCAGTCTTCAATTACAAATATATTCCTAGTATATATTCGCCCATCCAGAGTGACAGTATTATTAATCCCGATGAAGAAAACGATCCATGTACATTCACTGTAGCCGAATTTGCATTTGAGTTAAGCGTGACATACATGAAAGCTTTAAACGTAGCTCAACTGGTACTCCGAAATTGGTACCAGTTGCCACAGGAGTTTATAGCAATTTCCTTTGGGTAGCATCGTTATTTCGCGTACACGAGTCTTTAGGACCCCCGTAACAGATGAGTTGAGTGGAGCTGGTTGTTAACCTCTCGTGTATGCCAAACTGAACATGTAAACCAAAGAACATGACTTGTGCATTACATGGTGCAGTTCATCAGAATTTTGTTAATGGTAAAATGGAAACTTAAAAGTCTCTGTGGCCTCTTCAATGCACAATGATATAAATATCGTTAGGAGAGATTACACTTTCTATATATAACAGAGGTTCTAATGCTGAAAATTGGCTGAGGCCAGTCTGGGTTTCAAGCCCGCCACCTCAGAGTCAGGCATCAAATCGCCAGTAATACATGTCAGTACTTTCTGGATAGGTTCTACTGCTAAAAAAGGTGCTGAGACCACTCTTAGTTTCGAACCAGCGACTTTAGAGTCAGGCACCAACTGGACAGAAAGTGTAATCTCTAATATCGATAATACTGTTACTTAAATCCATTTTAAATGATATCTAGGGATATGATATATTGAGCTTAGGGGGCTGTGTCATTTCTGACCATCAGAGGTGCATACGATGTTCGCGATGAATTCTACTGGTCAGCAACCTTCCACTTTGGAAGAAAGTTCGGTTGGTCGAATAATTTAGACAGTCAACATGTATTGCTGGCAATTTGATGCCTGACTCTGAGGTCGCTGGTTCGAAACCTGAGGTGATCTCAACCAATTTACAGAACTACAACCAACGCTTTATCCAGAAAGTGTAATCTCTGACAGCACTAATACTGATAGGCCTACTTAGATTCACATACTTAATGACATGTACCAATCTGATATAAGTGTGGTCTCACCTCACACAGAATGTATATTTATTTAAAAGGATGTACTTCTTTTTGACAAAGTATTTTCAGTTACAGTTCTCAGTGGTGCGTCTGATGACAACTTCTGTTTGCTGTTGTATTTTTCTCAGTTTGAAAGGTTGTATAACGGTGACAAAACAAGACACACTCCCGAACTCACCTGAAAATGTGCTGGAGTTTATGTTGACTAGAGGCTGTAACAACAAAATAAGCACATTCAAGAGTTGACGGAACAGCCAAATAACGTTACTTTATGCCAGTTTACAACAATGGTACGGTAGTTGACAAGAACGAAACGCCGAGCCGGTCTGCCTGCAACGTGTGGACGGTTGCTGGTTTCCTCCGAACTCTGACCGGTTTCCTGCCACCGAAGTTTTGTTACGGAAATGGCAACACACTGATATGTAACTTAGAGCATATCATGGTTGTGTCTCCCTTGGTCGGTGTTGGGGTGTGGGGGTTGGATGGGGTGGGGTGTAAACTGTTACTTCTTAAACAATTACAGAGCCAGTCAGGAAAGGTCGGGTTTAACGATAACATATATCTCTTTGCCATCAACGGGAAATTCTGACGGGCTACACAAAAGGGTCCAGAGAAACACACCGTTTTCTGTTGTGACGCTGCAGGTTTGTGTACCACCTAAGTGATTTTGGAGAACACATGCACCTAGATGTGCGACGTAATCCAAGAAAATCAAAGGAGCACATGCCTTTGAACCCCTTAGTTAAAGACGGAAAGGGGTTTCCCATTACGCTGTTGTCGCTGCTCTGGTGTTATTCTCTAGGTTGTAGTCTTTCATATCCAACAAGTATACAAATATAAAGCAATGCAGTACTTACAACTGAAGACTGTGTTGAACTTTTATCCGGGAATGGGTTCTTTGAACAAAATATTCTCTTCCTTACCTGTGCAAAATAGAGCAGGTCCATTTTTTTCAAAAGATATGACGGTGTATGTCACCGCTTGTGAAGCCTCTCCGTAGCCTTCAACCTCTCTTGTATCCCGACAAAGAATTTAATGGACCACAACCTTGTCTTAAGAGCAAACATACCATTAATTGGATAACACAGATAAAAAAGCATGTAAAGATTGGTTTGTTTAGTGAGGTAATTTGTTTATAAACAATATTTGATTAATTGACTGCTTCCACAAACATGGTAGCTGGTAAACAATTTTCACAATGTTCCAAGGTATGTGTGAGTTCAATAATAAATATTGTTTTCAGGCGCTGTAAGGAAGGTACCCACCTGGATATCACATAAACAGCGTAATACCAAGATGCTGAACCCCTGAAAAATAGAGCATTAACACCTACATTCAGAACTATATCAAACCACATCTAAATATACTACAAGGCATATACAGGGCTTATACATTAGCGAAGTTGAACCCAGATTGTGTGCCATGTTTTTAATACCATTGTAGCAATTCCTCTGTCCATTTTATACTGCAATACCTTTGGGTGCATGTGCAATAGTAGAACAACTGGGGCAATAGAATGCTTCATTGAAGATGAATTATGTGGAATTATGTGTTGAAAAGTTGAAAACAAGTTGTAATATTTTAAAGTTTTGTTGAGAGAAAAGATGTGCCTACTTGGTCCAGTAAGCACACTTATATATATATGCGAGCATGTTAGCAACGCTAGGGGTCCACAAAATGACGCATACATGATAAATCTGCTAAACTTCAGCAGTCAAGTCAATAATTTCAAATGCTCAAGCTCAGCAATGAGGAACTCAGAATGTCACTGAGCATAATATGTACAAGGGTGGCTGTGACACCAAATTAAGTATGTATGTATGCTTGGGGTTTTACGTTGTACACAACAATTTTTCAGTCATATCACAAGGTGGAGTCATTAGAAGGTATATATATTATGTGTTCTTATGACTGTCGCCATTGGTTCATCATACCGAAGACACCAGACCTGACACCCTCCCAGTCACATTATACTGACACCGGGCGACCAGTTCTGTTTCCTTGCTGTAACCTCTGAGTGCTGAGCGAGGCAGCAGCAAGTACCATTCTGAAAGTCTTTGGCATGGCCAGACCCGGGAGTGATCCCGGATGTCCCGACCTCGAGGCAGATGTTCTAACCACCAGGTCACAGATGCGGTGAGCAAATTAGGACTGACCATTCATCTCAGCATCTGGTGTCACCACTAGGCCAGAGAGTATTTTAGGTAATAATTAAAACTGAGATTTTTGACTAAACACAAAGAAAACGAGAAATGCATTCATGAGCACTACAGAAATATTATTTACCACCGATAATTTTTTCAACAAGAAAAAAAAATGCATGAATATAATAATTCATTATAAGGATCTTACAAAATATATAATCGTATGTACAATATGTGTACTATCTTACCAGCAGTGGATTAAGAAAGAGGAAAACGTAGAAATAGACATTGTATCCCGACTTCTCGATGTAAGCTTTGATTATGCCGACTAAAAGAAGTAGTACCACGATGAAAAACGTGTGCCACACACGCTGTCTGAAATAAGAAAGATCACTTTGTGTCACCAATTGAACAGCAACATTTATATTTAGACATATTACACCATTTGTTCAACCGGAACAGTCGTATGTATATATGCAGGGTACAGCGTTTCAAATTTTAGCACACTGCTACCAGAGCTAAATGTTGCAAGGCATGCAGTGAAAATGGAGTTAATATTTCTTATACAAGTGTATGCGACATTCAAAGTCCTTAATTACATGGAACATTAATTGTGATATAATGATAATTAATGATATATAACTACATACAAAATAAAGCTCAACACATGCGATGGGCAGCACATTAATGGTTAGAAATTGTCATCTTGATAGTCTCCTTAATTACGTTCAAAATATTTAAAATGCCATGTGCCGATTCTAGAGCTTACATGGTTTCTTTCTTATCGGACTGTCGCGCCTTGTCTGTCCATTTCATGACAACCTTAACGTTAAGGCCCGAAAGCACTACATTTGTCTGAAAACAAAGCATGGAAGCCATTAATCAAGTTATGTCATTGTATCGATCAACTAAACACTTCTAGCGATAAATGAAACACTCCTATGACTTTATTTTGGTAAATCAAACAATGATATCGCCTTTTGTCCATGCATGAATGCATCAATAACGCCAGCCTTTCTCCGTAAACCAGGTATATCGTCAAAGTTATGAGAAAGACAACTTGTGGTATTGTGCAAGACCAAACAGAGAATGATTCACACCTTTTCATCATCAGTCTTAAAAATTTACACCCTGAATGGTGTAATCCTGAGGGAATCCTTGCTCCATTTCGCCTATATATTATAGTAACACCCTTTTACCACACTGAATACACCCGTAAAAGTTGTAGTCATGGATAAACAGGGTGCTTTTAGTAAATTTACACCCTTTCAGCACCATTTAAACTAAGAGTGTGTCGGCAAGTAAAGCTTTTATAAACTTTTATTTCATGGAGGACGTAACCTTTATCATCAAATTGTTCTGAAACTTAGATCGCTAAAATATAGAAGCGATCTCTTCTTAACTTAACCAAAGGGTACCTCATTTGTACGACCGTAGACAAGTTCATAAGTATTAAATATGCAACTATGTCAGGGGGAGTCACTTCACAATTATAACCATTAAAATCAATAAGCGTAACCCTTTACAGCCACAGCCCAATATAATATAGATCAGTAAGCTTACGGATAAACGGCCATGGACAAATAACAAGTCATCCAATTGTCCATGGGTAAATAAATGACAACGGAACGAAGTGTACCGTTTGAATGACATAAGCCAAACCAAGCAAATGCATGCAAAACTTTCTAGGTTACAGAACTATGCAAGGTGAAGACTAGACCGTCAAACTTCAAGTCAATATCAATAGGAAACACAACGACTTTATCCTTAGCACATAAAACTCAACATGGGATTCACAGATTTGTTTGTATTTTAATTAATAAAAAAAGAATATACAAAACTGAGTAAAGGTAACTAACTGTTTAAAGGAGTTCCTGATTCTTTCCTGATTCAAAATCTTAGTTTTGAAGGTCTTTATTCTTAAATATTAATATAAATGTACGTTAGGATGAGCAGGAATTTACCAAAATTAAGGTGGACACAGGGACGACCATTGTCACGAGCTGCTGAACACTTGATTCCTGGTAATAGGAAACCCAGCACCTGAAAAATCAATCATAACCCAACGATGAACGAATTTGTTTGACGATTTCTTGACGGAGCCATAGATTGAATATTTCTACCATCAAGTGCTGCCTTACAAAACATTTACTTCATACTTGAAACACACTATCTTTCATGAATAAAGAGTGGCGTCAATGGCCTGATTTATTAATTAATTAATTTATTTATTTGATTGGGGTTTGAGACCGAATTCAAGAACAATCCACTCGTATAACAGCTCATGAGTAGAGGAAACGATGTGGAGTGCGCGTAAAACCATCGCCATGCGCAATGTACGGGAAGGGAAATTGCAACATTTTTCATGACATTTAATTGTGATTTCAAAACTTGAATTTCGCGATGGTCATATGTCCGGATTCCTCCACCGATAAACCTGAGAGCCGTCATATCAGTCACACAACCAATGAGACATATCACACATCGTGTAATGACATCACACTACCAGTGTGACATATCACATATCGAGTAATGGCATCACACTACCAGTGTGACATATCACGTATTGTGTAATGATATCATAAAACAAATGAGACATTTCACGGCTGGTTTAATGACATCACACTACCAGTGAGATATATCACACATTGTGTCCTGACATCACACTACCAATGTGACATATCACACATTGTGTAATGACATCACACTACCAGTCAGACAGGTAACACACTGTCTAATTACATCACACTACCAGTGTGACATATCATACATTGTGTAATAACATCGCACTACCAGTGGGATGTATCACACATTGTGTAATGGCTTCACACTACCGGTGTGACATATCTCACACTGTGTAATGACATCACACTTCCAGTTTGATATATCACACAATATATCACACATTGTGTTATGACATGAAATTACCAGTGTGACATATCACATATTGTGTAACGACATCACACTACCAATGTGATATCACATGTTGTGTAATGGCATAACACTACACTTGTGATATAACATCACACTGCCAGTGTGACATATCACACATTGTGTAATGGTATCACACATTGTGTAATGACATCCCACTACCAGAGTGATACATCACACATTGTGTAATGACATCAACACTACCGGTTTGAGATATCACACATGGTGTAATGGCATCACTCCACCACTGTGATATATCACACATTGTGTCATGGAATCACATTACCAGTGTGAAACAACCCACATTGTGTAATGGCATCACACTACCAGTGTGATATATCGCACATTGTGTAATGACATCACACTACCAGTGTGACATATCACATACTGTGTAATGGCATCACACACCAATGTGATATATCACAAATTGTGTAATGACATCACACTACAGTGTGACATATCACACATACTGTAATGGCATGACACCACACTTGTGATATGGCATCGCACTACCAGTGTGATATATCACATATTGTGTAATGACATTAACACTACCAATGTGAGATATCACACACTGTGTAATAGCATCACACTACCAGTTTGATATATCACCCATGGTGTAATGATATCGCACTACTAGTGTGACATATTGCACACTGTATACAGATATCACAATACCAATGTGACATATTGCACATTATCCATGTATGCGGACATGACCTGTCACACTGGTAGTGCGTTGTTCATGTACACTGACATCATACTACCAGTGTGGCATATCGCACACCACATGTTTACTCAAACACCACTGTCACAGTACCACTGTGACATTACCTATGTCACGCTTTATAAAAGGAAATTTCAGGTTGTGCATTGTAATCCCACTACCAATGAGATGTCTTGTCACAAAACACAGGCGCTGGACTGCCCCTGGTGAGATCTAACAGACTGCATATTGTCATTGCTCTACTCTATGTGACATTTAACATTGGCACTGGAGTAAACAGTGTGAGATCTAGAAAAATGTGCATTGTCATCAGATAGTCTATTACTTATACTCATGTTACCATAATGATTTCGCTACACTTACGTACATATACAGCCTAAAATGGTGGTATACTCACAGGTATTTACATCTGTAGGCATTATTTCTATAATCCGACACGTACAAGGACACCAGCACGATGACGAATATCGACGGAATTCCTTGTTAACAAAGGAAAGACGAGCCACAAAATAGTGAGCGTAAAAAGCCTTCCACATAATGCAGATAGTCGATGTTACCCGAGAAGCGACCATAGCCTTTGCTGGTGTGGCTGAGTAGGAGGTTGCTTAGATGCTTAGGACGGAATTATGGTTGCTAGGGCGCTGGTTTTGTGCCTTACGACTTGTGTGAATTACCTGATGGCCATAAAAATGAACAACGAGGAAAACATACCCATTGCTGGTGTGCCTGTATGTGGGAGGTTTGCGTAGGTCTGAGAACACAATAAATGGTTGCTCCTTCATTGATTCTGTGCTTTACGAATTGTGTGAATTACCTCACGGCTACAAGAAATAGAGAGTGGTGATGGCAAGCGGGGATGGTGGAGGAGCGGGACAGACTTTCGGATCGGATTTTGTCAACCAGAGGGAACAATCCATCATCTTAAGCGTTTGATCATGGAACATTCGCTGACACAAACCGTGCATCACTTATTATCTCTGATCGCCTTTTTCCTGCCTAAAAACGTCTATCAACCACATCTGGCCTATGAAACGCATATGTAAATCAGTTGATATTGCGAGATAAAAGCTATGTTTAGCCGTGGGACAAGGAAATGGTGATCACAACTTTTACAACTGGGGGATATCAGCGTATCGGGAATGCAAGGAAATAAGTTGGTTTCTATGTATTATTCTGTGTGATGATGTCGATGCTTTAGGCGAACCGTTCCATGTAGGTAATGATGGAAGGCAATTCATGGCATCCCATTTGCCGGAAGAAGTGAGTTATATACACCAACATTCTGCCCGTTAACACAGAGTAGCGCTCTTCTGTGGGCAATCTCCACAAGATGTTACAACATACAGTCAAAATGGACGTTATGATGGTTAATTTCGATACAATGGTCAGACTTTGGATAAAATGATCGAACGTTCTGATGTTTACTTTACAACATATTTATACATGAAACAGATCTTCAGATATTTAGCCATCAGACGTTCTTGATAATCAAAAAGATAAAATCGCTAGAAGTTCGTCTGTTTCAATAAGACACGATCACCTAACTTTCTGGTGTTTGAATAAGATACAATGACTGGATGTTCTGGCTCTAAAGAAGACACAATGCTTGGACGATCTGACGTTTATTCTGACGATGGCATGACAATACCTTTAAGATACAGTCTAACTAGTATTTGTAAATTTGTATATTTGCAATGCTCACCCCAGCCTAACACAAAGTAACGGAACGCAAATCCAAATCTTGGAATGTTTCTGTGGAGAACCAGAAATTGGTTTAGCGCCTCCATGAAGAGGAATGAGAAGGCCGCCAGGTAAAAAAAGTAGAGCAGAAGTCGACCCGCCACACATAGAACCTGGGGGAAATTTAAAGGTAAAAAGACAATGTTAAATAAATGCAATAGCTTACAGTGGTATGTATTTGCCAAGGAAAATTTTCAGTAAAACAACTCCCCACTACAGCCCTTTTCAAGCGCACAAGTCAATGACGAGTAGTTATTCTGCATCACTCCTTACGCATGTGTAAATCATTTCACGTGAGTTTGGGGACCCAAATATCAAGATGATCGTTCCTTTAGTTAGTATCCCTAGCCTGTATCCCCAATCCTTAACCCGCCTCCGCAAAGTGACAAGATGATCCCTAGGTAGAATACAAACCTGTGAATGTGGATTGTTCACACAAAATAGAAGGATGCTGTTTGTTACAATGAGGGATATGACCAAGTTAGTGTTGATGGCGTAGATATCACCGTTCAAATTCCTGTAAAGGAAAGTCCAAAACAAATTTCTCAATGTGAAACCACCTTGAAACAGTGCGAAGCTGAATCTTGTATGTACATAACTGATGAGCATCGAATCTTAATTTTAGCTTTATTCAAAGGAAAACATGAGCACATGCGCGATATGAGTTCACATTTTCAACGACACATCCCTTCATTGGAGAAAGATGACAAACTATTGACTATAAAATATTAAAATATTATATTGGGCATTATGCGCAGTACCGTTATGATAAGAGCACTGACGTCATATCGACTTTTTTGTCGCCATACACGGAATGGATAATGTAGAAATAGCTCGACTATATGGTTTCATATATATATTAAATAGATTAAGTTCACATTACACTACCGATATAGGGATATTTGTCTACACAGGCAGAAGAATAGATATGGCATCAATTGCCTTAAAAGCACGAAATCTAGACTGTAAAGCCGATCTGTATTCCCTCTGGACCAGACTGGTATACTCACTGATAGAAAAGCAGATGAATCACCAGAGTGAGGGTAAGAAAACACAAAGCCAGGGCACACGCTAAGATGAGGAAGAGATTGGTAATGGAACCGCTTTCTGTGTCTGGCTGCAAAGGGAAGGAGAATAAATGCTGTTTCAGCTCATTATGTACATATCTGAGGTACAACTTCATAGACTTTTTCGTCTGAGAATAAAATGAGAAAAGTTTCATTCATACTTTACGGTGGTTTTGCACGAAATTATTTATTTTTATGCTTGTAGGAAATTTGGAGTTTTGGCAAGTTACTGAAAAACATTCCCACGCGTGAGTTACAAATATTTCGCCAAGGTCTGTTCTATTTGATGTACTTACGAACAGCAATCGCGAATACTCTTTTCGATGGTTTATTTATTTTCCTTTTTATTATCAACAGGCTTGTTTTATCGAATCTGTCTTTATTTCACTTCTTTGCAGTTTCTGGCTTTCTGTAAAGTGAACATAAAATCAGTCACTAACCTTAAAAAGGACTTTTCAGAGGTGTTCTAAAAAATATTTTTTTACAAATTCACAACGCTTATCATCAAAATAAATTGCATATGATCGTCGCTACTTAGCAACTCATTTGGTGAGGCTATTTTGTCATGATGGTCATCTGAAGTGATGTCGCATTGTCCCGGAGCTCCAATACACTATCGGTACTAAAAAAAATACTCTAAAATTACATGCAAGAGTACGTGACCAGACAAAAAAGTTGAAAAACATAAAATAAAACCAGAGGATACCCTATTCAATAGTTTTCAAACGACCTAGACCTAGATTTCGTCGGTACAGGCTTCGCTACCGGATAAGCCTCCTGTCTAATGCGCAAACATTGTAACACAAGCGGCCGTTGATAAATTCACGTAAATGTATGACTACCCAGAATAACCAAAATACCTCGTTAACATTTAAAATAACCTTAAAATCCGATTTATCGCTCCAATATCCGCCCATTCACCATAACATCCCTCCACTAACAACCCAGAGGTGGGGCAAGGTGACGTCGCAGCCAAAGTATCACGTGGCGTTCTCAAGGCTGGTGATTGACCTTCATGGCTGTACTACATGTCGGTGTAGTACATATATTTGTTAAATATCTTTCTGTGATACCTATGATTTACTTCTTTTTTATCCATGTATGTATAGTCGGAGACTTTATGTCCATTTTAACGCAGTTTGTCGCACAATAAAATAACACGTATGATTCAGCACTATTAACGATGCCTTCCGTAAATCTGGCCAAAATCAATGTCCAGGCGATAAACTGTTTAAACTGTAGCCGCTTTGTCATTATTAAGTCGTCATTATTATAATTGAGCAAGGTTTTGTTATGCCTACCAGTTGGCGACACTGTCTCGCGGATATTTCTTACCTCCACAAATTCTTTGTGGCTCATGACGACAGCGACCAGAGCGGAATAAGGGCATAGACAAGTGGTTCTCCAGGAATCCTGTCTCACCATGTCACAGGTGTTGAGGACCCAGGTTCCCTCATAAGGAAGCCTAAAACATAAAGTTACCACTTTCGTCTCAATAAGCAATCATTTTAACTTCACCAAGAAACAGAGAACTAATGAGGATCTCGGAAACTCCTTCCCGTCTTTAACGAAGCGGTAGGTACCTATGTGCTCCTTTGTTTTTCCTGGAGTATGTCACAGTTTTCGGCACATGTATGGTCATAAACACAAGCACAAGACTTGTCACATCACTCATTTCATACTCACAACAGTCAAATATGAACAGCTAAACGGGTTCAACACTCCTCTGAATCGTGAGAATGAATGCTGAGTAAGGTGGCACCTTTTTGAATCAGTGACTCTGAATGCTGAATAAAGTCACACTTCTCCGAATTAGTGATAATGATTGCTGAATTGAGCCATACGTCTGTAAATCAGTGAGTCATAATGCTGAATAAGGCCGCACTTCTCCGAGTTAGTGAGAATAAGTTCTGAATAACGACACACTTCTGAAAATCCTTGGGATCGAATGCTGAATCGGACCACATTTCTCTCAATTAATGAGAACAAATGCTGAATAACGTTACTTAAGATCAGATCTGAAGAACAAAGTTTTCTCTCATCTACTCTATACTGGTCTTTGTTTTACGTGTCTTCGATTTACGCAGGTCTGGAGTAACCGACTTGCAGCATAATTTGGCTTCAGCGTTTTGAAGGGTATGTATGGGAAATAATTTGTACATTTGGTTATCTGGTTCCACACACATTTGTGAATATAAAACATTTGCTTGTGTTACACGAGTTCCACGCAGGCTTGCCGACATAAAACATTTGCGTAAGAGGGCTCCACATGGGTTTGTGAATATAAAAAGCATTTCCTTGAGAAGGTTCCACAGACGTTCAGATAAAAAAACATTTATTTACGAGGGTTCCACAGACAGCGGATATAAAACATTTGCTTACGAGGGCTCCACAGATGTTTTGCGGATATAAATCCGTTATTTAGCTGGGTTCCACAGACGATTGTAGATAAAACACATTTGTTTAAGATTGTTAAACAGACTTTTGTGGACATACAGCATTTGTGAATGTATTTATTTATTTACTTGATTGGTGTTTTACGCCGTATGAATATTACAGCTATACGACGGCGGTCAGCATTATAGTTGGAGGAAACCGGGCAGAGCCCGGGGAAAGCCCACGACCAGTCTCGGACCAGGCCTTCCCTCGTACAGGCGGAGAGGAAACCAGCATGAGCTAGATTTGAACACAGCGACCGTACTGGTGGGAGGATTCCGGGTGGTTGTGCTGCGCTGGCCCGCTAACCGACTGAGCCACGGAGGGCAATTGAGGGATGTAAAACATTTGCTTAAGAAGTTTCAACAAACGAGGATGAGGACATAAAACCACGATTAAACAGGGTTCCACAGGCGTTAGCGGATACAAAACCTTTGCTTACTGGGATTCCACACGCTTTTGTGTGTATAAAAACATTCGCTTACGAAATGTTTGCGGATGTAAAACCATGATTTAACATGGTTCTACACATATTTGCGGATATAAACATTTGCTTAACTGGGTTCCATCTTTGTTTGTGGACATGAAACGCTCGCTTACGAGGGTTCTATAGATGTGTTTGCAGATGTAAAACTAGGGTACCACAGACGTTTGCGGATATAAAACATTTGCTTAACTGGGTTCCACCTTTGTTTGTGGATATGAAACACTCGTTGACGAGGGTTCTATATTCTGTTTGCGGACGTAAAACCTCTGCTGACTAGGGTTCCACAGACTTTTGCGGATATAACACATCTGATTTCGAGGGCTCTACTGACTACAAATGTAAAACATTTGAGTTGGAAGGTTCCAAAAAAGCTTGTGGGTATAATACATTCTCCCAAGAAGTCGCCACAGACGTGTTTGCGGATGTATAAGTTTATTAAACTGAGTTCCACAGGCCTTTGCGGTTATAAAACATTTGATAAGGAGGGTTCTTCAGACGTTTAAGAATAAAAAACATTTGCTTACGACAGTTCCACAGACGTTTACCGGCAAAAACACATTCTCACGAGGTTTACAAAGGCGTTTACGGATATAAAACATTTCTTCACGAGGGTACCACAGTCATTTGGAGATATTAAACAGCTACAACTTTTTGGGTCGCCATGATTCAAGTAGTGCTCCTGTGAAATGGTCAATCAGGCGCAACATTAGAATTCTATTTATTTCACGCGTCCACACCATTTGTTTAAACCACTCTCACTGTGTCTTATTTTATTACTCGTATAATTTTTTCATCACGCATTGCTGCACACTACCTCTTACGTTACATCTGAAAGAAATCAATAATCCTAGCACTGCCTTAGTTATGCTCTTACGTTTTGATGGTCTGCCATTCAGCGCAACTGGTAATATTTCGTTTGTGATCGGTATTTATCTGAAATAAAGATAAACACAAAAAGCAAAATAAGGAATGTTCTTAGTCTCAACACAAGACACATGCTACTTATAGTGAGAATACGTTATTATAGATAAATTTGTACATTTATTAGTAATTGGTGTTCTACGTCGTACTCAAAATATTTTCATTTTCGGCAGCGGCCAGCATTATTATCTGCAATTATTGCTAACATACGTGTATAGACAGAACTGTGAAGGTTCCAGATACACAAAAAGTGGAGCTTAAACTTGCAGAAATAACCAGCTGTTCATCTACGTAAACTCAAAAGCAACTCTTTATCATGTTTTGTGTTTATCCATATGAATTATCACACTGTGGAAACTGACAGCGGTGAAAGCTGGGGGGGGGGAGGAAGTTATGTGTTGAATGTCGAAGGGATTAGTACCGAAGAATCCATGATGAATACAGCAAAGGAAAGAACTCAAAAGCTCGTTGTGAGAAAAAAAAATCCCTGGCGCAAATGGTCAATCTCACCGGGCTTCTGTGCTCGACGGTCACGGGTAGCTTGATGGCCAGGGACTGTGACCCGCTCACAATCACCCCCTGGGCCTTCTCAGGCAGCGTCAGAAAGATGTCGGTGACTACCGAGTAGGTCTCTGATCTAAAGTGATAAACCATGAAACAAAGTAATTTAGCTACAACACTGCTGCATGGGGTATGATTTATCTCCGTTATATTTTGCATTCCCACAAACACTAGTGCCGTAAAAAACGAACTCACATTTATTTATGGACATAGCTGTATACCGCAGCCTCTCATTTGACTTGAAATTGGTCAATAAATTAGTCTTCGGATAATTATCGGAAAAAGCAGACAGGCAGCCATGTTTACATGGCAAGTGGACTGACAGTCTATGCCTCATTAAGTTAGACAGTATGATTTCACAGCAACATCAAGCTTGGAAAACAAAATAAAAAAAACTAAGATGAACATTGAATAGCTAAAATAATACCAATCAGTTTTGGTGAGTGTGTTGAAAGTTGAAATTTATATTGCCTTAGAGAAGCACAAATACGGTATTAGGAGCCTTCAGTATAACCAGGCCTGATACAAAAGTAAAATGGCACGCTTTTCACATCTGTTTCAGAGGAGCTCTTCTATCCAAATCCTTTGGTACAAGCCACTTTGAATATAATCAATCGAGAAATTCAGTTCGATAAATGTCTGTAGGAAGTGTTCAGTGTCTGTAGTAGGCTGTTTGTATGTATACAAGTTGTACTTAGATCCTTGTAACTACGTATAGAAAAAAGACAGAAATACACGACCATCCACAGGTTGTTTACTTCCCACTTTAGTACATTGTTCCATTATTTCAAGATACTCCATTCCTATGAAATTGCTTGAATGTACCGAGAACTCTCCAGTAAGATGAGTGGGTAGGTAAGTCCTCAGTAACATTTTGTACCAGGTTGGCACATAAGCGCTGTTTAACTCCAGGCTAGAGTGAATTTCCCTTAGGGTCGAGGGGAATTTTCCTTCAGTCTTTTTGTTTCCAACCCTCAGCTGATAAGCCCGGTCTCAACTGCTGACCGGAGCAGGTCAAGTGTGACCGGACTCGATAATTTTCATGTAAATCTAGTAATAGAAATGTGGACTTCAAATCCCCACCTGGTGAGCCTGGTCACTATAACACTGTTTACTTTGGGTCAAAAGAATATATAAAACCTACCCAGATATGTCTGTTGGGATGTCCAATAGGCTCGGGAGCAGCTGGATCACGTACACTGATACATTGACTTGGATCTGCTGCTGCGACACATCGGAATACTCTGGGAACGAAGAGATAGTCATTAATTTTTTAATGCCATATTCAAGACTTGACCTATATAGGATGCCCGTTAGGTTTATACGTGAGAGAAACCGGGGTGGCCTGAGTAAATCATCGACATTAGGGGAGTTATTGACGAACTGGGACACGCTATATTGGTGGAAGACAGCACTGCAAACCATTCCCACAATGACCCACTCCCGTTAATGGAGAGTCACGAAGCTCTGTATAAAGCCTTGCTTGGCTCATGTCAAATCAGACACCCGAAATTCTTCCAAATTTAATGGCGTGTGACTATGCGAAAATTTCTGTATATCTGCACCTGAGATTGTTGGGAATTTTGAAACCAGCAAATACGACAGCCTTCTGCAGTACCGCTTATGGAATAACCATCTTTATTTATACAGAATAATTTGGCGTGACTCCGCACCTAGACACCATGTAAACACCCGTATGGGTTTTGTTGTATAGGTTTTACGCCATTGGTTGCACCGTGCTTATTTCACACCGTTATAGTGTGGATATGCAGAGCAATTCATTGCTGTCGAAATGGCAAACACTTTCGGGAGTCATGTGCCGTCACATGACGAAAACGATGGTCTTTGATTGGTCATACTTTCTCCTTGCATTGAGTGGATAGCTCTCTTCAGTGCGCACACTGAGGATTTTGTCTCTCGAGTCAAAAACATCAAACAGCACAGATATTTTCTCAAGATCTCAAGAGGTGAAATTCTCTACCAAAATGCCCGCACACACGAGCGCAGTGCTGAGCAAACGGGCAGGAGAGCCCACAAATATACTATCTCAATGAATGAACAAGTGCGTATAACGCATTTCGACTGTACCTACTGTAATATGGCAGCGAGGTATTGTCTAAAACAGGATATAATGTAAAATTGTACATCAAAGAGAGTAAAACCAGAGCAGCGAGGACAGTGTGAGAATTGATCACGCGCAACAAATGAATTACAGCCTCCAGTGAATTCACCTCACTTTTTGGTTTGATTCCAACTGTTCATGTAAATGCACATATAGTAGGAGTTTACACCCCTACGGCTTAAGCAAAATTAGGTAATATGAGCGCAGTGATTTATCTTTAATAAAGACTAAACACAGCCCATATTTACCCCCCAGAAGTAAATACTTCGAGGCAAGGTATATTCAATAAATCTAGGCAACGAAGCTGATATATGTATGTTAACCATCAGCCATGATGGACGCTCCGTATCAGACATCGCGAGACTAATTTCAAAAACAAAGTAGAACACTAACCACCAAAGAACAAAGAAAGTATATAGCAAGAGATCAGGGATATTTCTGCAAAGAGAAGCAGTCAGCAGTGATAACTCAAGGATTATTTTAGGAGAAGGAATTAAATTAGTATTCAAATCCTGTATCCTGCTAGTACAAAAGTTATTGTTATATATTACCCCTAATAAAGAATGTATCAGAAAATCTGTCGAGGTCAAAAACGTAATCGGCGAAACCCACATGCTTGCTACTGTTGAAATCGATCATACTGTAAGATATCAAGTGCTGGGTGGTTGTGGGGGAATCAAGAGAGTCAGTGCAAGTTTTAAACCCGATATAACATTGTAAGAAATGAAAAAGAAAGAAACAGAATCTCTGTGGTCGTAAAAGCATTATATGGTGAGTGAGATAGGTAAAAATAACACTGGCGAGTCTGTCTCATTGTAAAAACCTAGTAGTCTCGTAGTGTCAAACATATGCCGGAGGGGCAGCTATGTGCGACTGGCTCTGATGGAAAAACCTCCTATTATCACATATACGATGTAACGGAGTGGCTGTTTGACATGTTATAGATGTAAAAAATCGACTGTCTAAAAAATAAATGGCAACAGCAGGGTTGCTTTACATTCCTTAGTAGCAAATATATAAGGCAGTCGCTTGACCTGAAGTTTGAAAAAGGGCTGGTGTCATAACATGATCACACAGTAATGCTCAAGGACATTTCGCTTGTAAGACGACGGAATAATAAGGAAGTAGTCTCCCGCTTATGAGGTTACAGGCCGATGCATCGACCAGTGAATCCATCAGTGTGATTCACTTACTTTGTTATGCTGCAGCTGTCTAACCATCGTTGACCATCTGACCCGGGCCTGAGGCAACGCTTGACCGGAATAAGTGGCTTGAATTGGGTGTAAGATTATAGAAACAGCAGGCTAAGATGACCTTCAAGTTCTGTAACACGGCGAGGTAAGGCTTAACGGTAAGCAGAAATACCCTCCCTGACCTGATGGATTATTGGCTATACAGAGACATACAGAGAGCATTACAGAGGTATTGACCGGGCCTATTATATTCTCTTTGAAGTGAATTAATTATTCCTCGATTCCCTGTAAAAGAAGTTCTACTGTGCCACGTCATCTGTCAGAAATGTTAGACAACTATATTTGATTACATTAACAATAACATTGGTCCATCAAAAAGCATCAGAAAAAATTATCTATAATAAACTTGTGACATTAAGAAGACCCTCAATGGATATCATTACTGAGTCCCGGAATATGGCGAGACAAGTGATCAGTAAAATTGCCAACAACAACCATGACCCCCCAAATATTTTTGTCAGGCTACTTGATGCAAGAGAACTTTTTTCACCTTTAGCTAAAAACAGTTCGAAAAGTGCATATAATTTAAACACCGAAATTTACAGTGTATATAGGTAGCTCCAATTTAATGTATTCTTTGCAAAGAGTTTCTAAACGAGTTTCATTATTACATCCCAAGCTCTCCTTCGTTAATACTTCAGGCTACAGCAGCTATGCAAATGTAAGCGCTTCTGAATGTACCCCATTGCGCTTCAATCCATACTAATGAGTAAAGTTCCCAAAAATAATGGATGGGAGCCAGACTACGCTTTCATGATACATGGCTCACTCAACCAATGACCACTGCAGGCACCACTAAAACCTCATGCAGATGTGACATTTGTATGCGTATCCAGACCGTAAGCAAACGAATTATACACTGTTTTAAGATGACTGAAGCCACTGAATCCCACATTCTCTATCCAGGCAAGCATGATGATGCAGCGCTCTCTCGGGCTTGCATGACTTCAGCAAATAAAGAATAAATGATCTGTCGGAGAAGATATCCTTCGACGCGTAATTCATTTAGCCTACCAACGACAATTTAATCTTGTGCACTGGAACATATCAGTTTCGAATTATACAAAGATAGAAAACATTGCGTTTTTCAAGTGGTATTACGGTTTTCCACTGTCCAAGATAAAGCGCAGGTACCACAGGCCACACTCAGAGCTAATAGACTTGTGACCAGCTAACAGAATACCTTAAAATGCTAAAAATCTTGGCCATAAGTTACCATTGCGCAGGAGTCTCATTAGAACGCCAGTAAATAAATGATTTAATGCCCAATACTGATTACAGTCAGTAATCGGTCTACGATAGATATTATGAGGAATTCAGCGGATTGCATGGAATAGACTTTATATTCAGGTTGGATCGACAAAAATGGAAAAGGCATTCCGCTCCACATGAATTAATAAATTTATTTATTTATTTGATTGCTGTTTTACTCCGTACTCATGAATATTTCACTTACATGAGGGCGGTAAGCATTATGGTGGGAGGAAATCAAAGGTAAAATTAATGAGTATAATGGCACTCATTAATGAAAGTACATGGTAAGTAAAACGTGTGGATACTGTTGAATTCACTTCATCGTCCAGCCATACATGATAGTCTTTATCCATGAAGTCATTTATACTTGACATGATTGAATGATGACTCTTGGTAATATCTGGATATAGATGGTTGAGTAACGTGTGAGTATAAACGGGAATATTAAAAAAAAGAGAAAACAACAAACATTCAGGTCTTAATCTGCTAACAATACAACTGACATACTGTTTCCCTTGGCCTTGGTACACTTTACACTAGCACTAACGTTTCCAGCTATGAAACATCGAAACACTGACCATTTGCTCTATTATGGGCTCATGTAAGTTGTAAAACTCTGCACTGTTAGTGGTGTGCCACAAAAGCGGAACTGTGTACAGACACCTCCACACACAGAGTTGCTCAAAATTATTGCTCTAAGCACTTGGCACGGTGACGCATGTTTCTTGCAGGATTAACATTCAGAACAATATCAAGTCGTAAGCAAAAAAGGGCCTATCTTTTCCAGGAATCCTTGATGAAACCAGGAGTCATGACTTTGTTGTCAATAAAGCAAGACCATCTTTCTTTCGTAAACGCCACGGCCTTCTCTGTCACATTATGGTTTTAGATTTCTCACAAGGTCAAACAAGATTCACAGAACACAGTGAGTTAGTGTTTTGTTAAGGATGGTTGAATCGTGAGTGGCTCTACTTCTGGCCCGACGGCCAAAGCTGTCATTACAGGAGAAAGATGAGGTGGTTTGCAAGGCTAATGTATATTTGGCTTTCGCGATTCCTTTCCACGTCCCTAGGTCCATCGTTGGATCGTTTTGACAACCACATCTGGGTGCCAGTGAATAGTGTGCAGCCATGGAATCTGATGTCCGATTCTTGGCAATTCTTCATCAGCTTAGTTTTGCACAATAACTAGAGTCCCTCTGCCACTGAATCATGGGATGAATTCACCACTTGCCTATACTGCAAGGCCAGATGTTACTAAGAGGAGATCCTGCAGGGGCGCCTGAAGAACCAATAGGATGCTCGCTGGTTTCATTTAGATATAGAGTACTTCCAAGTTTCCTCTATTTCCCTGTAGTTGGAAATGTCTGAGGAACTAGTGGGATGCTCGTTGGTGTCATTAAGAGATAGAATACTTTCAAATTTTCTCAGAATTCCATGCAGTTGAAAACTGAATACTTTCGCGCAGCGATTATCTTTGTTGATAAACACGTGCTTGTGATCCGCCTGATTACATCAGTCTATATGTCGGGCGAAGGGATTATCCTTCGCTTGACAATCACTAACGCTAGTAATATAACAGATAAACGTTCCATATTATCTAACGCATGACGGTTTTCTACCCAGTGATGTGGGTTAAATAACTAAAACAATAACAATCCTTTTATACGGCAACGTCCGACGTCTTTTTATTCCTTTTCCTATCCATCAAGGCCCATAACCTATTTTCAATATCTACCATTAAATGCAGATTAGTTTGAATAAGTTCATTCGAAGGTTTGTTGCTGTTCTAGTTCAGGTGATGACTATTTTACTTTTTGAGCAAAGTTTTACTGCATAAATTGTTGATATTTTTAAACCCAAAATCTTTAAGCATCTTCTTAAATCAGAGTATTCCTCCATTTAAATATAAGCCTGTTACTATGCAACGATCCTGTCCCAAACCTTCTTGCGGCCGACATGACTTCAACTGGTGTTGTTTAGGATCTGCAGTAACCTCACATAGATGACCTCACAACAGCAGACAAATTACCGGTGATTTCCATACGGAAATCCCCTGTGATAACTCCAAAAAAGGGTAGTACAAAATTGGCTGATCTAAATGTCGGTGGAAACTCGCATGCTCAGACCTACTGAGGAGAGAGTAGACAGTACGGTTTTTTCAACACATGACATAAACCAGAAGGCTTGGTAATCTAACTTATTCGTACTGATCATATCTTTCTGAATCTAAAGTTTTGTTTCACACTGGATTTTAATAGCGTACCATTGCGCAACGTGTTTACTTCCTCTCCCAATTCCTGGCTCATAGTACCCTCTGGGGTCGATGGCGTATAGGATCCTCGGGGCATAAGCGTAAAGGCTGCAACAGAACACACTTGATGGATTAGTTCATTTGCATCATATGGGCATATGTACTTGTTTAGTTATACTGATGTTTGACGCGTACACAAGACTGTTCCCATTATATGCCAGCAGTCGGCTTTGTGGGCACCACGTGCGGCCCCTGCTGTATATCTGACAAACCTCTCGACACACAAATCGACGGATAATGGACACGAAACCCCTCCCTCGTTTATCAAGGGCTGTAGTCGCTTTCCGGATTACATCATCCCCGAGCGAAGGCCCAGTGTGGGGCCGTACAGGCTTCTAATTAGAAGAAAGCATTTGGCTTAGACAATGTAATAATAGCGACTTGCATGGTGTTCAGGTTATGCCAGCTGACACAAATATAGATGGGAGACAGAAGCATATAGTTACATCGTCATGAAAAGAGCTGGAAATACCGTTCGGGTGAGCACACGGGTATATCAAAGATTTACGGATGGAGTAAGTGTCTCTTAATAATTAATATCCGGAGTAGTTTTCAATCTGTATATAACAGGAACGGAGCAGAAGTGTTGGCACAAATACATGCAGATATCAATATTGATGACAGAAACTTCAGAGTACGTGGTTTACCACACATAAAACATCTTCTGTTCCAGCGTCTTGCCAATCTCAAGGATACATAATTAATAGTAAAGGTGAGACGCTCACCAATTCCAGCGGTGTGTATCGACTTGCCGTCGACCATGCCCAAAGTTTTTCTGTCCTGCACTAGAAACAGTTTGATAGTGCGAATGAACCATTGGAGAACTTGTAACTCCTAAAAAAAGACAGGTGTAATACTGATTGATGGCACGGAAAACTACATAAAATTGTTGAAAGAAGAAAACAGTGTGAATATATACGCTGTGAATAAATACAGACAAGTGAGTCATAAGGCATGTACGTGATGTTTTCCAAAGTTTAATTTTGAACACTGTTTATTTGTCCCCGGCCTAATTAGAGGCCTGCGCCGTCCTGGCAGGACACCTATTTGTAATAGCTCGGGTTATTATTGTTTTTACACTTTGAGCTGCAATATTTCAAAAATTGCCAAGACAAAAAAACGAAGGTAGGCAGTGAAGATACTACAATGGTTAGAAAACGTTTCAAACTCTCCGAGTTTTGACTGGTCACGTGGTTTGACGCCCACTTTGGATTTTATGAAAAAGCCCTTTAATACCAATCTTCTTGTCAGAAACCGCTGAATAGATTTTGTATTAGAAAAGTTTATTTACTGTTATTACATATGAAGGCCTACTCTCAATGTAAAAAATTTGGATTCCGTAAACAAATTAGGATATGGTATGCAGACAAATGAACATAGTCAAAATCGTCAAAATTGATCGAACAAAAAACATTTTACAGACCTTCTTGACATCTGGGCAATGGGTTTGCGAGTGGCATTTTCTAATGATGTGTGGTTTTTTGTTCTGGAGATGAAACTTTCTTAGACGTGGATAAAAGTTTCTCCTATATTTAACATGAGGGCTTTGTAGCATTTGTTAGATGGACCATACCCAACACGACGAACATACGAACCCAGCCCTGGGTTAAGCGGAATCTAGACACGCCATGAAGCAGAGAACAAGTGTACTGATTGTAAAAGTTAAAAAGAAACATAGAGTGATGGCCATTGATTGAATATACTTGACACAATAGCTTGCGGAAATAACCTGTGACGTTGATTGATATCGGCACACAGGATCAAAGAAATGGTTACAAGCCGAGCTATGTATGCGCCATATGCAAGACCATTCGGTACATTGTCATCCAAGAGGGGATAAATTCACAATATGAAAATCGAAACTATCCCTCTGGAGGTAAAGTCGGTGTGACAGGAAACCATTGCGGTCTTCATACAGGTACAATTCCAGGTAAGATATGGAGAATCTATAGTTCCCTTTAAATCCAGCGATGGTGAGAGTATATCTTTCACTGGACTTGTTATATAGTGGCTGTTTACAGATAACAAATCATCAATGCACCGCTTGATTAATGAGAAAGGTCGAGTCTGATGAAGATTATTTTTCATTACCTTCTGCCGTGTAGTCGTATACGGAAACAGGTCTGCCAGTCTGCCAAAAGTGGGCCACAATACCTATACAGCTTAATCCCTGTTCCCAGTTCCTGCTCCCAGTTATCAACATGCAGCTACTTAAGGGCTTAATACCTGATTCGTAATGGGAGATAGACATACTTACACTGGATTCTTCCACGGTTGCTAAATGACTCATTGTCATTATCTTGTCCAAAAGCCACAATGCTCTCTACAACAGGCATGTCATTTTTGGTTTTTGGGGCTTGCATGTACATGAGAATCATATTCTGACAGAACTTGGTGAAGGAAGACTTAAAACATGTTAAAAGAAGACTTCGGATCAAAAACGTAAGATTTCTTTATCTGACTGGTGTTTTACTCTGTACTCCAGAGTACTTCACTTATACGAGGGCGGCTAACATTACAGATGGAGGAAGAGCCATGGGGAAACCCAAGACCCAGAACACTAGGGAGAATCGTCAAGGGTGTCATTAATAAACAATTTTACGAATCTTTAACTTTAACTTAGAATACATAAGACTACAGTACAGACAGCAAAACCAGAGCACGAACGACAGCGATACATTTGCCAAAAGTGCTCACGTATAACTGGTGAAACCCGGCCTCTTGTCAGTTACAGCAAATTTCAGGTTTTATTCTGACTGTTTATGTAAGTGATTAAAAGGTTACAACTTACACCGCCCTTCAACCATGGCTTAATGAGATTTGGTTGAAAAAAATGTAGCGATGTTTATTTGTTAAAATTTATTCAATTTGTTCATTTATGTGAATATTTCACTTATACGACGGCGGCCAGCGTTATGGTGGGAGGAAACCAGGCAGAGCTCGGGCGAAAGCCACGACCATCTATCTACACGTTCCTGGCGGCCCTTCCCACGTACGGCCGGAGAGGAAGCCTGCATGATCAGTGACCGCATTGGTGAGAGGCGTCTGGGTCATTACGCTATGCAAACCGTGCTAACCAAACAATTTATTAAACGTCACATGTCTAGAATAGGAGGCATACAATTATAAGGCGGTACCGATGTCAAGTATAACGTCATATTTTCTTCTATGTTGCTTGCTTTACCACTTTCTAAATTCCACTTGAAGTCAAATGTTTTTGAGAAGGTAAGGGAAGTCCAAATGGTAAAATGATAATTAGGGTGACTTGGAATGATCTTTGAACTGAACCTTCAGTCTTCTTTCACATGTAGAGACAAAATGTACTAGCTGACATTACGGACGTTTTAAAACGTTCACATGGAGACTGACCCATTATAATTAACTTAGTTTTCCTGATTAAATACTTGGTAACAGCTTTTCATTCACAGTAAGAATCACCATTCACAGTAAGAATCAAATGCGAAGACAAAGGTTTTAGTTGGTAGGATAGACTATTTGCATTTTCACGGGTTCGCTCTCTAGTTCAAAAAAATAATTTGTCTCCATAAAGGTTGAGAAAGTTCATACATATGCAAGAGGCCTTTACAGAAAATTGGCCAGTTACCTGGAGACATGCAGTGGATAGATACAATGATTGACCAGGTCCGTGCTTTTGTCCTCACCCAAAAGCATAACAAGCATCACATAACCATGTCTTGACTAAATCTTGTCATTATAAAGAAACCGAAAAATAATATAAACGAGCATATATATATTTGTAATGTAATAATTAAAAATCAGGTCTTCGGTGTCATTTTTGTCGATTATAATACCTTTAGAGGGATGGTAAATTGTTCCAGTTGATCCCGATTTGACCTGAATTTGTAGGTGTGCTCCAGTAACTGGTAAAGATTTATTATTGCCCCATTCAGATCGCCCATGAAGACGGACCCCTGCGTTTTGTTGACGAATTCCAATAGAAGGTTGAACAGCTCCAGGGAGGTGGTGTGTTGATAGCCCAAGAGCAAGCCTTGTAACTGGAAGTAAAAAAACGCCGGATGCAGCTGCTGAGCTAATACTCCAACAAAAGCGGAAATACCATCATGAAAACAAGAAATAACTTCAAGGTGATTCATAATAACATTTGTACTTAGCCACCAGCCATATGAGTATACCAGTCTTTCAGCTGTCGTGTAGATCGCTTTATATCAACTTTCTGACAAAATGCACGTACCAGCCGAGCCCGTCAGACAGAATGACGAGGCCATTAGATGGTGTTAGTGCAAGGCCCCGCTGGCGGGTGTTGGGGATTCTTTTTCCGCAGTATGATGTGAGAATGTTCCTCAGTGAATGACAAAATGTTCATGGTTTACCTCAGTACAGGAAAGCATAAACAGGTGGGTACACATGTCATTTGTGACTACTGCGCTTGCTGTGTCCTATCGAGGTTTTTGTTGGTCCGGGTTTGGTGGTCATATTGGCGATAATCTTGGTCGTAGGAGCTTTTAGTTTCATAAACCTACAAACACTGTGGTGAAGCTGTCTTTACGTCAGGATTTAACCAATCAACTGAACGGCCCCACGATGCAAATTTAAATCAACAGACGACGTGACGTGGCTCTTACTGAGAAACCCATATATGGGCAAAAACATGCCCAGTGTATGTCGCCCTCTCAACGGAGGCGGTAGGGTGGAGCCAATTTCTATATTCTCTCTATGCTCTACACGTGCGCCCTTTCTATACCCGCATGTAACGGCCAAGAAAAGTTGTTATCATTAGCTGGAGATGGGCTTACCTGATTGGATATGTCCAGAAACTCTTCCGACTGACAGCCCGCCTGATTGACTTTAGACCAGGAACAAGGTTTCGTTAAATCTTCGTCACATTGGCAGTAACGCTCGGTAAATCCTGAAACAGGCAAAGTGTGGAACTGCGATGAGAAAGGACTGTTATTTGTCTATACGGTAATGTGATAGTGTTGATTGATTTGTTGATTACTTGATACAGTGAATGATTAGTTCCCTGTTTAATTCATTGATAGATTCATTTACTGACTGATTGAGTGTTTGATTGAATGACTCATTGATGAAATATACTAGTTCAAGAAAGTTATCATGTTTATAACGGTATTATAGTTTATACATGTAGAAGATAGAGCTTAGCGCGATGAAATCATCTGGTCTTTACAAGCGGCGTCTGTACCTGAGGAGGCCAACGCGTTATAGCGCAACGCAATCATACGGGAGCCTGTCATCAATGCAGTCGCTATGAGTTCTAGTCCAATTCATACTGGCTTCCTATACGGTCGTACGCAGGATGGTTTGCCAGCCACCTGGCGATGTTTTTAGTTTCCCACGGTTTACTCCCACCATAATGTTGGCCGCCTTCGTATACGTCAAATATTCTTGAGAATGTCGTAAAACACCAATCAAATCAATAAAAAATAAGGTAATTAGACAAACGGACAGGGAACATCTCATGTATTGCTTGTCAATGTTTCTCCAAATATCAATATTTATTTATTTGATTTGTGTTTTTATCGCATTTAAGAGTATTTCACTTATACGACGGGGGCCAGCATCATGGGTGGAGGAAACCGGGCAGAGCCAGGACCATTCGCAGGTTGCTGGCAGACCTTTTCACGAACATTCGGAGAGGTCAAATATTAATATGTTGGCTATGTGTTGGCAAGTGTCTCCCGACACATATCGCGAATGCTAGAAGTGTCTCTAATGGCTGCTGTTCCATAAGCAATATACCACACAAAAATAATTTCCATAGGATGTACGAATGTTGAAATCCCACGCAAAAGCTCTTTGGTGCTCTTAACACCTGCTGTTAATTAATGTGCATTGTGAAATCATCTGGATCAGTTCTCTTAACCAGGTGACATTATGAACTAGTTATCAACTCGCACCTCGGTTGAACGGCATTAAGGACACCGACCGCTCTTCTACATGACGGTTGCGGGCACAATCACAGAAAAATCAATGATTTATTACATTCCGATTTGGCCCAGGCCACCATGCTGATTTGTTTCTGTCATCGCATGCGGGTCACTTAAAAACTCGAATCTGCTCGCGGACTTGTGCTTTAGCTATTATGCTGACAAAGGCCGTGTAATTGGATACAATGCTTTGAAGGTCAGCACGCGAGATACCTTTTCAGCCAATCAAATTTCTGCCTGTGACAGCTTGAGATGACGGCAAAAACAAAGTGGAGTTGAGCGATTAGATTACCACATGAAAACACTGGTGTTCTACACATCAACCTCTCTTCGTGCTATCAGAAAAGTCGCGCCTGTGTCGAGAAGCTTGGTTCCTTATACCTTCCTCTAATGTTTCTGGCAATAGCTTTAGGTGAAGAGTTACCTTGTAAGAACAGAAATATAACCAGGGTGGGGTCCAAGCAAAACCCTAAAAAGCCTGTCATGAGCAGTTATAGGTTATATCGTCAAGGTTCCGTTTAGCTGCATGATGGGTTGCGTTTTTAGGAGAAACTGATTGACCATATAATTTTAACACAGCAATGCACAGTGAAACGGCTTTTTTTCTTGATTTAGGTACAAAAATGTAGGTACAATCTTAATAAATGATACTGTAATCAGATCAAATGTGTGCACATCACATAATGTTATTCGCTGTTTATCATACTCCAACATAATGTGCTGGAAAGTATTTATGCTTTATAAATAAGAATTAACGAAAAGCGAAGGTAAATCGAAATTATTTAAGGATATAATGCAATGTACAGATTACAACATTTTAAAGAAATTGTATGTCTTCGTTACAGGACAACCGCTCTGACAAGTCACAGGTTTTACTACTTATTTATTAACTACGATTACTGCTTCTCAACGGAATACATATGGCATTTTGTTGAAAAGATTTTGTTGTCATGCACACTGGGTTTGATTACTTTGGAGAGCAGCGGAGGTTACACTAAGTATTTATCCGGTGGTCGGATCGTAAACGGCGCTTTGATGACTTTTTAACGAGAAAAGCCCATGCTTCGTCATGATAAATCATCTCACTAGGCTGGGCACGTGATATATGCACTGTACCAGTATTAGTCTCTTGGTAAGATGGAGTATACCAGCATTAGTCTCGTGGTGAGATGGAGTGATTACGTGATACCCCATTCAGCGTCAGGCCGTACGTAGCCATTGTTACTCTATCACTCTGAATGATATACAACATAGTGGTAGGATCACGTGTATAGGACATATCCTAAGGAATATATGTATAGGACACGGTATGTGAAGCACGCGTATAAGACATGCTGCCTGGAGCATGCGCACAGGATATGCTATGGAACACGTGCACATGACGCGTTGTATGGAGCTCGTGTTCAAGGCCAGCTGGCAGTGAATGTGTTTAAGAGCATGTCTATGGGATATCTGTAGCACGCGTGCAAAAATATACTAAATGGAGCACGTGCATTGGACATGCGACATAAAACACACGCTAGACATGGTGTATGGATGACGTGTAGGCCTATAATGGGACATGGTACGGCATGATGTTGAGCACACACAACATATGGTGTATGGATCACGTATAGGCCTGTATGACTTGTATGGAGGTGTATGGAGCACACACTAGATATGGTGTATTTATGACGTGCTGGCCTATAGGACATGGTGTATGGAACACTCACTAGATATGGTGTATGGATAATGTGTAGGCCCATAGGACATGCTGCATGGAGCACACACAACACATGATGTATGGACAATGTGTTGGCGTATAAGACATGGTGTATGGAGCACATACCAGACTTGGTGTATGGATCACTTGTAGGCCTATAGGACACTGTGTGTGGAGGACACACTGGGCATGGTGTATGGATCACCTGTAGGCCTAAAGGACTTGGTGTATGAAGCACACACTAGACATGGTGTATGGGTTACGTGTAGGTCTAATGGACGTGGTGTATGGAGCACACACAACACATGGTGTATGGATCACGTGTAGGCCTACACAACACATGGTGTGTGATCACGACTATAGAAAATGTTATATGGATCAACTCTATAAGGACAATCTGTATGATTTTCTTTCGGCAAAAAGAGGGAAGAGGGTTGGTGACAATGTTAGCGTCACTTCTCGTGTCACGTTACCACATCATTTTGTAGGGGACCGCCTATATCTGTCACCTTTAAGGAAGTATCAAGCTTATAACACGAAGACTTTTTACACAGCTTGATTCGGGGCTGAAATTGTTTAGAGCATTATTTAAAGATTTTAATCTGATCAAGGCTGTAGAATGATTTCACGCTTGGATTGGTTTACAACAACATCTCTGATGTCACAATCGGGACCCACATCGCCTGTCTTTGGGTTTACGTCGAGAATGGACGAATCTAAGTCTCGACCCAAGAGTAGATCTCCCTCTGAGTTTAGATTGAGTTTATCCCAACGTTCGTCACCGTTTCATTACCTCTCGACTTTTCCGGACAGCGGTGTTTATCAAGGCCGTCAGGCGCGGTGGACACCCAGTACGTTCCGGCACAAAACTCCTCTTTACACATTCGCTCACTGTCGTTCCCTGATGATAATATATGAAAAAAGAGTAGATTAACGAAACGGTGTAGTACTCACTGCTACATACGGTTGGCTGAGTTATGACATATTTATGTAGTTAGCTTGCTCTAGTTGTGTTCGGTTACCTGGGGGGAAAAGTCTGCCAGCTTCTAGCAAAAAACAAATTTATATTCGAAAAAATTACCAGTATTTCATTCTACCGAGGTTCCAATAATGAATGTAACAGGCTAAATTTTCGCTAAAAGTCATTGTTTGGTCTATGTGTGCGCTCAAAGTAGATCATGTACTACCGCCTTTTAGAAAAAGTATGTTTTACTTCGAAACATCACGTGTGTAATACATCTGGAGTTGGGGAGCAAGACCGCATTACTGGAAATTCCAGTACTGTATGTAACATGCTGATATTTGCTAAATTTGATTGCTTGCTCTTCTTGTTGCTGGATGTGAGTTATTTGTTCTATGTTTGGGTAAGGTGGCTCATTTTCCACAGCCTTTTGGCCAAAGTGCGTTATGCTTCGAAGCATCTTTGCGTTTAACACATCAGGAGGATAGCAATTCCCGAAGTCTCCCGGAAATTGTTAACTGTTCATCGTTTGCTGAAAGTGGTTTGTTTGTTTTATATGTGTATCCAGAGAGAGTTAAGCTCCTTCCCTGAGGTTTCAATCCTGCTAATAAAAAACTGACATTTAATTATGAAGATTGAACACGGAGACAACAGCAGTATTTCATGCAGTAAACTCGGTTTTTCAGAGGTGTTTTCACGAGGTACTTAAGAAGGACACATATTCTACTGCAAACTCTGACACACCCGGGAATAAACAGGCACGGTACTTTGAAACAATGGTAATAAACAGTCTGCTGTTGGCACACATAAATTAGCAACTAAAAATGAAAACATTTCAGGGCAGCCATAACTTTTGGCAATATTTCTGACAGCGGTGAACGCTAACAAATGGTTGACATTTAACTTCCCCCATTAAATGCGAATCGCCTTCGTCTAATAAAATTGATATATTCGGCTCGCAAGAGGCCACATCACAGGTTGTGCAGTATTTTATGTGGTAGCGTTAGACAACAGTTAATGTGATAGCCCTTTCACCCATTGTCTTGCACCTGTGAGCTAAATGGAAGAGACAGATGATCTCCGAACACGCGGCCTAAGACTTACGGCTGACAACGTAAACCGATATCGTTAGGCGGGAGTCGCCAGCCTGGTTGGTGACCACACAGCTGTAGTTCGAGGACATCCGGGCGGCCTTCATCGTTAGTCGTGCGCCGGTTGGCACTAAATCTTCGACCACCTCGTCGTTTTCTCCCGGATCCAGTGGTTTCTGGCCTCGGAACCAGGCATATTTAAACAAACCCCTCGTGTCCTCCGGTGATAGGCAGTTCAAACTGACGGGAGAGTTATAAATGACTGTGGCAGAGAGTGTGTTTACTTCTACAGATGGAGGTTCGATCACGTCCACGCTAATCGACTTGTTCTCCACTTGGTTGTAGTCCCTCACCTCACATGTGAACACACCTAAAGCGGAAAGAAGACAACACATAATTGTTTTCGTCCGTTCGTCTGCAGCGGGTACTCACCAGGGCAGATATCATAAAAATTTTAGTGTCTAAAAATGCCTTTTTAAAATTCAATGGTATCTGACAAAAAATCGCGCTTCTGACTAAATCATTCAACAGAAAAACAATCAGGTTCGACTTGTAAGGAGGAAGCATCGCTATTTTCAACAACACAATTGCACTGCAATGTTTTAAAATACAAATTTTAAAATTAAAGTATCTCAACTGTATTCAAACATAAAACTTCAGACGTAAATAATTGACATGTTTCCCTTGTCATGCCCTGTGTAGCGTCATTGTGGTTGCAATAAATCATATAGTTCCGTGTGGGATGAGATCTGAAAATGTGATATTTTAGCTCCAACAAAGAAAATGTACTGCGGAGCAAAAGTACGTAGCAACGGAAACTAAAACTACTAAATTATGTGTAATCATATTGAATGACGCACGTACAAACAGTTGCCTTGGTAATTCGTCTCGGTGAAGCCAGCCTGTTTGTCTATGACCCCCTCTGTTACGTATGTGCAAGAGACTGTGGTATTTGAACCTGAACAACCAGTGTGTATGGCAATGCCATACAAATACAAATGGAAACTACTATATACAATCACTGTTTCTCTTGGGATTTTTGCTAAATCCTGTCAGTAGTTTTGCAGTTAAACAAAAAAGAGAAGGCGTATATAATACTTGAAGGGAAAGACCATAAAAATAAGGTTATAATGAGTGAAAAGACCGCTATGTAAAATGATAAATGCATCTGAAAGTACCTACACTGCAATGTTTATTTTAATTTTCACTTAATTTCATAGCACAACATACAATCCAAACATTTGACTGGGTTTAATTTGGTGAAGACAAAATCTAAAAAGGTCAGCGAAGGTATTTTCAGATACAGTTTTAATAGTCTTTTCACTCAGTATAACTCCATTTGTGTGTGATATTCCCTTTAATCAATCATCTAAGGCACAGAGCCATTAACCCTGCAATACTAAACGACAAACCTAGGTGATCCGAGTTAATAGACCGGACGCTGTGCTGAGAACACTCTCCTAGGCACCAATGTGATTTGCTGGTCGTGTGGATCAATACACAAACTACAGATATATCATCCACGCAGTTCCCAGCCCCATGAGGGGCTTGTCAGCAAACGCGAGTGCTAGGAATCAAACAACACAAAACCTTGGAGTCTACAGAAGCCTTGATGACAGTCCATACAAGTACCACCGGGCTCAGGTCAATCACACTCCAATGTCTCAAAATATACCTTCAATTAGTCCAGTGTAGACAGTATGTCAGTACGATAAAGCAAATTATGGAAGCAAAAAACTTCAGCATCACATCCTTAATAGGAAAAATGAAGGAAAATTACTTTTTTTATATTATAGGTTTATGTTTTTTAGCTTAAATCCCGGGAGGCCGTTTTAAAGAATGCAGCCCAAGAATCTGAAAACTCGAACGGAGTTCTTGTCGATGAACAACAACTCTTTCCTATTTGTGCAGTACATATTGATATCAGACATACGCATGTGTATGTACTGACATTACCTCAGAACTTTCAAGCTATAATGGACGTAAGTAATAGAGGGACATCTTATCCCTTAATATAACGCAGCATAATGACCGAGAAGCCTCCCACCAATGAGTGAGTGCCAGATCATGAAGTCCAGATCAAGGGGGTTTCCTCTCCGGCCGTACGTGGGAAAGCCTGCCAGCAACATGCGGATGTTGCTGGATGTCGCGGGATTCCCACAGGCTCTGCCCGATTTCCTCCCACCATAATGTTGACCGTCGTTATGTAAATGAAACATTCTTGAGTACGGCGTATAACGCCTATCAAATAAATGAATAAATAAATACATATCCCTTAATAGGCCAGAGGAAAACACTTGGAGGCCATATCTACCCTAACGTTTTATTCGAAGTAATAGGTCCTCAATAGCTTAAGGGAAAACACTTGGATGACATGTCAACCCAAACGTCTTACACAAAGTAATAGGTCTTCAGTAGGCCACGGAAAAAAACATTTGGAGGCCATGTCCACCCTGGAGTCCCTAGGGGCCGAAACCGAATTCGTATACCAGTCGTCAACCAAAATGGTCAATAATCGCCAGACCAGTTTCCAAGTACGACAAATAACACAAACCACCGAAGAATTAAGAAAACATATAAATATGAAAATTAGGATGGATTCATGCAAAGAGAGGCACTTAACAATTTTCAATGATGACGGAAAGACGCACTGAATGTTCTAGGCTGATGAATAAAATTAGTATCCAAACTGTGTACCATATACATTATATATGGTGTCGATAATCAGTTATGTATTTAAATTGTCATCACCGTGATCAACGTGGCGATCACACCAAACACGATGAATATACAGCCCCTAGCCCCATTCTGGCAGAATTAGAGACAATTATAAAGCAGAGTCCCAGAGACTCTGAACACTGCGTTCATAGAAGAGTACTCATTGTAAAACATAAGAAACTTAGAGTGAAAGTGTTTGATGGAATATCCTGGACACACTAGGTTTTGGAGTACTAACTTGGTTGAACTCATGACAGCAAATAGGATCTAATATACGCCGTGAGGAGAGATATGTTTAGGCATATGCAGGGCCATTCGGTATATTGCTATCCAAGTAGGGATAATTCACAATATCAAAATGGAAACTATCCCCCTGTCGTAAAATCGGCGTGACCGCAAACCATAGTCGTCTTTGTACAGGTACAGGTCCAGATAAGATGTACCATGGGAAGAATCTGTCGTTCCTTTAAATCCAGCAAAGGTGGATATGCATCATTAACAGTCTTTTTTTATACGGGTTGTTCACACCCAGCAAATCATAAATATATTGTTTGGTTAATGAGAAAAATCGAGACTGATACAGATTATTCTTTAATAACTCCTGCATACAGTTGTATTCATACTAGAACAGGTATAGGTCTGCCAAAAGTGGGGCACAATTTGTACCCATCGTAATACCTATACACTATCGATAAAAATTCAAGTAACTCAATAAACAACGAGAAATCCTGTGAATGATAACCCTTGTATGAAGTGGAACTGAAGAAGGCTTTGTTGCCACTGACATTAATGTAGCGGTGAACCTATCTACCTCAACCTCTTATTCGATGTAAAAGGTAATCAGTTTATGTTTATAAGGTTGTGTTACAATATGTTACACTTGCGCTCAATTTATTGACTGATTGATTGTACGTTAATGTCATGCTCAAGACTGTTCACTTATGACTGGGTGAATCCAAAGTGCCCGGCGTACACCACCAGCTTTTGGCAAGTCACTGATGAGCATGTGCGTCGTACACACGATGAACGTTTTATATAGCGTTTTGACGACCACCGTAGATTTGAAAGTCAAGTCGGTCGTGTTGAAAGTCATGCTGTTCAAGTTGAAAGTCATGTTGGCCGATGTAACTGTCGGCATAGCCTTGATAAACTCAGTGCAGGTATATAGCGGTCTGTTGGCAATACGCCTTACACAATATGCCCAGGTGAGTCTATAAAATATCAGTAATCGCATTAATCGTGTTTTCGCATTGCCTTGGTATTAGCCTTTAGGACACCGTATTGACCCTTGGTATCTCATGTGGAACAGTACGACCTAATTCGGGTGAATGCATAAGTGAATCATTACAGTACATGAAATCAAGGACTAATGTCATTTGTCGTGAGCAAAACAAGGAATTCAACAACGCTTCAAATATTGAATTGAGTTTAAGTCGACTCGAGAAGAGCCCTGGGTAGGTAAACCAGCCAAATCTGTACAGACCATGTTCAGTCTGATGATAATGTTTAACTCGTACCTTTATCCAACGGTCTGACGTTTTCGACATTAAGTACGTCAAGCTGTGTCTCGTGGACAGTTGCCGGTACACGTTGCTCCCAGGCGTTTCGATTGGCCAAATCCGTCCTGATCACAGAGCCATCTTTGTACCAGCGAAAGTTTAAAAACTCCGACCCACGAGCAGTGCAGACGAGCGTCAGGAGCTGGCCTTGAATAGCTGGCCGCTTATCGTAATTCTGCACATCTAACAAATGTAGAGCTGAAAAAATAAATAAAGAGATACCGAACTACATCAGCAATCTCTAATTAGTTAATGTAATGATCCTTTACGTTCATCCATCGATCTATGCAGATTTATACATCAGCATAAATACAAAAAACAGGGCCTGCATTTTTTTAGGTGATGTTCACTAAGCTTGAGTGAGTCAGGATTCTATTACATGCGCATGACATTTTTCATTCCCATAGCAACCTGCGCGTTTATGTTGGAAAAGAGTAACCATGGATACCTTGATGAAGAAACATCCTCTATAATATCACAATAATGTTTCAAAATTGATCCAGTGAATTACCATAATTAACATTTCATTAGCATTAATTAGCAAGCGGAGATGATAATAAAACAGCAAGGAAAGCCCATTCAGAATCCAGTATAACAACGTCCTTAATCTGTCCGCGACCTCATAAGGGCTCAGTTTTTTTGGTGACTAATGTCGGTAAACTCACCTGGCTCTGTCCGTATCTCTAGATACTGCTGATCGATGACGAATGGAGAAATGGAGCCAGCAGAGACTAGAATGCGGATTCCATTTTCCACTTTCTGGATGTCAGACTTCTCACAGTAAAAGAAAAATTCCAACAAATAACCTCCAGTTGTGTTTCTGAGTTAGAAGAAACACAACAAAGCATGTGAATGTATCCATTTTTAATCACTGAAAAACGCTACGCCGTTACGTTTGAAAGAATACAGAGAATTCGGCTCACGCAGTTTGAATTATTAATTTGATCACCGCTCACTTATACGCCTACGACAGCTGGCAATATAAAAGCGGAGAAAAAAAAAATCAAGCAATATAGATTATCAGTTGAGAACGGTCTCCAAATAAATTGTTCAAATAAGTATACTTCAAATAAATTGTTAGTGTAGTTTTAAATGTTAAGTCTTAGGGAAGAGCTTATCGTGTTGTCGTTAGAAAGAGCCTGATATATGAAGTGCCATGGAAGAGCGCATCGCATAGTCTTAAGGTAGAGTCCATCTTACAGTCTTAAGGCAAGGCCCATCATATACTGCTAAGTAAGAGACCATCATGTAGCTGTGAGGCAAGCGCAACACAGACCTCGAGGGAAAGACCATTGTTTTGTCTTAATGAAGAGCCTATCATATGCAGTCGAAAGGGAGAGTCCATCATAAAATCTTACGGAAGAGCTCATCATATAATCTTAAGAAAGAGACAATCGTGCAGTGTTAAGGAAGAGACCATCATATAATCTTACGGAAGAGCCCATCGTATAGTTTTAAGGAAGTTACCGCCATTTACTTTTAAGCAGAGCCCCTCATACACACATCGATGTTGACTTTTGGAGTCAGGAGTTTTATTGGAGTGTGCCAGCGTTTTAACCGAGACCTTATTTACATCAATTTGTTTAACTGTGAAATGTCACATTTTTCCACATTAGCAATACATGGAAGACAAAAGCACGCTTGTTAACATACCTAAATGAGCTAACGCCTAGTCGGGATATGTCACACACGCCCGATCCCCAGTGGTCACAGGCATCCGATACCTGTGAAGCAAAAGTAAATATGATGCGTTAGTAGAGTAGCATATACAACAGCCTTCACGGATCAAGTCATTTTCAGTCATGGATATCTGAAAATGCTTCACCCCCCATATGCTAACATGAGATCTCATGTCTCGTCCGTGACATGTCTATATACGTCACAAACTCATGGGGACAATAATTTAGATTAAATTAATGTACCGGTAACTATCAATACGGCTAATACTGCAGTCAAGGACATACGCAATTATATGTCTCTTGTTCTCGTCTACAAAGGTGAGGGGCAGTTCAACCTGTCAGACTTTCCTCGTACGAATGGCCCGCATTTTATTCATATCCAGCCGGACAATATCACAAAACTTTCTTTACAACCAAAGCCTGTTCCAGTTTTTGGTATACACTGACACCACAAGTCATTCGAGTTGAACAGATGTCCAAATATGCAACGGTAAACCCTCAGTAACAATAATCTGAATCGAGATGTCTATCCGAAGTCAGCCATGTATCATACTCTAACCTCGGAAAAGGTACGTGTTGGCGGTTTAAAAGAATTCCTCAACAAAGTCCCTCTGTAAGTAATTTTATAACTGCAAGCAGGCCGAAAACTGGCAGAAGTTCGAATCCAAAACATGGCGGACGTTGGTTCGACTTCCTTGATGGTTTATCGGTGCAGGCTTTGACATGTGGACACTTCGGATGATTTGGGATCCAGTGTATAACAAATATACGCTTGGTAGGGACGGATCCGAGCTGTCTACATCAGTGAAATTGTCCTCGTGAGTTAGACGTCACAGAAGCCGAGCGTGACGTGAAGAGGGCCTTAGCTGACACTGAGCTAGCTGCTGCTGGCTTCCTCTCCGGTCGTGGGTGGGAATGTGTGGATGCATGGTGGTGGGATTCCTCTGGGCTCTGCCCATTTTGCTCTCACCATAATGTTGGGCGCTGTTTTATAAGTTAAGTATTCTTGACGGCGTAAAACTCCAAGTAAATAAATAAATCAGACAAGCGGCATTTTGACGATTCGTTTAGTTTTCAGAAATTTCTGATAGCTTAAATACACTTGGTCTTATACAGCAATATCCAGCAACTCTTTCAAACTTGGAGCAAGGGGAACAGAATAACATAAAGTTAAATTCGTACTCCATTTCAATCATTTCATAATACAGCTGTGTAGGCAACTTATGTGAAGATCAAAATGCCTTACTAACTCAATTAACACTGAACGTTGGTCGTTTTGCTGGCTTGGTCTATTACTTTACACATACACTCGTCATGATATAGGTGTAATGCCGTCGAAGTCCCCGACGTAAAACCATAATTCACTCTTGACGGTTAAATCACACTGTTAAACTTGTCCATCAAGGTAAAACACTCCAAACTGTAGAAAATTAATCCTCATCCATAAATTAACCTTTATTGGGGACTCAGTTTTCCCGTCTAATGTCTTTAAGGACTTCTATTTGGCCTTTTTAAGATGCTAACTCAATCAAAGCGATGTTTGGAGGAGTTGATAAACAATCATAAAAACTGTCCTCGACTATTTTCTGAGTCCTAAGAGCTTATGTGCTGGATGTTTTATTTTGTACAGATCCTGCACCGATACTGACAAATGATTAACCACTGAATGGCAAATATAATTCGATTCAAATGGATTAAATGTCAAAACATGCATTTGTTGTTTTACTGGAACCCACGAATTGAACTACGAATTCTCACTCTTTGTGATTGTTGAAGACCTTATCTTTAAATTCATTGAAAGAGTCATTTGGGATTACCGTCTCTGCGGGAAAGGGGTTTTAAATGTAATTTCTGTCTTATCTCATATATTTTCTATCCTGGTGATAAAGTACCCGGCCTCGTTCTCATCTCATACAGGACAGGACGGAAATTATACAAGAGCTTTGACAGATTTAAAACAAGGTGCCAGGCCACACTTTTCAATAAAACACACAATCTGAGGAGACAGGCCCCAGACATACAAAAAGCCAACTTTTTGGACTTCTTAAGTGCACATGCGCAGAACAGGTGATATTTGAAGTAAACAAAAGCACCCGGTCAATTGTGCATATGCTATAATATTATAGACTTTGGCGACAGCGCAGGATGTTTGTAAAGTTTTATGTGGACTATAAGAAGTTGTAAATATGACACTGACTCACACTAAATTAACTACATTTCTACATTTTTGTGCGACAGTTGAGGGATAAAATGCTTCAACATAGTTACGCGGGTTTGCTTGCGCAGCTTCTATATTGAGGTTGTGTGGTTATGTGACGTCAACTTCGCCTTGCACAGTGAAAAAGGACACAGTTATATAATTTCGCTTTGCATTTTCATTCATCGAAACTGTTGTTACATGTGTTTGTAGTGCACCAAAGATATCAGAGTTCATCCAGAAAGGATGGCCTGTTGAATAACTTTGATGGTTTTACCAAGGACGAACGCCGTAAAAGTATTACCATTCCCCTAACATCAAAATGATGCCCGACTCCATTATACAAGGTTGTTTCTGGATCATACATGAAAAAGAAAGTAAAAATGATATTTATGCCCTGACTATGTTGACTATCTTCTCTTGACATCTTTAAAACCTGTATTCAACTTAATATTTTTTTTTTCGCGGATATAGGGTAGTTCTAGAGTTCGAACTCCTTTATCACAAAACGTAAGAATGTCGACCCTACTGTGACATGTCGAAAATGCTGGGTAACTATTTTTGAATACATTTACAAAAACATGGATGTTAGAAGAGTTGCACAACAAGTAATAGAGTAGAAGAATGGTGGAGAGAACTGGTAGTAGATCTGCAGTGAACTTCAGAATTTCCTGAATTAGACAGGAGTCGTTTTCTCTCAGAAGCACGGAGAGACAGGTGATCGGTAAATTAACGTCAACGAAAATTGCCTACAAATTTTGTTAAGTCACATGACACGTTTGGGGTTTTGCACCTTTAGTGATAGTAGAGTTCAGATTCGAAACTTTTCTATTGTGCCATCACTTTAGATAACGGTTTAACTTTTCTCACATAGGCTCGCCTTTTTTGGAATAAAATATCATTCAACTCCATGAATTTGTTTAAGGTGTTTTCGAAGGGGTCAGCGAAGACTGTCAACCCACTTGATAGAGATGAAGCCAGAAACACATTTTATGAACATCCATAGGCCCGTAAAATAGAATATTCTAACTCTTGGCGGGAATCGACCCAAAGCGGCCCAATTTTTTCGTTCTTTTCGTCTAATACGTTGTGCTAGTAAAGCAAAGATATTGTCCAGAAGAGAATCTGTGCTTTTAACACAGTTTGGAACCGATTTAGTTATTCGGGAAATGTTGCTCCAAAAACGCCAAGCAAACAGCATTTGTGGCGGTCACCTAGACACCATTGAGGCAACCTACTGTAAATCTTCAACCTTTTCAATCATTACAGCAGTTTTTACAGGGTAGTGTACATATACAGTTATTTTAAAAATGGAACACATTTATTGGAACACAGAAATCATTTACCCCACACAGGAGTGAGAGACTCACCTTCATTAGAACAATTAGCTCAGCACTTGCCACAATTAAAAATGGATGATCACCCGCTGTACCCCAGATACCATATACCTGGCTGCAATTCCCACATGTACACAATATCATAATCTATGCCTACCCTCGATACCCGATGGCTACCACGACACTCCCGCTCCCCTCCCAGCCCTCCCACCACGATGTTGACCAATAACCGTACATATTTGTGTTGTATCGTGTGGATGGTTTAGCAAAGGTACGTGTGCACATTTCTTCACAGTCATTTAGAATACTTCAGTCAACACCCGTCTACCCCTCCCAAGCGATATTTCTCCCTTCATGTGAAAGTAATTTGCCACCCATCTCCACAATGTTCTGGAAGAGGTGGATGATTGGTGCTGTGCTACACAGTCGTGTGAAAACCACCTTTCTACTCCGAGCTGAATTCAGTTGTTGACGTCGGAACACACTGGCTCATTATTCCGCAAACGCTTCAGGCAATGGATTTGCTCTGAAGTTTGGGTCCACCATTGCCATATATTGTTTGTCAACATTTTGCCGTGTTCTCTTGACAAATATAATACCGTGCATATTAGCTGACATGTTACCTTCGTCTTGAGTGAGATTAGAAAATCCTGACTGTTCACTGCTTTCCTTGAAATGACAGACTGGGTGTTGTTTTTTGAATGAATTAAGACTCCCACAACAACACGGAGGCGCCCTGGAAGAAGCAACAAAAATCATGTGTTGAAAACGTACGTCACGTGGCGTAATCAACCGCCGGCGCGGGATGTGTTCAAGTGCTCACAAAGGTCATCAGATCATAGACCGAATTAAATGTAGGGCAGGAAAATTGCCCTGGATAACCGTTACTACAGTTTTAGGTTGTTGGCGTCACAAAAGCAACATGAACGTGACAATGGCTTAGATGTGATCGCTTTTAGCTTTTCTCTTTTATAAACATTACCATAGTTTCGCTACCAAATAAACAAAAGACGCTCTTTTTTGTGGTATGAGAACGATTACTACAAATACGTCTCCACTCATGTTATTTTAGTCCATCTATATAAAGTTACCCGTGGCGATAAACTTACCGCCATAGAATAACGTTTATTGACGATTCTGGATTCAACTTCATTACACGCGAGGGATATTTACTGCCAACAGTCTTTAATGTTGGCAACACATTTATTTAAGGTTATAATCGGGTTCACTGACCGACGTTGTAAATGATCTGATATTTCACGACGTATCTATGTGTGGCAAAACTACTGGTGAATTTCCAACATCCAACGAATCCTATGCAACTCTTTACATCAAGAAGATTTCATTTGTGCTTTACACTCAAGTTAAAAAAAAAATACACATGACGTTCAAGACGCCTGTCAAATTGTCATCGGCCATGAGTCTTTATAAAACTGCGTGTATATACATGTATTTACTGTTTTCAAAAGTAGAATATATCCTCTATACTACATCATGTGCGTCATTCTATGTATAGGTAATAAAAGTATTATGTTTATCCAGAGAAGCATGTGAAATCTGACTTTTGTATGATTCTCTGCTTAGCGTGATGTATATACAGTATCCTACAACACTGACAAAGGGTCACAAAAATATCAAGCCTGGTAGAGCTATCTCATTGCGGTTTACCGTCATTATTGTACGGCGAATATGGACAGTGTGTATACATTACATCCGCTGTAACGAAAATACACGATTGGATCGCAAAATACTGCACTTGTGCCATTGACTGATGCTACGGTGAATACTAAACATTCTTGGTGAGCCGGAAAACTATACAAAGGTTTTCGAAGCTAGCATCACTCGACTGCACTGGAAAATCACCAATATCCAACGCGTTTAATGCTGATTAAATTTTAAACAAGCGTGTTTAACAAAGAAATATTTAAGTAGTAAACATAAGTGACTAAAACATGTGTATAGGCCTGTGCTATAATGCGATTATCTCCAAGTCCTTAATATCTGATACATAAAAGTGTTTATAAATTAAACATCGCAATTTACAGTGTATAGGATTTTGCTTCTTGGCTTTGCACACGCTTTCCAATTTAGAAAGTTAAGTTTTACCTGTTGCTAGATCAACTTTTAGTGAAATTTGAATGTTGGTAGTATAACATGAAGTCAGTTGTATGAATGACAACTTCATTTAAACGTATCAGCTGCTGCAATGGATCAGATATGGCATCCACATAAATTACTTTATGTGTGGCACTATGTACAGCAATAGGACAGAGTGTATAAATCAAACTAAACGCAAACCGACGCTTGGGAACCATGAAAGGCGAGTAAAGGCAATACCTTTCAGGTTGTTTGTGTGGTTCGTTAATATTACTCGATGGTTATTCAACCATTTTAGAAGATTCATTTGTTCATAAAAGTAATATTATCACGTGATTATAATAAATAATATTACGATAATCTTCATTGTTAACAACCTTACAAAGGAAGACGATACAAATATAGTAGGCATGCACACTTTGATGGACATTTCTTTCCATGTTACAGGTTACCAAAGTAAGCGTATGGTACATTATCAAAATGATAAGGTGTGTGATGATTTTGTTTTTCAGTTGGCCATTAGCCACCTTTGTAATCCAGCTGCAACACCCACCTTCTTCCACACAGGTGGTGTTGTCCAGGCCCAGTTTATATCCGTCCTCACAACCACAAGCGTATTTGTCATTCGCCTCCTTCACACACGTCTGGCTACAGCCAAGGACAAGACATTCTGTAAGGCAAACACGAACATTTACTTTATTGATTTGTAATCCACGGCGTGCTCATGAATTCTTCACTTGTATGAAATGCGTCAGGTTTGAGGCTGGGGGAAACCTGAGCGAACCACACGCTACCCTTCCGTGAGTACCTGGCAAACACTTTGGCATACAACCACATCCGAACAAGCGATATCTGGAAAACAGCCAACGATTTGAATGTGTACAGGGGGGGATGGACTGTATCAGGGAGATTCTGAGGCCCGATTTCACAAAGCCATTTCTGCCTCAAGTAAAAATTTTAATCCTCTTCAGAATTCTGAGGGTTTATCACGGGAAGATTAAAGTTTGTCAGAAATTGGTGATACGATCACATTCATGTTGTAGTTACAATTTTACTTTCCAATGTTCAAAAATAAGCACGTGTTTCAAATTTTGACGTGAGTTAGAAAATGTTTCGTATCGGAGAGAAGAGAACTCAATCACGCAACTTAACGGGATTGTCTGGCCCTCTACAAAGGGAAGAAAATCCATGCCTCATAAAAGGACATCGTTCTTGAAAATCAACTCTAACTATGATTATTAATTGTGAATTGTTGTTGAATCACTGACCTTGTTACTATCGGGCTGTTTATGAGTAACATGATTTGCTTCCCTTTGTAAAAAGCCGGAGAACTCAATTAGTCTATGTGCCTTCCGCCTGCGGAACTAGTCCAACTAAGGTACTTATATGACTGTTATTTAATGTGATAATTGTAAATTTCTCACTTGTACGATGCGGTACGATGTAAGATAATGATGTGCTTTTCTCACGAGTGGTTTCCCCGAACATAACACCGCGCAGACGGCCCGGTGCATGGACACCCCGTTGACCGCCTGTGGTCACCAAGACAAAAGAAGAGGTATAAAAACACTAATTCGATTTTGTATCGTTTTTCTATATTGTAAGATTCAGGCGCACAGAAAATGGTGGAGACGGGTAGGGTTTGGCTGTATCTCTGAAGTGTGTTGAAGTACCGCCTCGTAAGTTTGCAGGGGTAAACTATGATAAATAATGATTGAAAAAAAGTCCATTACTTGTGGCTACAATTAAACAGAGGAAGATATCATTCAATGAGCAAGTGCCCCCCACACTCTGTTTCTAGGGCGATAGGGAGCTAGTAGAAGCAATCCAGCTGATTTATTTTGAGAAAATGGTGGTCAACCCCTGATGATATTTGGATATGTTGTAGGCCAGGCATTTAGTTATTTGACAGTATGTGTCGTTTGGGCTAACGAAAATTAGGGAATACAGTTTTAGGAGGGTGTTCTTTGTAAAATTACTACATAGTAAGGCTATTTTTTAGTGTTTTTACGCCAAGAAAGAGAGCTGGCAAATCTGAAAATTCCCCGAACATTGAACCAGCCGCTCCTCCCCCTGTAACTGGTCGATGGATCCACAATATACCATTTCCAATTTGGAACTTTTGGAAGTGCTATATTGTAATTTGATGGATTTGCCATTTGATAGCCCCTGGTAAAGCAGTCTGGGGCTTATATGGGGATTTGAGCTCGCCTTACCTGACGATATGTGAGCCTTAGGGAATTGGCACTGCGGGCCTTCGAACTCCGGTGGACATTCGCAAGTATTGACCAAAGAACCATAGAGATATCTAAAAATATGAGAGAGGAAGAGAAAAATATGTACGTAATCTTTCACAGTTATCTCCTCTAACTTCATGAGTTTTTACTTTGCATTACCCCATACATCCAATTGCACTCTTCCAAAAAAGAAACACAGAGTTAGAACATGCTGATATCACCAACGTTTACAATAAACGTCCATTTCATAATCTGGTTACCCTGTATATTTCATGATTACTGGCATTCTCGCTTTCGTCCTGTTCAACTTGGATGAAAATAACAGCATACAAAATTAATTATCCACCAATCACCTAAACAGATTTTTGAGGGCGTAAATTCAATTTACACTTCATTTGTTTAGGCACCCTATGTTTCAGCTATCAAAACTTTGATTGATTGAATTATTGAGTGGCTGATAGATAATTAACTGCGTACTTAGGGACCTGTCAGTGAGTAGTTGTCAGGTCTGTAATATTCTGTGCTAATAACTCCTTGGGTTTGATTTCCACCAACCTCAAGAATGCTGTTTAACGCCACACTCCAGCTTTTTTCATACGATGATGGTGAGATTTATACGCGAAGGGAACTGCAATTTTACTTTTTGTGACATATACTGATGTAGGACATTACATATCTCTCAATAAACTAGGACTAAAGAGAGAATACAACAGCAAAACCCAATCCACCAGGACCCAGTGCCAGCTCAGCAGTGAACCACGCTGAAGATGAAAATGGAGATGTCCTTCAACATTCTACATCATCATAAAAACGTTTGACATTCAGGACTTCTCAGAGCAAGTCACATCTCGGCGTTTTAAAATAACAAAAGCAAAACAAAAGGACAGAAATCAGCCCTCTTACGAATCGTTTGCAAGCTTCGATTTTATTGACAAAAGTTGTCCTGAAATATTTTATGTTTGGTAGGCAAGAAATATTACGATGCACTCGATCTGTTTTCCACCTTTAAAAAATAGAAACCCCAAGTTTTTTTTGACTTGTGAATCCTTGTCGAGGAATTGATTTCTTACATTTGAGGACGGTAATCTTTAAAGCTGAAGAAAACTATTACATGTATTCAATGCAATGCCACCCCAAGTAATTTAAAAGGGTTTCTCGGAACAATTTGAGGTTATACGATTTTCATTGATTTCTGAGAGAATTTATCACTGTTGTTGTATGCTTTTATAATAGACGCACCTGTTAATAAACAGATGCAATTAGCTCTTCCCTTAGCTCTTTCCTAATTTCATAACCAGATTTACACACTAAGCCTGGTACGTCGCCATCATTTTCAACAATGGCTAGTCGCTCATGATGATTTGGACATAAGTAAAGCCTTGTCAAACTGCTCTCTATATATATATGTATATACACCATATAACACGATGTCCGAAACTAGTCGGAATACAAAGATTTACATGTAATAAACTGGTATAGATTTACACGTTTATTATCATTTTTATTCTATTCCATATCACCACATCAATAAAATGCTAATTTTATGGTCATTTATTTATTTGTGTATTTATTTAATTCTTTATTTATCAGATTTGTGATATACGCTGTACCTATCTAAGCACAGATATATGTGTGCGGGAAAAAAATCTATTTTATCATATGGAAAAAGGATAAGGAAAACCAAACAAACTTTTGACTTTCTGCTGTAGGTTGTTGTATTTCACCCGCACTTTTAAGCATGCTTTGCCTCCAGGTCATTACACCCCAGGATCAACGATTCAACAGGACAACTTCTACGAGATTTGTCGAGAGGTAACGAGCGGAAGAGTGAAAAGATCGGATAGCACAACTCGTCACTAGCCAGGCGGTAAAAATGTCATACTGCATTAGCGTAGTATGCAATAAAAATGTTATCACATAGTTGCACAGATATGAGGTACACGATAAAACATATCGCACATTAGTACAAATACTGACTAGACTGACACAGAGGCGATATAGTGGCTCAGAAGCAAGAGCAGTGCATTGTCATTTTTTTAAAAATCTCTGACCGCATAAATACATGACACAAATTCTCCTAAATAAATGGGTATATGATCAAGCAGAGCGTAACATAAAGATCATCAGGTTTGAGGTATTTGGTGTTGTAGTTAACATGGATTTTAAGGTACTTTTTACAAAACAAATTTAACAAAGCGGTCACTGGTTATCAACAGAGCGTGAATTCTCTTCCATTAAAAACAAGGAAATGGAAACTGCCCCCCGAGCGCCAAATTTGCTGGGTAGGTTCATCCGTGCCAAAAAACAAAAGTAGACTTGCTTATACATAACACAGTAGCAAATATTTAATACACTATATATTATGCAACTTTACTCTTTAACAAGGGCTACAAATACAGTGTATGCCAACTGCTACACAGTGTAATTACACAGCGGTGTACTATATATATAAAATGTTGCCTCAGAAATTAAGAAGAGTTGTACAGAGTTTCACACATGCTGTTGCCTGATTCGCCGTTCGTCATCTTAGGTATGGTTGCGCGAAATCGTGCACGGTCATAAAACAAGCTGTGAGGTACAAAGCTATATAACCGAATTCCTCGGAAACCTGTTATGGATGTTGAAAGTTATGCACAAGTGTCTAAAACGTAAAAGATCATCAATATAAAACACACCAGCACAGTGTGAAACCAGAGCAGCGACGAGAGTGTGATATTGAGCAAATGACCTCACGCAGCCTGAGAAGAATGTCATGACAACAGTTCTTTGAGACCAGTGACGTCTAATAAATTGCTTCAACATCACTGTCAGTTTTTTCCCTAAAAGCCATGGTGCTAGGGGGGTTTAAATTGTTACTTTTTAAACACTGAAATGAACCGTTAGGAGGAACTGAGGTAAATGACAAAAGGCCGGATTTCACCGGTATTGTGTGACCATAGTATTTTATCTTATTAATTTAACTCAGAATTTCATTCTTGTTAAATCAACTGTTTTAACTACATGTAATAATTTATTGGATTGCTGTTAAACAAAATTTCCTCAAGAATTTGTCAATTATAATATGGGTGAAGGAAACCGAAGTAACAAAGCGTCTAAACCATGGCAACTTTGGCAATTTACATTGGACGTTTCCCACCCGTGGCATCTAGATTTGGACACCAGAATGGTGAAAGACAAATCGAGCAGTAATATATACTGACATTTACTGGTAAGGTCTGATCAGGGAATACTCAGCTTTTTTCTCACGATTAATCATCGAGCGCCCGTTGTCCTCAATGCTCCACATCGGGCACCAATTGTTAAGTATTACCACGAGAATCCAAGATGAATTTCGCATTGATCCATATGGTAATCGAGATTGAATGGCATTTACAAAAGCTTACCTGCACTCGCCGCCATTTTTGCACATGTTGATGTTCCTCTTGGGATCACAGTAAGGCCCATATTGGCACTGTCCACCAAAATATCCTTTGAAACAGTGGCAGGTATAATTGGAGAAATCCGCATTTGCCAAGCAATTGCCCAAGAAGGAACAGTCATGGACGGAACACATGTGTTCTCGAACGCTCTGGTCCCTGTCTACCACCTCGTACGTTATGTTGAAGCCATGGACATCCAACAGGTACTCGTCCACGCGCAAATGAATGTTACTGATGTCGGCCGGTGTCATGAAAGTGATGACCACATATGGCTTATATGCGACTAAGCTCGTAAGGATATCTACAAAACTTATCGTGCCGAGTTCGTTTAGGCCGCTATAGTTCCTGTCGCTCTCATAGAAATCGAATTCTGCCACGTGAAACGATAATCGGACATAAAACTGAGTAAAATAAAGAATAATCTTTTTATGAGAGGGAGCCTTGATGAGCCACTGGCAGGAGATAGGGGATGGGAAAGGTCTCGGGAAGTTAGGAGTGTGGATGATCCCGGTCGGCTTATCCAGCACTGCCGAGCAGTCGGTATATACGCCGTTGCTAGCTGATCCGTCCACTGGGTGTAGCTGGAGCCAAGCGGAAGTCAACCACACCGTAGTGGCGAACACCAAACGCATCGTTGGGGAGAGAATTCACTCTCTGGGCTAGCGTGTTGAGATCCAGCACATAATGCTGGTGAGAAGAGTCAGTTCATAGCAAGACACAACTGTTCGCTCAGGTAACTCCATATCACTGCCAACCAGCAGCAGCACGAGGGATATCGCTAGTACTGACGACTGTCACAAGAGAAGCCTGTAATATAGGCGCCTGGTGGAGATGCGTAGTGATATGCAAGACCCTTTTAGAATCGTTAAGCCCGGCTGACGTTGAATGAGATCAGCAAATACAACAGGTGTGCACATACTCCAGTCCATTGACTCCTCTAGCGGCGCATGCGCTGATGATCAGGTTAAAGCAAGATAGTGTCATATATAATAATAAACAGAAATCTCGCAGGTAAAGTCAAGGTAACAGTTTACCATGTAGGTAACAAACAGAGTGCTGATATTATATTATATTACAGTTAACAAATAATAACATATGAAATTATTAAGAACAGAACATCGCATAGAGAAAACCCACACCATCTTTCAAATCTGGAAATAAACACCCGGTTGCATAGCATTGTGCAAAGATTCTGAACACATCAAAATGTCATCTATTTTTGACTTGTTTTAAGGCGGACCAAAGAACTGATTTCTTACATATGAGGAAGGTTAACTTTACACCTAGAGAACACAAATGCATGCATTAAAAGCAATTCCATCCTGGGTATATATATATATATATATATATATATATATATATATATATATATTCTGAGGTGTCGTTACATTTTTCCGATCCAGCACGATTTAACGAAAATGTGTTCAAATACAACTTAGAATATATGCTTAAGTTTTAAAATAGGGAGACATTTTCCTACACATTTATGACTTGTCCATGTGCTTTAATATACACGATTTTCATATATTTCATCTATCTAGAAAAGCGAGCTCCGTTGCCAAGGGATTGGCGTGCTAGCGTGGCGCAATAACCCAGGAGCTTCTCACCATTACGGTAACTGTGAGTTCCTTGTGGTCCAGCTCAGGCAGACTTCCTCTCCGAACGTAATTAGGTGGGTATACGGAGGTTTTATAAGTAAAACATTCATGAATACAATGTGTGAAACTCCAATCAATACACTTTGACTCCTCTACTGTTAAGTCAATTCGATATAACGTCATCTTCCCATTCGTTATATTAATGTTATTATAACCTATTTTATGGTATTATTTCCACATACGTAAACGGAGTAATACTATAAGTGTTATGCTTACCTTTGTTCCGTGACATAAATAAAATATGTTTAAAACGAAACTCCAATCAAACAAATAAATAAGTATCCAGAAATAATGTTTGGCGTTAGAATATCTTTTCAAAGAATCGCGTGTAACCACAGAATGTCATTTAACGCTTAGGGGTCTGAATAAAATCCGCCCCGTATCGACCGGTAATGTCAGGTACCGTGTTTCGTATGACAATGCTTGTACCATCCGGCACGTCCAAGTGCCAACGTTTGCCTACTGAAGCATTCACATAATCACAGATAAGTTGTAGCTGTGGTTACAATGAACCACATTTCCAAAATATTAAGACCAAAGGCATTAATGAGACGATAAAATGCTAAAAAAAGAAAAGAGAAACAACATTATATCTTTGGTTGTTACCGTTAAAACAATGATTTAGTTTAGGTGTCTTGTCAATGAGACGTTGTACAGGCTTCCAGTAGAGAAATTGTCTGCTCTAAATTAAGTTGGACAGAAGAACTGCACCAGATGACACCTAGAACAGACACATTATGCATGAAACTGGCTACTTTTGACGAAACCTGGCTATATCATGCATGTAAATATATCTGGGTGATATTAATTTATTTATTTGATTGGAGTTTTATGCTGCACACAACAATATTTCACTTATATGCAAGCGTTCAGTACGCTGATGGGAGGAACCCGTGCAGAGCCCGGATGAAACTCAAGATACTCAGGATCAGAATGCTAACAAAACTTCTCAAATAAGCAACCGAAGAAGATGCCAACAAAAGCAGAACTTGAACTCACAGCGACCCCATTGTTGAGAGCTGCACGAATCGCTGTACTGCACTAGACTATTAGCTCTTGGTCATGGTAGATGGTATAGAAACCTCTGTCAGGGAGTACCGGTCCTGAAAGGGATGTTATATCGGCGTGTACAGGATGGACTTTAGTCACACTGACTCAAAATAGCCTACCACATGGACAAAACCGTACGAAACATGATAGGTAAAGCAACATGATCTGCAGCAATGTAGAAAACTAAATATGCCAACAAAGGCTTTTGGACTCGCTTCAATGAAGGCCTTATTTCTTGTATAGAGTGTATGCTGGATTATGTGTGTAACAGGAGGAGAGGCATTTGTCCAGAGATCGGAGATGTCACAGGTTCAAATTCAGTCCCCGTTGGTGTCGCTTTAACTAAGGAATATTTATAGAGGATATACCGGAGAACATTCACATATTTTCGGTTTAATCCGTTTAAATCGAACATTTTGTATTTTCCCTCCAATAACCGACTTATGCACTTTCAGAAAATGTCACCCTCGGTATATTGCGAATTTTTTTATCTTGAGCAAAAATAAATTAATTTTCCAAACGTTCCATTTCGACCCGGTCTCCGAAAGCTATTCCATGCACCACAAGTAATGGGTATTATCATGTATGGATGTAAAATAGAGTCTTACATTTCATTCCTTTCTCGACCAAAACAACTGTGACGTTATTTTTGGAACAATACTGGCGTCATATGCATGGTCTTTAGTGACAGCTCGGAAAATATATTGCCCTTAATTTGAACATTCATGAGTTTATTCATATCACTGAAAAGTTCACAAAAACGCGACTCCCCAACCAAATTTGTCTTCATTAACTTATATTTAAGCATACAGAACGCAGGACTTCTTTATTAATTCAAGGTATTTACAAGTAACGATGTAGAAATTCTCCGATATAGTCTTTTTAACTTTCTACCATTTGGGATTCTTCAGCTGTAAGTGATCTTTATAATACAAGTTTACCAATCAGCACCGACTTTAATCTAGCAGCAACCAATAAGAAGGCATTAAACAATGATAACTAAACGAGCCGATGAGAGCGGCTTGCCGGCTAGCCGTGTCGGTGAGCATAGAACTTGAACCGCTGTAAAGAGTTTGTTTCGTATTGGTGTTGTTTGAATCGTGACAAGGTGTACTGAAGTGGTTTTGCTCGATTGCCTTTTGATCGACGAAGTATCAAACCGGTAAAACGAGAGTGCGGTCAAGTGGCCATTGTGTCAAACATAACTGTCAAACTAAGATAACCATCTGTACTAACATGGCAGAAGAAAATGGAATCTTTTCGTACTGATACTGATAAACAATCCAGGAGATGTGACGAGTCAAGTACATGTTATCATAGTAGCTTCTTGAGAAGGACCGCACATCACGTTCATGCCTCACTGTGCGAAATTCTGGTTATTCGACACTCAGCCGCTTTTCTTGCATATATCTATGGAATTTTGGCAAAAAATATCCAACTTTATTATTTCCTTACAAACACATCAGAAATTTAGGGAAAAACATTAACATATAGATATTTTTAACCTGTTTTTGACGAAAATAATGAAACTATAACTACCCTCAACTTTGTTATGTTGTACACGTCCGGCATTTTCCTGATGCGTCATACTGTTTTAAGCACAGCAGGTGCCACAGGAGATCACAAAAGGTCAGATTTATGAAGTCCTGTCTGAAAGCATGAAACTTTATCTCTTTTCTCTCAACCTCGTACACTGGATACGTCTGAAAAGGCCAAGTAGTATTGTTTTCTTTTGTGTGTGAGTGAACTTTTGCATTAAACTTGATATGTTATGTTTTTAATTTGATAGAGACAGAGAATATGTTTGACATCTACTTTTCAACCTGTCTTTGGATGAGCCTAAGTGTCACATGGAAGGCTGTCCATAGGTTATTGCCTGCAAGAGAAACTTGCATGCTTCGTTCGTTTTGGGCTAGACGTTGGCGTATGCCTCCTCGGTTAAACATTTTACTTATGTGACAGAATGTTATTTTAAAGACAGACAAAAAGTGAACAACTTAAAGAATTACTATTATACTGCATCGAAATGGAAAGCGTGATTTATATATAAAGTTTAAACGTGTTTTTCCAGCAAGAGACAGGACAGAAAATTTGGAATTTTATATCATTTACAAGCAAAATTCTTCGGCTCTGTTGCAATACCACGTATTATTGATTTGCTGCCTCTTCCTTTAATATTGCTCGCCACGATATGGCTGATATACTGCTGAGGTGGCGTTAAGCCATAATCATTCATTCAGTCTTCATATTGCTTGTAAAAGTGCTGCTTCTGATGTAAACTGTTTACTTCCCTGTTCAGATCTGTTAAAATATTATACATCTTATGATCCTGGTGATCAAGATGAGCGAACGGTTGGTTTTGAGTTGACATGAAGGCGACCCTAGCTGAAAACTGCAAGCCGTGTTTGACATAAATGTAGTCTTCTATGATCGGCTTTGTTCGGTAAGAAATGGCAACTGTATATCTTTAATGGATCTGTTTACTAACAATGTGATCATCAAGATTGTCAGTAAGTCAGGAAAGACGCAGACAACCCGATTCATCAAGGAAATGTCACAGATGCTCTTTATGTCAGGGGAATTCCGCATGCTGGGAAAATCATTAGGTTATTTGTCCAAGCTTGGCCAGTTAATGATTTCCATGATCCTAGCGTTGACAGGAACGCATACAATATTTAGTGAGCTATCCAGAATGTGATTCCGCATTATGTGGTTTTACTGGACAATTCTGTTCCTGGAGCACATGTTCAGGTTCTTGTGGTTGGGATAAGGCAGAGTGAATTGGTACCTAGGAGGAATCGCTGTTTAGCACATATGAGCACCATTGTTAAAATTCGGGACAGAAGTTTAGAAAGACCAAGAAGGGAAAGATATACAGTACACCAAACAAAGTGCTTGCCATGGAATATAATGCATAAGGCAACGCGCTATTCCTTTTCCGCATTTACCCGCTGGTTTATTGTGTGTTGTAACATATCGGAATAGTACTCAGTGTTTTATCCGCAGGACAGATTCAGATATACAAACTCGAACATTTGATCAAAGTAAAGTGATTAATGATATCAAACAATATTCACCACACTAACTGTACCCGACATCAATCTGTGAAATAATACGGCTGTCATGTTTCAGCGACCCTCAATTACGGCGAGGCGTCGCTTCTGTTTACGTTAAGGCTGCTATTAGACAAGACACTTAGGAAGATTTGCACATGTTGTTGGTGACTGTCAAACAGTGAAAGGCCGTTGGGTAAGTTTAAATCGCCTTAACGTGAAAATATGCAGCATTTGGACAAAAAAATCATTAATCTACGGAATCGCAATGTTTTATAACATTGGAGTAATTCCACCTGCAGGGCAAATTCTTACAGTAAGCACTTGTAATGTTTATGTATGTTTAAGTGTTTTACGAAATATAAATGTAAACAAATTTTACTATAATTTATGGCAATTAATACCAATTGTATGTTTTTGATTTAAAAAAAATTATCACTTTTTCCACCTTCTTCCCTGTGAAGTCTAATTCACTGGTTGCTGTTGTAAGCTTTCAAGTTCAGTTTGTTTGTATGCAGTAGCAGGAAACATGTTTAATACGATTTCGGAAGAATTATACGGTCACTCATTGGTTCACTGGCCCATAGCTTTGAATGGCAAACAAAGAAATCTTAAGGGATGTAAGATATCACAAATCAATGAGACTTTATCTGAACTATACATCATTAAAATGGAAAAACCTACGCATGTCCCATTGCGGAAATTAAATTTTTCTCTGGGGATTTTCTTTAATTGGCAGCCATACACTTACCTTTAAGGAGGAACATCAACAAGAGTACACCATTGTTATCAACTGGAGGGTTAGAAAGCAAGGACAAGCTGTTGTTCTAATTGGACCTTCTGGGAGTCATTTGTCAGATGATGCAAGATCTGCATTTTTCAATGAAAGAACAAAAAAGCGAATAATTTACACTTTCTCAAATATGAGGTCAATGATCTGCACGCGTTCTTCTTTAAGACACACACTTACAACATTGGTAATATCGTGCGAACTAGATCTACAGGAAGACATGCAATCGATATCTTTGTGAAGTCGTGTGCTTGACTGAGGTCTTAATGAAGACATACCATGAATTTATTCTGTATTTCTACTAGGAAGATCTCATGATTGCGTGGAAGGATTGATTCACAATGTATGAGCTAAAACCCTCCAATTGGTCGTACTGAGTGCAGCATTAGAGGGGTTCTTCTTCTCATAGTTTGTGTTTTTCTCGTTTTCTGTAGAAAGAAATACAGATCTGAATTCAGTAATTTGGAGTTTGGTCTTTTCGAGTGTGTCAAAAATGTTTCGAAAATGTCAAATTCATTTTCTTTAAAAAAAAAAAACATGTTTTCTTTCATCCTACAGCAATTTCGACATTATATCACCTACATACCATAACGGCACAATGGACACCAATGTACCTTGCGGATCGACAGCAAGCCCAACCCCCCCCCCCCCCATTAACCGTCGTTTTCGATTCTAGTCTGTAAACCGTTTGGATTGCAACTAAAAAGATGTACACCATTTTAAAATAGCCACTGACAACTTGCTTACGAATGTTAACTTTTATTTTCGTGAATTATAAATAATGAAGAAAAGGAACTATAAGAGACTACTGTAAAATACAGAACATGTTCTTAATATGGTTCCAAAAGGGCGGTTTGTGAATTTCAGATGCCGTCCAAGTAGATAGTCGGTTAAATTTATGTTTATTGCGACGTTATGATCTTCATAATTCCCCGCATAATGTGGTGATATGAATATAGAATTAGCCAATTATCACGGGAAATAATTTTTTGCCATGTACAGGTTTGACACTCTTAACTCAGGTGACAGGACCGAGTTCCAAGTTTGTGAATGTAACTATGCAGAGCAGTGGATTTGGAAACTATGTTGGGAACTTGTCCGGCCGATCTCAGAGTTTGCCAGGCCTCAAACCTGCTGTCCAGCTCCGGACACAACACCTGCTCCGACAGAGCCGCAGTCACACTAGACTACCTATGATCTCTGCGACATGTCACGATCTTTTGGTCGAGTTCAAGGCCGAAAAAGTTACCCTGACTAAAACCCAAGAAATAGCTTGCAGGCACACCATGAGTGGCTCATAAAAAACAGATTGTGCATACGATTCATAAAAATCGCTTGCAAGGCTCGTATATAGCTCGTATGACAGAGCCTGACCGTTTAAGACCGCTCATATTTTATATAGCCCGCACCAGTCAGTTATTGTGCATGCACAAAATTCAGATGCGTGATCAATAATGGTGATATTTCCAAGCTCAAGGTTCACTAAGTTAAGTAAGATCACGATTATGCGACCAGTCCAAGATTTACCAAGCTTACCCGAGATTTCAGGTTTTGTATTTTTCCTATAGTCGTAACTATAGTCGTAAGTGTAGGTATGACTGAGCTTTAACTGGACCACTCGTACGCTGTAGGCTCTATACTCACAACACGGTGCTAGATGGCATTACCTAAACATGATTATCTAACGGCAGAATGTTTATCACGTAATTATATTAACGTAATTATAACTACTTATGGGCCTTTGTTAACACTTATACCAGCTGGAATATTAGCAGAAGTCACAAAACAACATTCAGGAAATCGTCCTGTAAAGCTAGAACCAAGGGAAAGTAAGTTCAATTAGTTCACCTTAGCTAATGAAATCATCAGAAAACACCACTGCATATATAGAAACAAGGTTGATTGTGTAACAGGATAGCCAAAAACACTGGCTAGAACTGCCTGACCTCGGTTGCCAAAGAGAAGACGTCTGAGAACGTAACTTTCTCATCACAATCGTAACTGCTAATAAAAAACTTGAACATCAGCGGTGGAATAGACTTCAAAGCAACCTAGAGTACAGTGACTAATCACTGATGGGCAAGGCAGTCATCAATTAACAATGTTAATATTAATGTGTGCCATAGCTTTAATACGCAGGCGATGGAACCTCAGAGACATGCAGCCTCAATTCAGGCGGCCCGCTCGACTAGCATCGCTGCATTCTTACATCACCGGAATGGGACTCCCTTGGCCTTCGTGAAAGGGAGCAAATGGTGTAACTAAAGGCAATGTCAGTTGTTTCAGTAACAATTCAAGTGTTTAACTGATATGGTTATTCATTTGCGCATACAGCACTGCTGCTTTATTCATGTTACGGGATTTGCTTCCCCTTAAGAAGGTCCTGGTGAGCCTCATAATCAAGGATGCACAAAAGCAGTCGTGGGTGAAGTCAACTGAGACTGCCGTATGTATCGTCTCAGTAGTTACAATAAAATAAACTTAGCCTCTCATTACTTTATGTGGCCGTACGTGGGAAGGTCCGCCAGCAACCTGCGGCTCTGCCCGGTTTCCACCCACCATAATGCTGACCGCCGTCGTATAAGTGAAATATTCTTAGGTACGGCCTAAAACACCAATGAAACAAATACATAAATGATTACTTCATGGGATTGCACATCCAAACCACACACTACAGTTCACTCAAGGGATAAACATGGCCGCTGTCCCGTAACCGAAATATTCTTCAGTGCAGTGTAAGATAGCAAATAAATAAATAAATAAATACATACATAAATAGATGCTGTGCTTTCCTCACCTTACAGGTAAGAAAATATAGGTTATCTTATCAAAACAGATAAAATAAGCTGGAAAATGACAGCCCTGATTTATGTTGGTTCTGTTAAATGGTTTACAGTGAAAGGCCCCGGGCGGATCATTTGAACGTTTAGGCATGCAGTATATAAGTTATGGATTCATGAAGAATGCTTCTGCAGTAGGCCTACATGCAGAAACTTTATGAATTAGATGGGGGCTGTATATAGGAGAGAAATGGTACCAGCGGGACTTTTCTGCAACGGGCAGATCCCTTGAAGAATGATACGGGTAGGGGGAGACCATCACAGTACTACCACGGGACAACAGGCGAGAGTCCAGGGACCGACCGGGCCCCGGGAGCTCTACAAACTTAGCTGGACGAGACCCGTTTTCAACGGTCTCTGGGAAATTAATTTACTCTCTGTATGGAAATGCTTTTTACCTTTTGAGAGCTTCACTCCATTCATATTTGGGTGTTGGCCAAGGCTCAATAGTGGGAGATAACATCTTCTTGGCCAAAGTCTCCGAGTTATTCCGCCCTCAACTCTGATATTCATTGAGTAAATATCAACATACTATGTAGTGGACGTCAAATAAATGGATTGCCTACTGGCCTACTCAAAAGATGACGGCCGCTATTTGTGTGGATAGAGAACATCGCATGCCTGATGAACAACGGGCCACGGTCTGTTGCAACTCAGTGACAAACTGGTGGCGGCGAATTGGTCGCCGAGTTAAGGTACTTGAACTTTCGAAGGAGGGTTCTTGATAGCTTGTCACCACACAACCTATGAGAGAAGACAGAATTCTCTGACCATTGGTAGACGCGATCTTACGCATTTGGTCACATGGTATTGGTTGTGTAAAAATAAACATCAAGTTGAAAATAAATACCAAAGAATATACTGCAGATTTTTACTTCATTTTAGTCTAGGACGTTTCTACTTTTTTATTTGTTTATTCGGGGTCCACACAGGTTCCCTGTGGGACACCTCTTCAAATCGTTCAAATTATTATTGGGGGTCCACAAAGGTTCTCTTTGGAACATCTCTTGAAATCGTTCCGATTATTATTATTAGTGGTCCACAGGCTCCCTGTGGGACACCTTTTGAAATCGTTATTAGAGTCGACATCTCTCTTGAAATCGTTCGGATTATATTTCTTATTTTTCTTATTCCACTCGTAAAACTGCAATATCTGCCAAACTGCTGAAGGCAGAGAATTCAAACTCTGCAGTTTTGATAATGAACACATGTAAGAACTTTGGATGTTTAGTGTCCATTTGCCAGTCACACTGCCATTTTGAATTTTATTGTTAAGCTCAAAAAATTTTCTGCTCGAAAACGGGTGTATTTGCCGAAAGGAAATTCCATTTGATGTTTCTAGGTGGATTGCCCTACTCAGTTAACCTTACCTTTTGAATGTGATACACAAATTAGGCTGCAATTAACCTACGAAGTTACGAATGATTAACCAAACATACTATGTCGTGCGCCATGTTTAGTACATTGTATAGTTCTGAAGGTTCAAATCCAGTTAAATCCTACTCGTCTTTTTACTCTCTTTTTTCAAATATCATGAAATTTTTAGGCACTGAAGCCTAGTCCTAGCACTCTGAGGTTCAGTTGCAGTCTGTCTTATCATTTTTACATGGGATGTTTTTCCCCACAATTTTCATTTTTCAATCATTCTCATATCTTGAAAACTGTTGAAATGCACTGATTACCGAAGTTGTCATGTGACCAAAAGTTTTTCAGTTTAAATGTTTTAAGTAAACTACCTCATGTAGTTTGACGTCCTGATCACAAATCTGATCTTATTTATAGCCTGCGTTGTACACTTTTGACGTAAGTTACGATGAAATTTTGAAAAAATGCAATTTTCCCCATACTTGGAGGTCACCTCACCGAAAACCGTTATAGGTGAAATGCTGAAAATTACAGTGCAAAGGGTCAGATATGTACTACACATGTGCGAAAAAGCCAAATTTCCCCTCATTTAGAGGTCACGTGATAGGAAACCGTTATTGCTGTAAAGTTGAACATCGCCGAGTGGAGTTTATCATGAGAATGGAGATCATCCTTGTTACACTAAATTCTTTAAGTCTTTTATAACCGGCTATGGGCAAGAGATCAAAGCTGAGCTGCTTCCATGCTGGTTTTTAGTTCTAGGTCCATTTTGTATTATACTAGGCAGTCAGGGCTTCAGCTAGTTCTTTTTCAATCTTTTTCGTGTTTTGTTTTTTTTTCTTACCATGAAGTTATCAGGGGACTAACAGATGTGGTAAATAGATAATAGTTTGGACACCGGCAACGCTCTTAGATAACAGCTTTAATATTATTATTATTTTGTTTCAGAGGTTGGGGAGTTCTGAAAGGCTAGGATCAGCCAGTGATTACATTTATCTAAATTCACGTCACTGGTGTTTTGCGCCGTACTTAAAAACGTTTCGCGTATACGACAGCGTTCTCCATAAATCCCAGTGGCTGATTTTCTTCACGCGGCTAAGTGTGGATGGCAAAGTTTTAAAAAAATATTTTGACTTAAATTAGTCTTTAACTATTTCCTTTCCTGGTGATCTAAAGTGTGGAAAAACTTATGCTAAACTTATTTATTGAAATGTATTCAACTCTTATCCATGGCCGTTATGGTCTAATTGCACAACGGTCAGAGGTAAACTTTCAAGATTAGTTTTGGTCCATATTGTTTTGACAGTGACGATTGGGTGGGAACTGATGAGCACTCCTCGAGTGTAATAGGCCTACATATTGACCACGCTCTGCACACATTACTTCTGCTGCTGTGTTTATTCCCATAACAAGTGACAGAGCTCATCATTCCACATCAAGCATGTTACAATTTCCGTTACCAAGCCACACCTCACCAACATAGGCTTTTTGGACTGTAACATCAAACTGGGTCATTCTATAGTCAAACGGATGGTGTTTCTCATTTTCCATGGTAGTATACAGTCTTTGATTTATTCAGTTAAAAACAAATCAAGAGATCAAAGTTAATGTATATGACAGAGGTATCATACAGGGCACTGCCTGAAGTAACCACATTTATGAGTGTTGAAGAGCCACAGATATGGGTGTTCAAGAATTCTCTTTTTTTTTGACGGCGCATGCGAGTTCAATCCGAAAAGAAGAATATCATGTGCAGATAGTAGTAAACGAGTTTCCCGTGTCCTGAATTCAGGGCTGGCGTGTCATTACGGCGTGGAATTTACGTGGGTTGTTCTGTCAGCTGAGAGATGAAAGCCACAGTTGATTCCCGTTTGGGGCTGCAAACGCCGTTAAAGGACATACTTGACTCGGTGTGGAACCATGTAAAGGTTACCATTGCTTGCCGCTGTGGTTGTGATGCTAAAATTAATGAAAATGCTAAATATAATAGGGTTTTGGTCTCAAGCAAAATGAAGTAGGAAAAGAAAACTTATTTATGACATCCCAGGATTTCCTTGAAGTTAAATAAAATACATGCATTAAAATGAATATGTGCATCATTATTTAAATACAGTAATCAAAAATCCTTCCTTGAAAATTACAACTTTGATGAAATTTTTTAACTTTGGTCATGGAAAGCTCCTGGCTCCAGACCCCGGTTGTTTTGGTTGCTTTCGCCTCACTGCGCTTGTCAGCCACCTGGTACAAGGCCTAGTCATAGGTGTGCAAGAGAATACGGAGAACCTGATATGACACGATCTGGGCCTGTATACATGTTTGATATACTTAGATACATTGTATACACACATCAGCCCCAAAACTGCATTATTTGTGTAAGATTACTGGCGACCACTTGGTCGCTTGTAGAGGCCCTCCATTCTATCGCCTAGATCTTCAAAACAACAAATCCTTTGGAACTCATAACAGTAGCATGAATGTGTCCCTTGATGAAACTAAAGGCGTGAGATGTAAGAAATAAATTTGTGGCTGTGTGGGAGTATCAACGCTTGACCATCTATGCACATATTATACACCAGCATGAAGGCAAATTTTCAAGGAACACGGCCATGTCCATGTTATATGAAAAGCATATGTAGTTTTGTAGATCAAGGTGTTATATGGGAGGGAGTCCTACAACATGCAGTTTTTGATCTGATGTCTGTATGTGACACCCATCAATATATTAGGTACGCATGCAAACGCAGATCATGCCGGAATAGGGAGAATCCTAACAGCAGCCAGCATTATGATGGTAGAAAATTGGCCAGTGCCTGAGGGAATATCACGACCATTCCCACGTACGACCAGAGAAGAAGCAAGCAAGTATGAGCCTTTAACTCTCAGCCAGCACACTGGCCAGAGACTCGTGGGTCATTGTACTGCTCTAAGAGGCTAACCAATGGCGCATTCGCATGTTATCTATAAATGCATCAACTTCACTGTCCCAGATATGGCATGTAATAGATACAAGCTCCGATAAGCATAACCACCTATATTTACAGAGGTTATGGAAGGTGAGGAAAGGTGCTCTAAGTACGTTATAATCGTGCCAGCATGCCCAATACATCTGAGGTTCAATTGTCAGGTGACCAATGTAACAGATAACGACCTATTACATAGTAGCGACGAAGTGTAGAATAGCACAGATTTCATATAGATTAGTCGTACGTGGGGAAGGTCCGCCAGCAACCTACGGGTGATAGTGGGTTTTCCCCCCTGGCTCTGCCCGCTTTCCTTCCACCATAATGCTGGCAGCCGTCGTGTAAGTAAAATATTCTTGAGTACCGCGTAAAACGCCAAATAATATTTAAATTATACACATCAGTAACGGACTGTCGATTTCTAGAGGATCCACTATCTGCGGGTAAAAAATATAGAACAGTACGACATATATCTGCAAATGAGACTATCAAATGCTAGAGGGTCAAGTATATCTGCAAGGGGGCATAATATACAATAATATATCTGTAAGCTAAAAATGAAATGCTAGAGATCCAAACATATCTGTGAGCGACAAACCAAATATCATAGTGTTCAGTATTTCTGGAAGTGGGCTATGAACATACAATAGAACCTATCATATCTACAAGCGAACTATCAAATATATACGATATTGTCTAGTTAATCTGAAAGCCGACTGTGAGCTTACCATAATTATTGGTATATCTGCAAGCGGACTACGAAGGTACTACACAGTGGTAGAAATATTTGCAAGCTATGAACACACTACTGGGGGTATTGTTCATAAAGATGAATATCTCCATTTGTGACAACTCTGAAGTTCAGAGGTGATAAAGGCTGTGTTGGCCCATTACGCTGTGTGGGATTTTACAGTGTGGATTAACATGCAGCGGGAACTGGAAACCCTGTTGGTATTCACAACAGACAAGTTTCGAGGTATTCAATCAAAACAGGCAAGCAGATTATGAACATACCAAAAGGAGCCAAATATAAGTGCACACGTACTATAAACATACTATAGTGTCACATATATTTGCATGCGGCTTAAGAGCATAAGGCAACGCCAAACATACATGACCTATCTGCAAACGAACCATGAAGTACAAGAAAATACAGTAGGGTTTATCAAGCTGCTGTGGAGGAGCTCCTCAGCCCCACGTCCCGTGTACATGAGAGCCGACGATCACATCAATACACTTGCGTTGTTACACTGTTATAGATATGCCACGGCGATAAAATACCACGGGACAGTATTTCAACCACTTGGATGGAAAACTGTTCACCTAAGACAATACATGTATATGTAGGCCTACTGGTCAATACGTAGAATATGTTGTGCATGGCAGACACAGCGTAGGATTAATTAAACCGAGCGCATAAACTGTGTATACGTCAGCTCCATTGCTCAGGTATGGAATCGGGCTGGCAGCTGTATTCTGTCCAGATCATCTTCCTGATACATAAAAATGATGATGTCAAGTATTGATTTTATACCACACGAGCTATTACATAATTTGGGTTCGGCGATTCAAACAGTTTCGCTAGCTTAACATTTATGTCGGTATCTTGCAACGCAGAAAGTTTGAAATAATAACAAGTTTGTTGCTGTGCTCACTCATTACAGGCCAAAGGTTGGTGGTTGAAAACGATTTTCACATGAAACGTTGTATAACTGAAATATATTCGAGCATGACGTTGAAATGATGAAATACATGTAAATAAATCAGGACGATCTGCAATGGCCCAATAGTTAGCTAATTCTGACTTGAATGAAAAGTATATGTCAAACTACTCAAAATGAACACACTAGCACTCTTATTCCCACAAATAGGTTTTGATGTTAGACCTAGAACTTAATTTACCAAATTGACATGTAATATGAACGAAAGCCCACTCCCCACTAAAGCAGCCGTCAACAGCTCTCAGCGACGTCGGACATCTTGGGTCAGCACTGTTCTCTTCTTCAAAACGCTGTATGCTAAAACAATGCAAGGTAAACATCTTCAACATGTCCGTCTGTTCAAGAACAGTAAACAGCGCAATAAATGATCTCATCTATGCTTACCTAACTTAGTCGAAGACGTCTTAGACAGGTGGCACATGTCCCTGATAACGATCTCATTATGACGTCGATAATTACCCAGCGTCAGTTACAGCCGAAGCCCTGGCAGGTGTAACGCGAGTGGCGACCAAAACACCGACTGGAGGATCTCATGCTGAAACTTGCAAAAAGCATCTAGGCCAATATTTTCCCGCAACCCCTGTGGTGAGCGCTTCCAATTGACCTGATCGGAATAATCGATCGTATCTATTTTTGGCATTTCTCCCTAATTACGAGGAACACAGAGACCAACTTTCCTAGAATTATTTATTGAGCATACTTCGTGTGTAGTAGCCGCCTGATTTTAGAGAGGGTGTGGGGCACAATCGGTTAGTTGCCCTTACCACATACCCACAGTTCTGACGGAGTTCTTTAAAGAACAATGTTAAAAGAAGGAATAATTCGTAGAGCCTATGTAGATTACTATGGATGTTCTATGTTCTGTAGTACCTTCTACCAGAGAAGTATATTTCGTCATGCAGATGTTCAGAATTTTGATGTGTGGTACAAGTATGTGATACGATATTTGGTTCACACTATGGACAGGTACCTCGGCGGACAACTGGCAGTAGTTACGTGATAGGTTAGACCATGTTTGGTGGGGATTAGGCGATATAGTACGAGATTTTATATCACACATCCGCAACTGAAATCATCCGGTGAAACAACATGCGTCATAAACATACATATGAGGGGAAGGAATTAGGTCATGTACAAGCTATAGAACGTCCACAGTACACGGGATCTATGCTGCTTTCTGGCTTTTCCACTGGCCAAAGAGCATAGAGAGTATAGCTCAAAAATTTAATTACGCCATGGACGACTGATCACAAAACATTGTTGGTAATAGACGTTGCTATGTTGTAGTGGGCATTGTTCGAAGGGTGCCACTTGTCCATGTTTTGAGCGCGTGGCGAAATGTAATCTTATTTTTTATTCCAACTCATCAATTTCAACAAAATGATATTAATTTGTAGCATTTTTAAATTCTCTCTAAATATACCCAGTCTATGAGTGGAAGCGAACGATTAAAAGGTATAGAAAACAAAGGAGAAAAGAGTTCGATTAATGAGAATTTTTGTTAGTTTAAATGTTAGAACTGTGCTTACCCATTTAGGTTTACGTCTTGTCAAATTATGGAGGCGCCTATTTGGTAACTGCTTGTGATTTGTTTATATTTTGACTGACCGCCGTCGTATAAGTTAAATGTTCTTGACCATTGCGAGTAGGTTGCAGTTCATGACAAGAGCTAGAATGCATGTGACCCCACCACATGTGGACCACCAAGGTCCCAATTAACTCTAACAGCTCAAACTCAGCCACCTACCGTCCGGCTTTCACCCGACGAGTTCGGCTGTGCTTTTGTGTTACATTTTTTTCATTAGGTTGGACTTTTGCATCCGCTACAATTTCCGACCCATAACGGCCACTGTTAAGTCATAACAAAACTCCAGGACGTCCTATCTCTCTCGGTACACACCAGGGTTCGCCGTGTTTGATGGAGCTGAGCATCCTGATCTGGAGCTCATGAAATTTTATCCTAATAACTTATGCTCAGCTATTTTTGATCAACCTGCGCAGCCGTTGTTGCAAACAAGTGTCAAATACTTCAGGTATTTATTAAAGAGGATCAAATGTCGCCATCGTCTAGATATTGCTCCAAAGAATGAACAACTTGCTATAACAGTGTAAATCCTTGGATAAATTTTACGGAGGTCGAGATGGTGAACGGGGCGAGTATTGTTCCCGTAATGCTCAGCTTCATCAAACATGGTGGACCTTGGTGTGCACCGAGAGAGAAGGAATTTGTTCGAGTTCTGTTATGACTTAACAGCGGGTGTTAGGAATCGGAAATTGTAGCCGATGCAAAGCACCCAACCAAATGAGAAAAATGCAACACAGAAGCAGAGCCGAACTGGTCGGTTGAAAGCCGGACGATAGGTGGCCGAGTTTGTGTTTTTGCTATTAGTGTTCAGTGGGGCCTTCCCATGGCGTTGTGGCGCAGTGGAAACGCCATGCGATTACTTGGCTAAGGGACATCCGGACATCATCATTCACTGCTACTGTAGTAACACCTGACGTACTTTAGATAGTGAGTCATGTACTACCAAATCATGGAGGTGAAATAGGAGGCTCTGGCCCTTCAAAGTGTTCAATGTGCGATATCAGCGGGACTCGGACTTTGTTTTGAATGCGGTATTAACATGCCTGGAGTGTGGATATGTCCTCGCGCATGCGCTATCGAGACGGCTAGCTTTTGACACGTGTTATGAAAGGTACGCAGCACACAGTCACGGGTCACTCAGAAGCCCCTATGTTTATGTGCCGAATGATTAGGACAGACAGAATGCATGCCAGATCACCTTGATTCAGTTATAGCAACTATGGAATATATTTAGTGCTGCTATCAAAAAGAGAATGGTTGCTTTTGGGGGGCGGTTATTACTAGGTGAATAAAATGTATATGTAAGCTCAGGTACTTATTTTATAAAATCATTCTATCAGATACTATCTCATGGTTTTATGAACACCGATGGATAGTATATGTGAGATATTTTCCCAAATTTAGATATGAATTGTGTTTGACTACAACAGAACTTTGAAAATTTTTGTAATATTAAATCTGCAGCAACACCAAGACTAATTGGCGAGTATCTTCAAAAATGGAATGCCCAGAAAACTGCGTCTCATGAAGCAGTCATTTACTCTCCGTACAAAAATAATCACCAGTTACAAAGATATCCATTTCTATCTCTCCTTTAAGTTGAGAGAGTACTTGGTGAAATTTAGAACCTCAAATCATCACTAGCCCATTGAGATAGGTAGAAGGGAAATATCGATAAAATGTACAAGATATGTAACTTATGCGGCCTAAATCTGCTAGGTGATGTATTCCATTATTTATTGGTATGTCCATTTTTCCCGAAAGAAAACAATATATTCCTGCTTATTCGCTATACATTAGACTGATGTATAATTGAAATATTCTTAAGTACGGCATAAAACACCATTGCAATAAATAAATAAATAAATAAATAAATGCATAAATAAAGCACGGTAAGCCATTTTACCAGTCCTGTGTACATTCTTGTACTGCCATCTTGCACAAATGCTTTGCCTGGTATATCGCTAATTAGCGATCTGAGTTTAATAAAGTTTCATTCGTTCATGTTTAACGTGTTTTGGACGATTTTCTTGTCAGGTAGTTGGATTTGTCAATATCGCATTTCGATGCACCAAAGTTTATACACCGCCACAATAGTATACCACTATGTTGCTTGCCTGCACAAGAAATGGCACACATGTCAGAAAAAACATTGGCGGCAAGCTAATAAACATTGTACAAATGCAGAAGTATGTGTATTCACAGCTGGTAGTGCTCATTAGTGAGGTAATCCCCTAATCAGAGGTAACTGTGTATGCGTACCTATGCCGAACGGTTGTACTTCGGAGAAATCTATGAATGTAATGTTGAGAAAAATCAAACTTGAAAAGAAACCGCTTACTGTACCCATAATTGCGGCATATGCTCATGCATTTAAATATTTACTCGATCTTATTTATTTAAAAAGTGCATTGTAGGTTGCCGAAAATGCGATTTTATAGAGCTCAAACATGACCAGTTTTGGATATTTTTATAAAACACCCATGTATTTTAAATGGGAAATTTTCTCAATTTTCAGTCGTAATTTGAAAAAAAGGGTACTGTACTCTTATTTTGTCAGCACCAACTAAATGCTACTAACTAATGCTTCCTGAAAAACATAATTTTAAAGAAATATGTTTACTGGGAAATGTTGACCCCCCACCCCAACCCGAAAATATCCCCGCTAGTTGAATAATTAAGGCTCTTCATTGGAATTTTTAACTTCCGAAAAAAGTCCTATCGATGTGATTTAAATGCCCAAATAGTCTCAGAAATATGATCTTAGTAAATATGTGTTGTGCGCAGAATTTGGAGTGCATACTTTTCACTGAAAATAAGTGCGCATAATGGGTTCCCGAAAGTGAGAGATCACGCTGAGGTCCGCTCGTGCACTCCCTCTGGTATCGTGCATTGAGCATGAAATCCTGCCCTGCCACGGGAGGTTCTATTCAGAAAACGAAGGCACAGTGTGTGAGTCGGCCGTCTGCCGGGACTGACCGGGCGAGTTGTGCCTCCTTCTATTTTACGTCCATGATCAGACCAAACGATTGGTTGACAGTGGCCGTACAAATCGATGGCGTTATATTTATATTCTCTCTGCGTGATCTTCCTTAAAAATCACTGTACAACGCATTCAATTTCCATCTTCGATCGTTTTTGGTTAGGTGGTCTTTGAAGAAACCCCTTTGAGGCAGATAATTAAGTCCCTATAACAAACGGCCACATACCATCATGGGTGAGCAAAATGGCTATTATCACATCTGCTACTTCACGACAGGACCCACGTACGACCAGAGTACATCAGCTTAACAGGCTCACGAGAGAGACAAATTTCTTTCATACTGGTCTTTCTACCACTATTAAAAGAGTGTTGTCTGACCATGTTGTCTAATTGTGTTAGAAATCGATAAACGCAAGACATGTATGTTCAAACGTCTCAGTTAACCAGGTACCTCGGAAGCTCTAGCATCCATAACGTTGACACCACAGAGCTACAGAAGCGGGTTATTAACGACAGTTCAGACCCACAGGAACTAGAAAACCACAGAGGTTGACTGACCTCTGTCTGGGTGAGTTTGACCCCTGTCAAATCTGCGAAAAATTTCATTGGTCATGTCGAATCAGGAATTTAACTGGACTTTTTTTTAGGGTGCAAGGACTATCAGCACCAAAGCGTTTAGGGCTTGCAGATTTAGGGACGGTGCGGTGAGGCCAAACGTTAATATGTAAATAAATGGGAAATTAATTGGGGTGTGTCGCCTGGTAACCATAAGCTGTAAAAATAGTTTTAGGCTCTCAGTGCTCAGTTTTCGTGACCATAGGCGTTATATTCGGGCAGTAAGTACAGTTTGGGAAGCTCAATATGTGTATGTGTAAATCTTGGCATTGTCTGAAGAAAAATGTGAATTTTGACCATTTTTATGTTCCGAAGCGAGTAAAAGAAATACAGGTTGTATCAAATTTAATTTGTGGCATGAACATTGGCAGATAGTCAGTGGCTGGTAGTACGTGGTGACCACAGCATTATTGGTATGCATTTTTACTAAATCTTTGGTGAAAAGGAAGCTTTGCCCCCCAGAATATAAAGTACCAATTATGTCCGACTGTGTGCCATCTTAAACTGGTATATGTCGTTTTTCATGATGTCTTTATTATGGGATATCTTACCAGCTGACTAAAATTTAGGCTTCTCCATGCAATGATATAAGTATTTAGCATTGTTTTTGTTGTCTGGTCTCTTGTCTAGTGCTGGAACGAGGTTCCTTCTTGTCAAAGGCTGCAATGTTACCCCGTCTTCTTGAACTGTGCTCTGCTTTACAAAATTTTCCACACCAGCAGTTGACCTCCCGTCTCGGTCTGTCATCACATACTTTACCAGCATCTTCAGCAGCCTGTTGTTTGGGGACCCCTCCCAACCTGGGGACATCGCCGCAGTTACTGAACAGCCTGAGTGCCTGTTCAGACAGGTAACATTCACGCCCCTTGCTAAGGAGTCGGGTCCCAGTATAACAGAGTTTGTAATCAAACTCAGCATTGTTGTTATATGCATTGTCTGTCCGAATGTCTGTTTTACTGTATGTCTGTCTGTCCATCTGTCTGCTCAAAGGCAGTGTCACTACTTCCCACTCTATCTCAGTGTTAGCTGCTGTCACCCCCATATCATCAGCAATAATTGTGGTCACTTAATTGCATGTTCCCAACTCCATAGTTTTGATCGAACTATCGCCAGCTGACAATAGACCTGAGGCACTGTGATTTTTAACTGACGGCCATGGTACATTTATTCCAGTTTTGAAACCTGTCATCTCTTATTTATGTGTTTAGCCTGACAGTTTGAAACTAGCGTGCTCACATTAATTTTTCTAGCAGATTTTATAGCCTGTGTACAATCTCTTGAATATTGCGCACCACCATAAACTTTTATTCTCTTAATCCTATGATTAGTGATGAGTTGAATGGAAATTAATTGTGGTGTGTGCCAATGTTATCCATTTATGTTTGATACACTCTCCACGACTTTTTTTTATCTCACTGGCTTGGGAAGCAGAAAGTACTCAGCGAACTCTGTTTCGGCACAATACACAATAACCGAAACGCGAAGAGTGCAACGGCCATTCGTCGTACTGGAATGGATAACGTAGGGCTTCGTACTTTGAGGCTGGCTGGACGGTAAAGGACGAAGGTAAGTCCACAGTATTTGAGGTTTTCTGCTGTGGGTGTGAACAGTTGTTAGAGACCCGCTATGTGTATCGAGAATGCAGCGCGCTATAACTCTGTATTTTTTGCAGTTACAGCTCCTGTCGCTCCGTGCTGTGAATGCAATGAGTGCAAGAGCTTCGGAGCTACCTTGAGCTACAGTTAACAAATGTTTCTACAAGCAAGAAAAGTAGGCCTACGTTGTGAATTTTTTTCTTTTTTCACCATGGGGTTCCGGTAAGGGAGCACTTTAAATATATGTCGTCATCAGGTTGGTAATTTCGTTCGAGTAGAATTTCTTTCATCATGTGCGTTACATGTATGTAATGATCCCATGTGTTTATATTAGATCGCTTGTGTTAGTAAGAATGCGGAATGAACGACAGACGAGGAGTAACAACGACAAGCACGCAAGTATCGAGTGAAAAAGCATTGAACTGGCTTTCTGTCACAAGCATGGCTTACAATTATCATGTCTGCAAAATGATAGGCTCAGAGACACAAGAGGAACAAAGTGCTGGTATAGTTATGCAAAGGAAAGTGATTAATGTGCTAATAAGTGCAATGGCTGATTTAGAAAGCCAAAGGGAAATGGGAGATTCATACAAATCGTATTCACTAACCGAGTATCGGATACTCCATACATACTCGCGTGCACAGTGAAGAGTATGTGTAGGGTGGGATAAGATTTTTGCGGCCGTTCACGAAAATTCAAGACTTGGCGGGGTGGGGGGAGCTGGACTTGTTCGATTCAAAAGTTACAACAACTGGAGTAGTGTTGAAGGATGGTTCACCGGTGTTGGATTTGGCATGTTTACATTTCGGGTGACTTAAGGAATCAACCCATACCAAATGTAAGATAGGGTTCCAGCTGTTATTTGTGGTGGAATTGTCCATGTGGATGTCTATGGGACGGACGCTGGGGCCTACGGTAACATGCGTAGGGGACCAGCTAGATGTGCTAGGAATTCGTCTGTCGATTTGCCAGCTCTGGAAAGTCTTCATGCTTTGATCTTGAAATATTCATGTAGATCATGGAAAATGAGAGACAATGCCAAAAAATTACTTTGGCTCTGATAACAAATTAAATTGGTTTTTTTTATGTAAGAGAGGCGGTGTCTTGGCTTCCATTTAGTACACTTGGTAGCCTGCGATGTATATTTTTTCAAATACATATATAGAGAAAGCCTTGGATATAATGAGGTAAACATGTAAAAATTGCACCAACATACACTCGCCTGCTTGGTCAGTCGACGGTTAGACCTACTGTTGTTGATCAGATATATTATACATGTAGGTCCTAGTAAAGGTATCTGGCAGTCTTTTAATCAGGAAAGTCATAGGAATTTCATTCAGAACAAAATGAGTTCATGAGGGAAATCTTGAAGAGAATGTGTATGGAAATCAATATTTATAATTGCACAACAGAACCTAAAATTTAGTTCATAAAGTAAAGTTTTACTCAATCCAGATTATAAATTGGCTAATTAATTTTTTTAAAACTCAATAACCCCCCCGCCCCCGCCGCCGCCGCCGCCGCCGCGGCCGGATCCATTTTTTTAGTTCCGGTTTGTACATCGTCGACCTCTATGAATGCCTGTGGATAAGTACAAACAGACAAACACACGGTCGCACTGTCTTGGTAATACTGCTTAGCTCCTAGTTATTTATTTATTTGATTGGTGTTTTATGCCGTACTCAAGAATATTTCACTTATACGACGGCGGCCAGCCGTATTGTGGGAGGAAACCGGGCACAGCCCGGGGAAATCCCCCGACCATCCGCAGGTTGCTGGCAGACCTTCCCACGTACGACCGGAGAGGAAGCCAGCATGAGTTGTTCTTGAACTCATGGCGACCGCATTGGTGGGAGGCTTGGGGTTATTGTGCTGGGATAGCGCGCTAAGCGACTGAGCCAAGGAGGCCCCCGTTTAGCACTTAGTGCCTCGAGGACTAATACATCACTATTGCGTTGAGGCTCACTAGCTGAAGCAAAGCATTACTAGTCGGTTTCATGTCGTACAGGCAACGTGAGAGGAGACCCTATAGTATGCCTGTCCAACAGACGTATGCATGTTTGAAATAGGACCTGCGTGTATGTACCATCTGCAGTATATGATGACTCCAAAGGCGATGGATAAGTTACTTCCTTTCGGCAATAATGGAGGCTATTAAAGGATAGTAAAACATCAATATACAGCCTAGTATTTCAAGAGGATCGATTTCAGTGACTAGACGGGATATATATATATATATATATACCGGTGCGGACTGATTCTTGTGGAATGGGTTCAAACAAAAGGTTGCTTACAGGTTGCTTGAAGGGCACAAGAAATAAAATATAAGACAGACCTTACTCCAGTTTTGAGGCATCCATGGCTGAGGGGAATTAGCTCGATACTGCAGCGTAATGACCCAGGAGCCTCTCACCAATGTAATCGCCCTGAGTTCAAGTCCAGTACACGCTGGCTTATTCTCCGGTCGTACGTGGGAATATCTGCCGGGAATCTGTGGGTTTCCTCTTGGCTCGGTCCGGTTTCCTCCCACCATAATGTAGACCGCCGTCGCACTAGTGAAAGATTCTTGTATACAGCGTAAAACACTATTCAAAGAAGATAAATAAATATTAATAAATCTAGTTTGTTGTCAGCACACTGAGCAGATGCCAGACCTCAAGAATCCTTCATGTTACACGCACAATATCACTGATTTTACACTGTTCAGCCTATAATTCCACCGAAGAGCAGATCTCACACAGATATTGTTAAAAGATAATATAAATGATATGATAAGTTAAACCCTGACCAGGCTAGTAACAGATCTGTTGATTCTGTAGCAAGAAAAGTACACATGAGACAGACACCGTCTAACATGTTGAATATTGTCATGACTTGCAGCTGTGCTGACCTAGTCAAGTTGGACTAATCCAGATAGAGGGAGGATAGGTTATAGCTGTGGCTGTCGTCTGTTTCAATCAAAATATAAACAACTCACTTACAAAATGCATCCCGAAGTAATGGGACAAGTTTTCATGTTTCATGTTTGCATATTTAAATACAACATTCTCATTTGTCAAAAGCTTGTCTCCCACCCTGTTTTCTGTACGTTAAAATGACCCACTTTTTTCCGGGCAGTATTTATGTGTGTAGAAATTGTTAGAATAGGAAAATATGGTTTATTTCGTGCAGCCTTTATTTGGTAAACGTACCTATCAGGATACAAAAGACAAATGGCTTAAAACAGTGAAATTATCCACTTAATTTACCGGGTAACCCAATTTCCAAATCGAATGATTTATGTCAAGGGCCTGCTGTTTTCGCTCTGTACACTTATCCATCGTGAGGTCGATCCTTCTAGATTTTTCATTTCCGCTGACCCAATTGTCTATGCGTTTCTTTTATGATTTTTTCGATACACGGGGATGGGTTTAGTTTTTAGTTGATCGGTTGGTTATGTCGTGCGATACAAATTATTAATTTATTCACGGAAACTCTTTATTTATCATTTATTACTTTGACAGTTCTCTACACTTAAGCACACAATTGCAAGCTGATGCCGAGTAATGTGATACTTGTATCAACCTGATTTATTCACTCGATGCTGTGAATATAGCGCGGACCATAGACTATGTAACTTGACAAAATGAGGCTGCTCAGAGACCTTTACTCTTGTGATTCATGGCTCAACTTTTAATAGCCAGATTGGTTTTGGAAAAACGACACTAGTCTTGTCAGCATAAATGACCACACAATACAATGGGAGACTCGGGCGGGCTACACATGAAGGTCCAAGCGCGTCATTTTCTACTATGACTCTACTACCTAAGTGCTTTCTGTGCACACATGCACCAAGAGATGTGATGTAATCCAATAAGGAACGAAAGAGCACCCGGCTTTGGACCCTTTGTTTAAGGCGGGAATGGGTTTTACGAGTTTCCCATTACCGCCTAAACACCAGCATTGATCAAGTGCTGTTTTTTCTGCCAGTCCCGTCAGACAATCCACGACTAAGGCGCCTTTGGGTTAGTCTGTAAGAGCAAGATTATACGTTACATGGGTAGCAGCCTCTGTAAGCTGATCCACGTAAATTAGTTACTATGCACTGCCAAGTATGGAATGCTTTTTGTCAACGTCTGACTAGTTGACATTCTTTTTATCCGTCTCTGCCAGCAACTTCATAGCATGCAGGAAAATTTGTGCGCGTGTGCCAGTGCATTGAAATTTTCAGATGTCCGATTCGGGATCTGGATGCAGGCTGTCCATACAGTTTTGGTACATACAGACACAGATCGTCTAGTGTCATGCAGGGCTTATATATTTTACTGATTGTGATTGCAGTCCTGTTTATGGGTGGATGAAACAAAGAGCTCGAGAGAAACAAGTGCAACCCGCCTGATGCATGGAAAAAGACTTAACAGAACCAGCGGGCGGGGGATTGGATTCAACATTTTGATCTCATTTATCAAGGATTTCTATGACAAAAGCCATACGCGGTATATTTATTTCAGAATCTGGATCTTTCTGCTATATCGCCAGTGAACATGAAAACAATGTCAGTAAAAATAGGGATTGTGAATTCGGCTTTGTTGGAGGCTGGGGGTATTATCTGTGTCTGATGACTGATATAGTGGATGAATGCACTGATGTAACACGTCACAGAGCGTTACCAAAGGTGTGTCATCTCCATAGGTGTGTCTGTCCACACATTGAGCTTAAAGAAAATATCATGGATATAAGAATAGCATGCATGGAACATAAGACATAAAAAGTCACTTTTTACAATGATGACTTATTCACAAGATTTCGGATGGAAATCCTCCCATCCTCAGGTTTCGTCAAAAACTGAAAGTATATACACAAGTTTAGAGCTTATAGGGAAACAAAGCATGTGCAATGAGCTATGGGTAACCGGACTGAACAATAACTGGGTTACAATTTAGTTGGAATATGTAGAGGCATGAGTATGTACGAAATGTCCGAAATAAAATTTGACCCACGAGAACTATTGGAAGAAAAGAATGGTTTGCAAAGTTTTATGAAAGTCGTCATGGTAACTACGAACTCATGTGATAATTCTAGACCAGTGACGTCAACTATATTGCATTTAAGATCACTGTAATTTGTTTTAGGTAATTATTTTTTTTAAGTCAGGTGTTAGGGGGCATGTGAGTTGTTACTTCCTAAGCAAATACATGACTAGTTAGAATAAAACCATGAGTGAGGTAAATTGAGCTGTGTTTCAACAGTAACATGAGACCACATAACATGTCGTCGTTGTGCTGGTCTTACTCCATATGCTCTTGTCTTTTATGTGTTCAGTTCTGTGAACTACAGGCTGGACTGTAAGCGTTAACATATTGTACATGTAATTATACAGTAATGTGAAGAACGGAAAAGTCAAAGTGGACAGTGTACTATTGTTTCTGCCTAATAATAAATAATCAAGGTTGAAGATATATACACACGCTACTTTACCAAGTTCACAAAAGAAAACGATGAATTAATTGGCATTCTCCAATTAAGTAACTCCATTTATAAAGATTAAATACAAATGGTTGCAATTGAATATCCGCAATCTTGGGTGTTTCTTGATTGGAACCGCAATTATCCTCAGAAAATATCATGGTGTACGTTTACATGTAATTTCCGTTTTCCAGTCTGAAAAATGTATAAAATTATGCATTACTGGCATAGACTGCCATTTTGAAAAATTAAACAGACGTTGATTCAGTGACCTATGAAGGCACCATATATTGTGTCATTTTACGCATACTGGCATTGTGCCATGACCTGCAGATATGATGGGTTAGCTAAGTTGAACTCCTCAAAATAATAAACATACGCGAAATGTAATAACTGGAGTTAAGGCCATGTCAAGTATAATAGCCCTAACCCACGATTACGTTCCCTCATTTCTACCGGGGCATTCTAAAAAACAAAATAAGCGGGTGTGAAGGCGCCATTTGCGCCTGTCATCTGGTTTGTAGAACTGTGCGCGACTTTCAGGAGCAACTTATATTTCGCATGTCACGCCTTAATTCTTGTGTATCAAATTGTGTATCTACAATTTGAAGGATCCCAAATCTAACATGATAACAACGATGCATGAAATCGGCTTTTACTCACAATAACTTACGACAAACCATGGATGACGCAAATATTTATTACAGGGCTGTTGGAAAATACGTTTCGGATATTTAAATAAAATATTACCATTAACTGAAAGCTTACGCCCACTGTTTTCACATCGCCTTAAGCTCAATCTCAGGACTGTTTGTGACCCTCTTCTGTGTGCAGGGATTAAAACTTGTTTGCTGGTGAAAGCAAATAATTTGCAAATAAATGCAACAAATTGATAAAAATTTGCTGAAATTCGGATGTAAATGTAGGCCTATATTCCAGAAAAAGGGGATAAACAATCAAGTTGGGGAAATTTATTTATTGGTGTTTAAGCCGTACTCAAGAGTATTTCACTTATACGACGGCGGCCAGCATTATGGTGAGAGGAAACCGGACAGAGCTCGGGGAAGACCTACGACCATCCGCAGGTTGCTGGCAGACCTTCCCACGTACACCTACAAACAGAAAGTAGGCCAGCCAGAGCTGTGAGCACATTGGTGAGGCGTCCTGGTTCTTTGTATTGCACTGGCATGCTATACCCCGGGGTGGAGGACAGCACATAAGCCCATAAGACCTGAAATTAAAGAAGAGAACCATGAAGCCCGTATTCATCGACGTCAGCTATTGTTAAAGGGTAAAAGTTGCAAGCTGCATTGCCAAGGATAGTCTTATGTTACCCGTCTACCCTGCTAAGTGACAAAGGTACTGGTTTTATTTAATCCAGAAACGCGATATTGTAAGTCGGCTTGTCACTCCCCAGAAAGGTTCACTACTCTACGCTGAAGGGAAAAGTAGGTGAGGAGCGAATTTCACGTATACATGCCCAAAAGCCATAACATAATCGCACAATGGGCACTATAGGCGTATTACACATATGGTATATATATATATATCTCTTTGACTGGAGTTCAATATAGTCTTCATACATTATTTTTCTTATGCCAAAATGTTTCCTGGTAGAAGAGCAGAAGGCAGTGGCAAAGATCCCAAACCTTGGTCCCAGTAAACTGACACCAGACGGAGCAAATCAGTCTAAAACCGTAAAACCAGTAGTAACTAGTAGTGAGCAGCGACAGGAAGCAATTAGTCGCTAACTGGTAACATATAACGGGTAAAATATGTCCTTTAGTCAATATACTAAATTTATAGTTTTATTTATGTCAATGTTCAAATAGTAGCAACTTAAGCCTCCCCTAGTTTGAACAGAATTTGTCACAGGTGACTTCGGACCCTGTTTTGGACACTATATTGTATAACCTTTACATCGAAAAAAGGTTGAACTGTATGTTTTTGCAGCTGATACTTTAGGCTATCTTGAAGATTATTCCTGTTTTATGTTAGGGTTTATCGGTACAATAAAAAGATCAGATTCACCAATCAGTCAACACGGCCTCATCTTTTCAGGTTGGTGAAAGCGGCACCTCAGACTGCCGCTACATCTGCATGTATGAGATAGAATAGAACAAGCTATTTCCTGGCGAAGTTTATTTGCAAGACAATCATAGGGAAAATTTTACGTAATGGTTGGTGACGGCCAACACCAAATTTTGGTGATGGTGGTAAATGGTGAGGGTCTTTAGTGATCACCATTTTTTGGTGATGGTCTGATCAGGAAATGTAGAAAAAAGACAGCTACGCATACTTTTGATACATGACATTTAAAACAATCCGGTGTTTCTCCTTGTTTTTACTAGCCACCTCCATTTATGTGAAATAATAAAATCCCAGAGTAAACCACAATCAAATGAATCATATTGGTTAGCTTTTAACAGCCCATTGAAACGATGATACACTAAAAACTTAAACCAGAACATGGATGCATAACAGTATATTAGCAGAAGAAAATACAGTTATGTACAACTCATGATGAACATAAGACAGCAGCATGGCACATCTTCGATTCAGCTCAAGATTATTGTCCGGAATATTGTCCACAATTTCCCAGCTGCTCTTCTCTATAGTATAACAGGTTCTCACACGAGTGGTCATCTCATATGAAAATTATGAAACGAATAGAGTAAATTTGGGGTTTGTTGGGAACTCCAAAAGGGAGCATCAAACACAAACTTTAATGGACGAGTTAAATAACTTTCAAATTCGAAGACTACGAGTGTGAGATTCTGCTTATCACATAACTTGATCTGGAAATTTACGAGAAAACAACAATAAAATTCACATCACTTCTGGATAAGTTTCTCTCATGACAGGACAAGCAGCAGGTCCATGCATGTGCCGCATTGCTACTTCAACAGCTAACGCATGCCTCCGCAAAAGCAAAATAGTTCAGTGGTAAATTTTAATGTATCTTAGGAATATATTTTATACGCTTAATCAGGGTTAAGAATATGTTTCGGCATAAAAGAAAGAGTCAGTTCAAAGGGCGAATAAGATAAATTATACGCACCTCTGTCTCCTTCAGCACCTGACTGATTCTTTAGCGCCCGTCAAGGTAAGTCGGACATTTAACACCCACCAGTGTTTGCTAACCGGGCAGTTTGCTAGAGACTCTCTGCGGCTCGCTGTCCAGACGACTGATCGCCACTTGGAGGCCAGTGATAGTCTTTACTCCAGGAATTCATGAGAACTGTGAATTTTCCTTTTCTGTGGGCTGGGACTTGCCTTGTAGACTCGTGGTCTTTGAACCGAACTTGTGGCCTGCTGTAATCTACCTACGAAACTGTATTTTGTTGTAGTTTGTATTATTCTTGTTTATTGCGTAATTAGTTGTACTGCTTATCGAACTTGTCTATGTGTCTTCCTGTTGCTTTGTTTGATCTTGTGTAAGGCTTAAGGCTGCCTAGGAGTTGGGCAAGTGGATTGTTCGTTGTTTTTTTTTTCTCAGATTATTGATACAGTTCACAGCATACAGTACTCCTATGAAAATCATGTATTACAGACCGAACGAGATGGCGGAACAATACGCATGCCTTTAATTTTTGAATCCCAAAGATTCTAAGACGGCAGAAGTCCAGTCGTTTGACAAGAGAGATGTGATACCGCGTGTAACATTATCCATTCTAAGACAGCAACGCGCTGGCGTAAACACGCACATATCTGGCCCAAGGTAATTTTCTCAGGTTTCGTGAATTGTCGTCAGAAGGCCTGATTTCAGAAAACACCGTGTCAAAGATACACCAAGAAATAACCTGACATACATCTGCGTTTGTGATTCGATCTGGAAATTAATCATTTATGACGAATTCCAGCCGTTTCTTGAATATCGACTGTGACATTTCGTTTTCATTGAAAATCGATGCCTTCTTCTCTCTTACACGTTACCTGTCATGTCACAGTCAAGTTTTGTCGTCCTAAATGTATATTTCGTTGATAACTGGCGTTATGATCTTTATCCCATTACTTTTTAGTATGGTAATAGACGAATATTAGGATAATTTTCCAAGCCAAGGTGAAAGTAGGCAAATCTGGCTGTAACTACCATGGTTAAATATGTTAAAGAAATGTGTTTGATTTGATAGTTGTAGAATATTTACCCTATAGGACAGCTTTCCAGAGACTAACCAAATACATGTGCGTTATTTATCCGAATAACGCGTGTTGAGCTTTACGCGTCGAAAAGGGGTCATTTTCCAGTGTTTACTACATTTACCGTCTTAGGGACCGAGATATCATCACGGCGAAGGATATGGAATCTGAACAGGACCTACACAGGAACTAAACGCCTAGCATAATAACATTATAGTGTTCATCTAATTTTCCTACTGATTGTGAAGTCCCCTCTCCTCTTATTTGCCATCGCTTACACTTTTAAAATGCCCTGTGTACTATTTAGGAAGTCTGCACCCTTCTTGTTCTTTAGTTCATAGGCAATGTTAAACATTAGGGATATTGGGTTTTGTTTGTTAAATGTCGAAAGCAATCGTTCTCTTAAGCATAAAAAATTATACAATTTTCTAAAAATACTGCCCATCTCTGGTTGCACTCACTTCGCATCTCGTGACTCGGCTCTCTCTCAGCAAAACAATGTTTCGTGAAAAAATTCACATGATGAAATAAATTACATTTCATTAAAGTTCTGCAGATGTGAAGGGAAAACCCATACAAATGAGAAATGACTTCTTTGCTAGGACTAGTCTACATATACTGGTTTGGAATTTCTTGGAACGGCGTGACTGTGGTTATACAGCTTCCGATATTATTAACAGCTGTTACAGACGTTGGTTATAATCCAGCAGAACAATGATCATTATGACTTGTTCAGCAGGAATCTGGGTTATGTGCAGTTCCTTCTCGAATTCAGCAAACTGCATTTAAATAGTCGAGGTCATTATAGATAGCTATTACGGATCGCCAGGAATGAACAAACGCCAGGGTCACAAGGCTATGTAAATGGACAGTTGCAACTGGGATGTGTATTTTGTACAAAGAACAACTTCTATGCTACCAAGGTACATGATTTGGACACCCATTAAATGATAAGATTTCCCCAGATGTCCCTACTTTTTTACACGACTCCATCTTAAATATATTTGATGGATTGAGCTGAACCTTGGTCTGGAAATTTGTCTTGAGTTTATTGAGCTGGTACTTTGACAAAACAAATAAAATCATCATATTGTTTGTGCAAACAAAATTTTTGTTATCTCGTGACCCATGGGTATACAGCATAGAGAGTTCACCTTGATGCAAGTCTTTACACACAGTCGTTTCGTCAAAGTTCACTCTTTTATTTCGACAACTCACTAAAGAAAAAAGCGTACAAAATTGTAATGGTGTTCAACACTGCCTGATCTGGATCACCGGAATGCGTTGCCTTTTCTGTAACAAATTTGTTTGAACCCTATCTGGAGTCACAAAAGCAAAAGAACAAGAAGTAATATATAACGTATTTATCTACATGTTATTTGTGCTGTATCTCATCCAAGATGGAACTAATTTGCTCTTTCATGTTTACACCCGGCACAAGACCCATGTGGCACAATTGTGGTTCTCATCTACATCTGACACAAACTCCTTGCGGCACATCTCACCCTCATTTAACGCAAGATCCATGTCCCACCATTGTGTTCCTTCTCACCCACGGATCCACGTGACTCTCTCGTGCTCCTTCTCATCAACATCTGACACAAGATAAACTCGTCATACTTGTGATCCCATTTATCCATATCTGACAAAAGGTCCAGGCGGCACACTTGCGGTCCTCATCTAACAAAAGATATAGGTGGCGCTCGTGTGTTTTTTCTTATCCATATCTGACACAAGGTCCAGAAGGCATTCATATGCTACCACTTATCTGACATAAGATTCTTGTATGCTCTTGCTGCTCAATCGGACTGATCAACCAAAAGTCGACAGCCTAACAGCGAATGTCATCACTTCAGGCCGACGTGTGCTACCGTAGGAATACATTTAAGTGATCATCCGTGATTACCTTGAAGTGTAACGAATTGTTACGCTGTAAATTGAATGAAAATTTGTGTGTTTCACATATATCTGTCTCAGAGGTGACTGGTGGAAGGCAACCGTCATGCAAAATCACACCAAATAATGTCACTGTTTCTCAGTGAGACCAAGAGAACAATTAAAGCTAGGAACCTTCCTGTCCAAGGTTAAGACTGAAGCTACGTCTCTATAGCGGAGGAAAGATAAGCACTTAAACCACGTAACCGCGAAAAAATCATGTTCATGAATGTATAAAGAGCAAAAGAACATGCATGTCATTGACGTACGGCACCAGCTGGCTTGCCATGGAATTGTGATTTGCAAGGAATTCTACTCCATGTGCCATCAAAAACATCCAGCAAAATAGTTATTGGTTAGAAGGCGAGAAAGAAATTTCGTACACAGGTCTGATATTCATTGGTCCGTGAATTTAGTTCCTGGATTTTGGAGATTTCAAAAAAGTTGCCAGAACGAGAGAGTTGTGACCAATCGGATTATTCGTGTGCAACGCAAAAGTGAGGTCACATGGTCAAGTAACATCGAATTAAGAACAAAGTATATGTAGGACGTGCTGAGAGATTTCAGTGGATGACCCATTGTAATATTTAGAGGGATCAAAAGACCTTTTGTAATAAAGCCAAAATAAACGTTTGCATTGTGAACGTGCAATTACTGCAGAATAATATCAGGGCAACAAAGATTCTAGCGGAACACGAATCTAGCTGTATAGAGCCACCAGTTCTGGCCTACTGGGAAATTATCTGCCGGCAAACTACATTGTTACTCCCTCACTATGATAATTCCGATAAAATAATTCGCGTCAATTATCATTAATAGTTGACTGATTCACATGGATCGTTACAATTTGCAGGCAAAACTGGTTATCGCGCATCTGGCGTCGTCGATATGCAGAAAGTATACCATTGCCCATCAGTCAAGACCAGACTTCTCCAGGGAATCGGGCTACTATACTTGGACTGTTATAGGACAGTAAAATCGGTGTGTCGAGTGATTAAGATATGTAAAACCGTATTGCCAAAAGGGAATCGAGATACGGAGGGAAAGAGGCCAAGTGAAAGTGATTGATTCTCTTTGTGAGATGTTTGTAGAATAATATCCAAACTTAGAAAACCACTAGAAACCACAAGAAAACCATTTCCGCGGAATTTCAAACAATAAAACCTTCATGGATTTCCCTGGTTCTCTGTTCGGCAGTTAAAACTCTCTCCAGTCTTGCACAAAGCAGTCCATATCCGGGTAGTGTTTTGTTCATTTCTGTAGTTCGTCATACATTTCGTTGTATACCTAGCCATGAAACATGCAGGATCTTTACTGAACGTTAAAACTCCTGGTGAGTCTTCCAATTTAGATCGTAAATATTATGGAAAGGGTCATCTGATGCTGTTAACCACTTTATAAAAGGGTAGTCCTCGCAGTTCATAGATGTACATGCAATAATACCTAATCACGTACAAATCACATTAGCTGAGCTATGACGGCAGGACTTGAGCATCATATTTTTAGCTGCGTTTTACCCGCAGAACGGGCTGATCTGCGCAAATGTGAAATGGTAGTGTGAGTTGGAAAAGGTGAACACGATATGGACTAGTAGTTCATGGCAGCAGCAATGCCATGATCGGATTAACTTGGGATAAAACATGACAGGCCGATAGGTAAAAATAGAAATGGAGCTAAATCTGCAACGCAAAATACCCTGATATAGGAATCATGGCAGGGAAATGAAAGACCTGGTCTTTCAATTTAAAATAGGCTTATCACACAGAAACGTATATGGCATTCACCTATATATTATATAGGCATATATTAACAGATTATTCTGTTGTTAAACACGACAAGTCTTCCCCACTGAATACAGGTAAAATACACCCTAGACATGAGTGGTGCCATGCTTGGTTTCTTTTTGTTATTGTTACTGATCATTTGTCACTAGCCAACATAAGCCCCAGGCCTTTGGGATATGAATAATTAGGACCAATGAAAGATTGATAATTCTGTTGAAAGTCTTTTCCTTCAGTTGTTGTTCCATGGGAAAAAATGTATAAACGTTATATCAAAATGTTGTAACGGCATGCAGATGTGATAAACCAACGACCTTTGGGGAATTACTTACAAACTATTTCATGACGTCCTCTCGAGCCCAGCTGACCGATCGTTGTCACCAATAATCGGCAGCAATTAGAGCGGAGTAAATTCTGGGACCAATCCGGCAAGGTTGGCATAGCATGTCCCAATAGTTTTCCCAGAAGATGATACCATTGTGACAAGTTGTTAACTCTTATATATACTCCGTGATTTCTAGATGTGCCATCCGGGCGACTACACTATTCATTCTTCGCCGTATATTTTCTGTGAAAAAAATTCTCCTTTACAATTCTCCTTTATTGGTTCAGAACTGGAATTAAAATAGGTCGGTGACCATTTTTTATTGGTAGGAATTATTGCTAATTTATTAATAATTGTCAGCAAGGTTAACGCTACATGCTGACGAATTTCTCAATTCTTCAAATAAACGTAGTAAAAAATGAATGATAATTAATCTAACAGAAGCAAGACTTATGTCATAACAATGATATTTAAGTCACGAATTTCATCTGTTTGAAACCATAATCTTCCACTTGGAAAGGAATTGTCGTTATTGCGAACTCGGCAATATCAAAGCTTGGGCTCGAGATCTATATAGGCAGTTGAAGAAGAAATGTGTAAGCCTATAGGCATGTTTTGTATATGAGGCCGATAACAGAGAATTGATTTTAACAGCGTCGAATTAGCTTCATTATCTGGTCTCACTGGGCAAGCTGTCCCTTGGTAATTCTTGATAACGGGTTACCTTCTGGAGAAGAGCTGAAAGTTGTTCTGTTAGGGGCGTATAATGACCTTGTGCTGGGTTTTGTAACGTTGTGTCGCTGCCGGATAGGTACAACCAATTAGCCTCAGCTTATACAAGCACCACTGACTGACCTAGTTAGCAAGGACAGAGGATGTGACGTGAGATATCTCTCCCTGTGCTGCATTTTAATTACCTTGCGCGCGTGGAAGAAGGACCCGTGTAACAAATCAATTTGCTTATTTAAGAATACATTTCATATGCTAGTTGAACGTTTTTTTGTGTCAAAATGATATTCAAAACGTTGTCTTCATTCGTGCAGAGAATATTGAGCTTGTAGACATTCTGGACTAACTTACATATGAAATCGGTTAGGGTATTACTGAGTACCTTCGGCTACAGGGTTGATTTGGTTAACGAGGTTCAAGCATAATCTTTCAAACCTACTGGTGGTCGAGAGGGTTAAATGAGTTATCATTGAATATATCAATAATCGTTCACAAATGATTCTTAGTGACACACATTACTGAGTGATACCACTTTGTTTCAGCTATTTCATAGGTTCACATCGACGTTAGGACCTACATCGGAATATCGCCGACAATAATTGAATTTGTGTATTATTCATTGCAATACGTGTTTAAGCTTGCTCAATAAACCAGATCCTAAACTCCCCTTAAACTAGATATACATCCAACATGTTATGCCCTGGTAGATATATAACTGTATTACGGTTCAAAAGCCATTCTTTAGGAAGATGCAGTATCAAGTTGTGAGACAGATTAACTGCTGTCAGGCCCTAGATTTTGCATCTAGGACTGTTCAGTGAATGGCACAGAGCATAGTCGGGTACTTTCAATCAAGGAAAGTACTTGTGAGCACAGCTACCGGTAGTCACTATAAAACATTGTAAAACGATATCAATTCAGGGTATGGCAGTCTGGCATACAAGTGTGGCAACCTAGCAAGTCTAAAGTCATGTTCTTCTAGACAATACCTTACAGTTACATATTCTCTCAGAAGTTGGCAATGCCCCTAATTGTCTCATCATCCTACCCCAGACTCGCGGTATACACATACGCTGCAAATCTATGTCTGAACCATTTATGGTTATTGGAGAGTTATATTTTTATTTGAACAGATTTGAACGTGATCAATGCATAAAAACTACTACAGTCAGAATTTTACAAGTTCAGTAACTAGAAACACGGATAATGTTGACCACCGTTTGGTTGCTGACCATGATGAACTGTATAAAAATAATAGGAGAAAAATCAAGGTTTTTTTCGTAAGATAATCGGTTTCAGCCATTGTATTTGTGTCAACGTTGTCAGTATGTCCCTTCAATGAAATCTTTGTCAAATCTGGCAGACACACATCTTCGTCTCTTGAAAACAGAAAATGACAAAGGCAGGAGCTACAAGCATCGATGATTACATAACTTTTCCTGGGAGCTCAAGAGACAGACGATTTGTCTATAGTTGTCTGTTTGTGTATTTCATTGGTGGTGAACATCGTGCTCAATACCTTTTTCTTCCATCTCGCGGGTGAGTTTTATACATAGAGTAATCTGTTGCCAGAGAGATAGAGAGACGGCGGGCGGGACCTAGGTTCGAACCCTGTAGCAGCGAGCCGGCGACTTCTTTGACCAAAGAGCTAATGCAGCGAGTCAGGGAAATCATTGGTCAAAGGGCCAGAAGGTAGCAGGGAGCCAAGAACTTGACTGGTCAAAGGGCCGGAGGGTACAATGTACCAGAGTAACCTCATTACTCAGTGGGCCCGAAAATCGCAGTGATTCACCGGTTTAAGCATCTGAACCAGTAAAGACTACCCGGTGAGCATTACTTCAATCTGACCACAGTTCTAACAGGCTGTGCACTTCTAAAATGTATACAATTGCTTGGTTTTATAAATGTGATTTGTTTTTATCAATACATGTCTGTAACGAGTTAAACCTGGCAAACCCTTCTATTATCATCCTTGAAGTTCAACTATACAAGCCGTTTTGTAGATATTGCCTGCATTATTTTTAGAATGAAACCCTGATATCTTCCATTAACGTCCGACCTATCGCCCGATGCCAAATGAACACGCGCTAATCGTGTCTCACCCAATCTTTGTTCTGTGTATCCTTTCGTCTGTTCATGCCCTTTGATCCTTTGAATGATGGAGGCTGTCGTTATTCAGCTCTTCATCTCCTGCCGGAATGGCATCATAATGTGTTGTGATCACCCTGTCCATAAATGACCATCCGGTCCAAATAGTTAATTATCGTAGTTCACCGACTACTTCCGCACAAGAACATCCTCATTACTGTAAGAATCTAAGCAATAATCTCGTTATTCGTGTTTTCAATTGCGTTTGTTCGTAACTAGATGCCAAGTATACATACAAACAGTATTATTGGATGTTCTGGGAACACTGACATGGTACAATCTATACAACTACATCGATGTGCTCTCTGATCATGTATTAGGACCTTTATTCGACTGGACGTAATTAATATGAGATAACATTTTCAATTTGAGGACCAAATTAGCGAGCTGCAATGCAAATCAAAATCATGTTTAACGGTAGGAAAATAGAGATACCAAGCGCTGTTACTTCTTACTCCATCGAGAGACAGAGTTGGATGGAGACAGCGGAATTTGGTAAGTGACTGAACTTTATAGTCTTATAAATTGAGATTCATTGAAGATAAAAATCTAAAGTCGTTTTAATCTGAGATTACTGTAACAGGTTATGGAGACTGGCATCCTAAAATCAAGTCACTAGCCGGAATAATGATAGCTTGTCGCCTTGTGACAAGACAGTAAACGTCATGTAATACGTACAACCAGTCGGGAAAGCCGATAATTTATGGCTTTACAACAGTTTTTGACAAACAACTGTGTCCCCAGAGGCTTACATTTTGTTAAACATACACGACCACAGCATAGAAAGTGAAAGCAGAGCACCGTAGGCTTTGTGATAGTTGGCAATTGATCACATCTAACAAATGAAATTTTCCAAAAAAGCACCAGTTCTGGAGTGGCAACAAAAATGTTCTACTATGGGTTCCAACCAGTTTTCTGTTGTTCTCAGTGACAAATAATCTAAAAATAAAGTAAAAATGATTTCAGATATTATTTTCAATTGTTCCTCTTATACTTATTTATTCTTTGTTTTCATGCACTTTAACTCATTACCTTTATGTCTCTATATTGTTTAAAAATTAGTTGGAAGGTAGAACGAGATCGTGTTTTAAATCTTGGATAATAAACGAAATGTGAATGGCAACCTCAATTAAACGGAAGATCTCAGCCGTTCAAGACTGTCACATGCTGTGGCCAAGTCCATAAAGAGGCTATAGCTAATCCGGTCAAATCTATATATTTTTGTAAGCTCGCCAATGTCTGAGCAATAGTATTAAAATGGTTATCAAATTTCTAAAAATTATAATGAGGATTGTTTTACCATTCCTTAATACAAGGTGAAAGTTGAGGAGCTGTGGTTACTACTATTGCGCTGGGCTGAGTATGCTTGTCGGCATGGATTCCTTTGTAGAAATTCCAGGTAACTGCTGGATGATTATCGAAGATGGAGTCACCAGTTACACTTTCGGAATGAATAAAAGATTCAACCTTTATTATTTTTTATTTATTTATTTATTTATTTATTTATCTATCTATCTATTTGATTAATGTTTTAGGCCCTACACCAGAACATTTCACTTACAGGGGCTAAGCCCGTCTGCCACGGAGGCCCCCTTTCAGCCTTTATAATTTAGTCATATGAGCGTTAGTGATGGAATTTCACGAATCTGCTCCTATGTCAGGGACCAAGACTCCCCTGTAGAGCCTCTGACTCACTGATGATTTGCTTTCTTTGAAGGTGAGAACCTATCGTTCTACCAGGGATCCTGTCATGAATAATTTAAAGACCGGAAAAAATGGCCAAAGCAGACACCCTGATTAAAGCTGTGACGAGGACTTCCCATCTTTTGTCAAATATCACCTTTTATTTCTGGTGTTCTCATTTTAGGTTTCACGGTGTAAGGAGCTTTGGAATTATCTTAAGATGACCTCTTAACATCCCCCCGCTCCCCAACCATTCCTCTCGATGTATTAACCTCCTGTCCGCTTACAGAGGTAGATGCAGAGTTATTCAAACCCTATTCCACAGGTGTGTAGGTGCAAAATTGTAAGGCTGTTTTTCCACCTCAATATGTCGGTATTTAGTTATTGACCTCTTATTCCTCCTCCACACATTCTTCGGCATTGTGCCTGTAGGAGCAGATTTGTTTATCTCTTAATCTCAATCCATGTACATGTGGGGGCAGATCTGTGAATCTCATATTCCCCGTCCATGTACATATAGGTGCAGAGTTGTTAACCTCTTAATCCCCGTCCATGTACATAAAGGTGCAGGGCTGTTAACCTTATTCCGTTCCATTGTGTTAGCCTCCTATTCCCACTCAGCATGTAGGTGCTGAGTTCTAAACCCCTCATTCCTCTTGATTACGTCATTGGAAGTTGCTTGAATTAGACAGAAACAGGATGCACGAATATAAACTATGCGTTTTTATATACATGCGTGTTGAGAAATAAACAACCAAAGGCCTGTTCATTCCCCGTTTTGTCACAAAACATTCAGGTTTCTTTCAAAATAGATTGAATGCGTCCTGCACTTCCACCATTCGGTGAAATACTTACCCTTCATATGCATTAACAAATCGATTACATCTGACATGGTCAGACGAGTAAAGGAAACAGGAAAAGGTCGTTAGCTCATATAACCTTTTCTGAATACCATTAATACCAGGCGCTACCACACAGGAAAATTGCTGTACATTGGAATCTATTCCATGATAAAATATCACGCGCCAGATTCAACCTTTATCTGAACTACAGAGCTATATAAAATGTGTAGATCGTGTGTCCAAAGACTTGCAGCAAGAGTTACCACATACAGACAGGTTAAATGTACATTTTTGGCCTTTGACAGAAAACGTACAAGGCAGTATAAACTTCAGCTAATAGTCGTCCGTGTGATTTACTCATTTATTTATTTATTTATTTGATTGCTGTTTTATGCCATACTCAAGAATATTTCACTTATAGGACGGCGGCCAGCATGGAATTTCTTTCACCATGTGACCCATGCCTAGTGACTCGACTGATCGACCGACCTCCAAACCAAACAGCTATCTGTACATATGTATCAGCCTAACTATGAATACCCCTTCCCTTCGCTACATTACACATTTTGCCCGAAACATACATACGTACATACAAACATACACGTCTTTTATCCTATATAGCCAGCCAGAGATGCCTATACATACACATTATATATATGCCCAGTGTGTGTGTGTGTGTGTGTGCGTGGGTGTGTGTGTGTGTACGTATCATATACTCCCTTCACCCAACTGACCTATACAGTAGGTTGAGAGTTACTTTATTTTGCACTCGCACACTCACGCCTTGAGTCATTGACGACTTTCGTTCATAACAGCCAGAGATATGTATATGTTTGCTGGCAGTCACCTGTTCACCTACTGACATATTTGACACGCCACGTTACTGTATATGTTTACCCGCGCATTCCTTCCTTCATGGATATTTATTGATACCACTGTGGGGAATGAATGTCTTGTTGCATGCCTGCTGGCTGACTAAGAGCTCTCATAACCGCAGTGTGATTGAAAGGACACGCCCTCACACACAGCCGCATTGGGATTTAATGGATACGCACATGAAGAAAATTTCCATTACCACAGCAGTCGTAGATGTATTAGTACATAATGTACTAAGTTCAGGCCTGCACCTGGCCCACATGAAATAGCATCGCTCATTTGCAGCTCCGAAAATACCATCATTTGTTTGCCGCGCGTTGGAAACTTTCTTCGCAGTTGACATTTACATGGACGAGATAAACAGCACTGAACATTAGCCGTCTTTTTTCTTTCCTTTTTTTCTAGTCATACAAAGCAAGATTAGAAAAAAAATTAAATTTTAAACACATAAAAAGCAAGCTGATTTTATCTCGACAGCTATACGCATACTTTAGTATATATACATATATTTCTACAAAACCACAGATTATACCTATATATCCACACAGCTTGGCTTAAAACACTAAGCACACTATACCGTACCTCGTGCATATATGGAAAGAGGGTGTAAAATAGATCTAGGTTCACCTGTACTTTTGGTATAGTTATACCCTATATATGTAAAGATTCAGCACCTTGATTTTATTTATTTACTCACATTTCAGATGAATCATGAAAGCCTGTGTGTGTGATTCTATGTTTCTGTTATTAGCCTTATACCTACCTCGAACCCATGTTCACGCCTAACTGACCAGCGCGTGTTGAAAAACCCGCTCGTCCGTATTACCAGTGAATCACCGCACTTTCAGAATGCTTTCGTTTCGGAACGCTCTCGGCATTTTCTAAAAATAACAGAATCCTCCCGCGTCAAGCATTCACAAGTGACTCTGCCACTGACATTCTCCAGAAAAAAGAAATGGGCCCAGTGATCAAGTAAGCTACTGAATTCAAAGGCTGTGCCGGAATGGCGGTGTTCACGGGAGGCCGGAAGAGAGTACAAGATATACAACAAAGAACTGTCGAGAGTGCGAAGATATGTTACACCATTCAGATGGCGCGGATAGGGATTACATCCTAAGCAGGATGTCGACATAAACGGCCAGGACCATCAAAATTTTGCGGATATCAAAGTCGCCCCCCCCCCCCCAGGGGATTTACTTCTCAAAGGGCTTTAATTCACACCCTTGGACACGCGGCTGAGAAGACCATGATGATCAGCATCAACATCACCAACGGCCCCTTTTATGGCCATCTCATCTTTCCCTAACGAGAACTAGAAGTATACAAAATAGGGCTTCTGGAACACTTCCAGCTAGGGCCCACCCCATGGAGGGCCCCAATCTGAACTCAACCCAAGTCTAAGCCATATGGTGCTCGCATACAAAACTTTCTGCCAAATAACCATGCACACAAACGGGTGTTCGCGTATATAAACTTTTGCTACCTATTTACCTACACAAACTGGCGTTCCCGCAAATTTCTGCTGCACATGAAGCCATATGGTGTTCGCGTATACAACTTTTTGCCAAATATCCATATAGACACACGGGCGTTCACATTCAGAGATAATTGCCACAGGCACCCCGACCCTCTGTTAGACACCGAACAGAAATATAACAGAGCTCGACGCCGAAAAGAAAAGATGGCATCGAGTGAGACGGTCCACCTCTTCTATCCCGAAGCCACCCTGCGGCCACCCTGCCGACCGCGCCGACCTCTTGAAGACGATCTTCGAAAATGAGATGACGCTTGAAGAATATGGTGACACCATACCCACCATCATGCGCAGGCGCAATCAGAGAATCATATACCTACTTCGTAAGAGGATTCACGATCACGATGTGATCGAACGCGAGATCTTCGCAGATCCGACATGTGCGCGAAGCTGGAACCGGATGGAAAACGCGATCGCTGTCACCGCGAACCATGGATTCTAGTAGTCAGCCCAATCTCAGACAAACCGACGCTCCAATTAGAAAAAAGTGTGGGTATGGTATACCAATGGTCATGAAAAGACAGCGTCATTGTGAATGGCTTCTCGTCGGCTGCCGAGAGTAGTGCGGAAAAAGCTGCCTTGGCGATTTCTTGCGCGCATCTGCAGGACCTTGCCCATCCCGACACTCTTTCGAAGGTGTAACATCGGGACACAGTCAGAGGCTCACCTTACGGGGCTGACCTGGGCTGAAAAATATCTTGTTAGAGCCGCAGCCCGGGCAAGGCATATCTACTTCCTTGTTCTGAACGGGCGCCAACTTCGGCCAACTTGAGCAAAGAAGGTGCACGCGTTTGTAGGGTTGTAAGCCCTCAATGCCCTTTTCGACTGATCACAGCCAACCGAATTTCCGTTTAGAGGAAGGCGTGTGGATTGTAAATCCATCTATAACTGCCATGGTGAATACCCGCTTCTGGCAGAAATGCCAGAAAATCCATTCTAAATGATGTAGTCCAAAACATCCTGGAAGAGCCCATTCTTGAGTCAGTCGCCTGCTAAGGCCCTTACAGCCTGGGAAACATCGGCCTCTTCCTCCACCAGGCAGAAAGAGGGGTAGGAAGAGGAAGGCCATTGCGGAAGAATTTGACCTAATCCCCAAAGCTTTCCGAACCACCGAGGACTACCAGAAGGAGGTTCTAGAGCTGTTTGAAGGTGTCAAGACAGATCGCACGTTCCAGGAAAATCCCCGGCAATCGGAAGGTATCTCGATCGAGTGGAAACTCTATGGATGGACATGGCTCGATACCTGCCGCTGAGAAGTGGATCTTACATAGCGCTACCAGTACCTGTAAGGAACAAGAAGGCAGTCGTAAACGTGAAAAACAACGATGACCACTGCCTTCGATGGGCACTCCGGTCAGCTCTGTTTCCTGCAGCCATAAACCCACAGAGGCCTAGCAAATACCCAACTGAGGATAGCCTAAATTTTGAAGGGGCCAAGGACCTTAACCGCCTGCTTTATGATCACTCCAAGTATAAAGGCTGAAATTTCTTCTGTGAGAGTTGCCTCTATGGATATTCTAAGGTAGACCTGCTTGAAGTCCACAAACATAAGTGCCTTGGGATCGGCCACACAGCTGTGCGACTGGAGATACCGAAAGAGGGTAGAAACAAGCTCACCTTCCAGAACCACCACAGGCAGTTTCCAACCCATTACATCATCTTTGCCGACTTCGAACCTGTCAACACCAAATCGAGGGCGCCTGGCTGGACCCCACAAAACGCACCAAAATGAGGCATGCAGCTACTGCTACATGGTGGTGCGATGCGATGGGCACACGGAAAATCCTGTGGGAGATAGAGGTCCCAACACAGCAGAGCACTTCCTACAAGGTCTCCAAGAAGAGGAGCGCAAAATCAAGATGGTGCTAGCTAACCCGAAAACCATAGCAATGACCCAGTAGGACTGGAGGGTATAAAACACTGCCATCACCTGCCATGTCTGTGAAAACATTCTGTTTTCGACCACTGCCACATCACCGGAAAATGCCGAGGTGCTGCACACAACGCCTGTAACCTGAAGCTGTGGCTAAGCCCCAAAACCACCATAAACTGGTAAAAGCCAACGAATCAAAGGCGTTCCAGATCACAGCACGGTATGAAGCAAGCCAGAAAAGACGTGAACTGCTCATGCGCATGGGTGTTTACCCATATGAGTACATGGATTCCTGGCAACGCTTTCATGAGCTTCATCCTCCCACAAGAGAGGGCTTCTACAGCCAACTTTCGGGCACACACATCAGTGATGAGGATTATGCTTATGCACAAAAGGTCAGGAAGGCCTTCGACAGCCATACCCTTGGGTGCTACCACCACCTCTACAAGAGAACTGCTCCTAGTGTCCTACTGCGGCTAGATTTCTTCGAAACGTTCCGGAAGACCTGCCTTCGGCAGTATTGCCTACACCCTGTGCATTATGACACCAGCCTTAGTCTCTCCTGGGATGCTGTCGGCAAGAAATCAGACATAGAGCTTGAGCTACTGACAGACACCCCTTCATCGAGAAGGGGGTGAAGGGGTCTCAAAGCGTCACGCCCGGGCTAACAACACGAGGGTGGAAGGCTATGACCCCAAAAGCCTAACAGCTATATCCAGTAAGTGGAAGCCAACAACCTTTACGGGTGGGCGATGAGTGAGCTGCTACCCAGAGCGGGCTTCCGGTGCGTGGAAAGCTCATATCTACTCGGAAAAGATATCGCAGAGCATCCGACAGGCAACCCAGAGGGTTATATCGTCGAAGCACATCTGGTACCCAGAAGAGCTGCATAACGTGCACAACTCGCTTCCACCGGAGCGCATGGTGGTTCCAAAGGGTGGATGTCGGAGTACCAGCACAATCTCCTCGGCGTGGGGGTGGCGTCTGTTGAGGTTGAGAAACTGGTCTCTAACCTCCGCGATAAGGAACGCTCCACTACCGGTCCCTGGGTAGGCGCATGAAAAAGATCCATCGTGCTCTCCGCTTTCGGCAGAGCGCCTGGATTTAGCCCTACATCCGAATGAATACCGAACTCCGAAAAAGTCGACGAGTGATTTCGAGAAGGACCTCTACAAGCTCATGAACAACTCTGTCTTCGGAAAGACCAAGGAAAACCTTGGCAAGCGAGTAGATGTCAAGCTCGAGCGAGCAAGCCAAGAAGACAAACTCAGGCACCTTATCGGCTGGCCAGCTTTCGTCAGAGCAAACATCTTCGATGACGACCTGGCAACGGTTCAGGTTCACAAAAGCCGTCTGGCCCTCAGTCTATCTGGGGATGAGCATCCTCCACCTGTCGAGGAACCTGATGTAGGACTTCTGTTACAACCAGATGAAGGTTCAGTACGGAGATAACTGCCAGCTCCTCTCCACGGACACGAACAGTCTACTTACTCCTCGAGATCGAGAGCGAGGACGTCTAAGAGGATATGGCGAAGCATGCACACTTCTGTGACTTTACTGCCCAGTGAATCACCCACTCCATTTTAGGACGAACAAAAAGGTCTTCAGCAAGATGAAGGATTAATGTGCTGCGCGCCAGATCGCCGAGCATGCTGGCCTGCGTCCTAACATATATAGCATCCTTGAGACCAGCGGCCAAAACATCAAAAAGGCCAAGGGTGTAAAAAAGAATGTTGTGAAGAAGCATATCAGACATGAGCCATGAGGCTCTTTTCGGAAAGCAATTCCAAGGGCTGGATTGCTGAAAATGGGGTGGATACGCTGGTCTATGTACACAAAGATACCCTTCCAGCAAACTGAGCTCCTAGTGGCGCTGTAGGATCCTGGTGTCAGGTGGCACCAGGAGAATGTTCCTCGCGGAGAAACCCCCGCTGTGGGCCATATGATGATACATCAAGGTAGTACAACACAGGCTTATCGGGTTTAGCTACCGAGCGCCTAAGTCGGTACACATCCAGGGATCATACTAGATCAGTCGCGCGACGGCAACCACCCTCCAGCTCGCCCGGCTGGACGTCAACCCCAGAAGGGAGCTTTTGCTCATGAAGGCCAAAAGGACGGCCTGGAACAGTGCAGGAGGGTTTTTGTGGCGTCGTTTTTGCCTTGTTAGCCCCAGGAGGCATCTTTCCGGTTTTGGGTCATTTTTCCGTTGAAAACCGCCACGACTGCGGGTAAGCGAGTCATCCACTCAGAAGGGAGCGGCATCTCCTGAGCATAGTGGTGACCGAATAACTGCTTAGAACCAGGGTCCTACTGAATCGCTCAACGATCCCTATGGAGGTCCACTCCTCCTCACCTGACGGTCACACTGTGTTTTGCCAGCAGCTGGTTCACTGCACCCATAAACTCAGGACCAGGGTCAGCAGTTTAGTCCTCCTCAGAGGCCCCGCTTATAGATACAGCCCAGGGCATCAGTAACCTTTTGGGCTCCTTTTGTGGTTAGGGGCTCAGCTGCTTTGAACCGGCTGGCGACATCGACCACTGTGAGGGCATACTTGTAGGTGCGCTTGTCCATCTTGTTTTTAGCAGTGTCCAAGGGTAGAAAGAGCAGGTGAGCTTGATGGACCTCATTTGGTGCAGCATATTCAAATTTTGGCTTTGGAATATGCCATGGGGATGGTAGAAATATCTGCCAAATTACCTGCTTCTTCAGCCAATCATGAGCTGTACCTTCAGAGACCTTCGCAGCAGAATCTAGTTTCTTGATGGCGGCAATGCCTTTCCAGTAGCCCTTGGGACTACAGTATATCTTCGACAGACGAATAGACAACTGGTTGGGCATGGTAGTAGGCAGCATAAGGAAGGTATTCCAGCAGCCTCAAAAATCTCCAACAAGCGGCAGCTACAGGCTCAGGCAGCGCTGTCAGTCAGTACATGGGCCAGAGGACAAGGAATGTTGTTGCGGCGGGTGCAGTAGCCAACTTGTGGTATCACGGAGTATAGCTCTTCGGGCAAACCCATCATCACGCAATATCCAAGCGATATATGCAAATGGTGTGGAAAAAATATCTTGAGCCTCATTACTCCTGTTGTACCTAGTACCTTGGGGCTATCGTGTAGTATGCCCTCGATACACGAATAGCCAAATGGTCGGGAACAGTGGTAGGCACCATAAACAAGGTACGCCAGATGCCTGATCAGACTCAAACAGGCGGAAGCCACATGCTCAGGCAGCTGCCCTGCCCTATCGCAGAAGTGATTGAGAACGGGACCAAGCGCTGCCGCGAATCACACGATGGATTTTTCGTCCTCACGCCAAAGAACGAGCGACTTTTGTGCGCTACGAGTCAGAACATGGGCCATATGACCAGGAATCTTGCCGACGCAGGAATTGTATCAGCGGAGTTGAGCTCTTCGGGTAAGCCATTCATCACGCAATATCCAAGAGATACATACAAATGGAATGGAAAAATCACTCGAGCCTCACTACTCATGTCGTGCCTGCCGTTGCGGCGAAGAGCACTTACTAGAGTCCAGACCAACCCGGTCACGCCCATCCCGAGGAGGATGAAGTCATCTCGCTTTTTTTTGTTCTTGGGCGCAGTATAGAAATGGCCTAGAACAAGTTCAGGCCATGTGGGGCTAAGAGTTTCCCCGTGATATGAGCGTAGTCGCGCATCGCTGCGTCGACATCGCGAAATGTGCGCTCTGCGAGACCCTGTCGACGAAGTTAGTCATTCATCCAGTCCAGACGCTGTGTTCTTTTTTGACACCGCGCCGCCTGCGCCGCTTGGAGCTGTTCTATAGCTTTGTCGTGGCCTCTACGCTCCGCATCGACCCCGGGGCTTCCAAGAATTAAAAAGGGAAAGTTACTACCTGAGAAAGCTGAGCGCCTCCAACCATCATAGCAATCGAGGCCATTGTTACTTGATAATATCTGGTGGAATGATCCCCTGCTTAATTAGAATGTCCTTGGTCGCTACTCGCGAGGGCCACGTCCACGACCACCATCCCGATATCAGCTCTTCGACCTCGTCCTCGTCCAACAAGTCAATTTGGTCCACAATCAATGCCTTGCCAAGATACTGTTTTGCCTCACCCCCCACCCCCGCCAGCGCAGCAAGTCTTTCACGGTGCAGATTGGTAAGATGCGCTTCTGCCTGTTCCTCCTATGTCTCCTGTTTCCTTTGTCCAGCCGAGGACCCAGCCCCCGAGCCTTCGTCGATTACTTCGTCCATTAGTTTGGCCATTTTCGCCTGGCGAATAGTTTGAGTCACGGACCGCATGCAACGCGAGATATGTACCACTATTCTCTTAGCTCGACTATACTCCCATGCTATCAGACTAAAGGTGATTATTTGCAGGGAAAATAGTAACAGCCATCATATTATAGCACGTGGTATGCAGCTGGCTGATCAGTCTTGAACAGAAACTTGGCATGCTTTGTTCGGGTCAGCTGCTGCTGCAATCTGACCCGCTCTTCCTGGGTGATCACCTCATTTTCTGGGAGACATTCTTCAAACGAGAATAGATTTACAGTGGAGGATGGCCACCCGTCGCGTCTGTTCGCGTAGATCCCTCAGATCGAGTTATATTTCTGGGTGAGCACCTAGATGCTTTGTTATGACCACATACTGTTCATGGAGCTTGATGTGCGGACTGAGTTTGCAAACGTATTGAGTCATGTTTATTAAACATCGAATTGTTCCTGTAGATATTATAGACTAATGTAAGACTGTATCAATTCTTCAATACAATGGCGGATTTTAGGTTGGACCCTCTAGACGATATTGATGTTGATGAGCCAGATGATGAGCGGATGTAAGAGACCTCATTCTCTTCAGACTTTCCCTTCGGACTTTCTTCCGCGAACAAGGGATCACCATAGCCAGCATCCTAACTGCGTTGAGTTTTATCGCGTGGACCCTGATGCTTAAGCTAACCGGCGTCTCCAACACCACCTCCTGAGCCAACCGACAAGGAAGGACTGAAGGAGTGGGTAAAAAAGCACCTGCGGGCCCTGGGTAGGCTTCTAACTAAGCTCGTCATTAAAACCGCTGCTGCTCTCCCAGGTATTATAGGGAGCATCGTCTCTTGGCTTCTCCGTGGTTTGGGCAAGGCCGTGAACTATGTTGCCGAGAATACTTGTTGCTACAGGCGGAATGTCGTACGCTGCTCTAGGGGCACATCTAGAGTGACCAGACTAGTGCAAGCCCGCCACCTTTTCTTCATCGTGCTTTCTCGGTAATCTCGGTGAAACTGTCACGGGTCTTGGTGCTACTGGAGTCAACGCTGCTGGCAAGGGTGTCAGTACTACTGGAATCGGTACGGGTACTGCAGCTGGCTGCGACTTTACAATGCTGCTGCTTGCGCATGAACTGCGGAGGACAAGTTTACGTCTCGTTTATCCCGAGTTTCTGGTCTGTTTTGGCTATGACGATCTCGTTGTTATAGCCACTGATTTTTTTGATTCGCAGATCCATATTGCTTGGCGCCATGTACAAACCCAGTATGGGTCTGGGCGTCGCAGGTGTCAGAGTGTTGTCCACGATAATTGCGGCGCCTATAGCTTATAGCATGGAAGGCGCAGCAGCCTGTAGCCTTCCAAGCGGGGTGGGTAAGTTTGTATGCTGGCGACTGTCCGCCAAAGGTAAGAAACACAATTAAATTCACCTTCTGCCTGAGTGTAATCTTAATTCAATTACCCGCCACGTCTCTACAGCGTAGACTGACGGTAAGATTTTGGATACCGAGTTTCGGCTAATACTCTGATAAGTCGAAAAATATCGAGAAATCGGTACAGCACATAACTCGATTTCATTAGATAAGAAAACGAGAGACGAGTTAGTGCAGTATGGGAGGAACGAAGCTCGTACATCATTCATGAAAAAAATATCCTCCAAATGAACTTCTCTACAGAGAGTTGGGATACCGGAGTTCGATATACTTGTAGTATTAATCGCAAATCGGCTATAAGGTATGTCTATCGCCCTTATCAAATATACCCATTGTGATCTCAATTGGGATCATGTGGGGTGTAGCTGTATATATTATACACAAACTTTACAACGCTGTACAAGACCAGATATACGAAATGACCAGACTCAGCGATAAAACGAATGATTTAACTGAGTCTGGCAACCCATGCCTAGACTGAGAGGGCTCATTTATTGAAGAAAACAAAATTCAAACCCCTCCAGGGAGGGCGTTGTAGGATTTAAATTTTGTGTGTTTTGCCGTGCCTTACAAAACTTGTCCCGGTACACAAAACTTGTCACGCCTAAGAAAACGTTACCACTCTAGCCGGCGGGTCAGTTATTGCTGTGTAATAACACATACTGAATTCAGTTAGCTGTACACTACCTCTTATGCGATACAGGATATAACTGTGTGTGTCAATATAAAGTGGCTGCTACTTTACAGCTATGTAGGTTAAGTGACCCCAACGCGAGCTATTTTTACATCGTAGGTTCATATAAGTTATCAGCTTGTGAACCCGGAAGCATGCGAATTCTGGGTTATATCTGCTACACATGGCTCTGAATCTATAAGCGGCTGTGTTTGCGTACATAAAAAGAAATGGCCATTGTGAGTGCTTCTAGCTGCAAGCCCGGTCTCTAACAGATTGTCGGTCGGCCTATGGCAATTATCTCTGAATGTGAACGCCCGTTTGTGTACATGGATATTTGTGTACTGGAGCACCATATGGCTTGAGCTTGGGTTGAGCTTGGGTCGGGGGCCCTCAAGGTGGTGGGGAGGGCCCTACCGGGAAGTGTGCCAGAATCCCTATTCTGTATCCTACTGAACTTTCAATCTGAGCGCAATCTCTGTCTCTTTGTATATATATGTTTTTCTTTTATTGTCCATAGTGTATGAGTGTGATTGTGTGTGAGTAAAGAGTAACAGCCAGCCAGTGCTATAAGACTACATAGAAAGAACACTCGCTTTCTTATTACGTAAGATATAACACTACGCCACTCCATAACCTACCCGACATGCTGTGGGTGTATGATATATGATAACAGTATGGAAAACTTACAGTTGTCTGCTCTCCCATATCACGGCGTCTGCGTCCCACGATGCCGTTTCATGTCTGACATCGGCATGTCTGACATCGGCTTGACAACTATGCGAAGATCTCCTCGACCTGTGATCTTCACGCTTGTGACGAATTAGCCTTCTATGCTACTCAAACGCCCCCAACACACATCGCATGGGAATCTCATACTCGGCTTATACCTATAGCTATAACTGTAACTATATCTATGTATCACAAGTCTAACTCCTACTCTTCAAACGCGTGTATGACTGGCTTAGTGGAAAACATACGAATGACTCATTACCAGCAGACATAGACGCTCAAATACCTATATCGACTATTCTAGAACGTTTTCCGAACCCATGTATTCATGTTTGATTTTTTACTCTCACTACGAACCATTAGCCATTTTGCCAGAACTTCCTACAACCTTTGCACATACACAATAGGATACCAGGAGAGCGTTCTCCGTTCATTCAGGGTTACGTCGCACACCATGACGTCGCAATATAAGCATCTAGAATGTTTGGGGGCTCTGCATAACTATATCTAATTCCACTTAACCCCGGGCTAGGGTCGGTGTTGTTGTCGTGTTGGATTTATGAACTGTTGAAATAAAAAAGCAACTGAGATACATATCTGATTAACGGCAACATATATACTAAAACGGTACACGCTTTGGATACTGAACTTATTCATCCTGGAAGAGCATTCAGTGAGACTTTTGTTCATTATTGAAAACTGTTTACTGCTTCTCTTTGCACGAATCCGTCCTAAATTCCCAATTTTATATACTTTCTCAGTTGAGTTATTTGTCATTTTGGAAACTGGCCATTAACCAGGAACGCCCATTTTAGTTGACAGCTGGTATATGAATGTCAGTTTCGACGCCTAGGTTCACAGGATATCACAATGATGGTAAGAGATTGTCCACTAGTGTATAGCTGCTTACAGGCCAAACAGAAGGTATGTGTTGTCTATGTGCCGTGACAGGATAACACACTGACGGTAGGAAATGTTTACCCACTAGTGTATTGCGACTTTCAGGCAAAACAGGGGGCCTCTTTTGTCTATACGCCTTCATTGGATATCATACTGACGCAGCAGAGTGTCCGTCAACTAGTGCATAGCGGCCCAGAAATAAAATACAGTGCACTTATTTTCTATCGGTCTCCCAATATTTTTTGAAATTGCCAAGTTCTAGTACGACACTGCATAGCATTACAAAAAAGGAAATACAACAAAAGAAAACAAACAAACAAACAAAAAAAAACAAAAAAAAAAAACACACACAACTTTTAACAAAACCCCTTTTCTCTCAACTTAACTGAATTCCCAGGCTCATCTCAGCAATGTTTCTCCCCGGCTTGGATGGGAGGTTGGGAATTTATGAGCCAAAGATTTAGTGTTATTTGCTTTCTGTTCTGGGTGAGCTAAAACTTGAATCATGAAACACAGTTGCAGAACAGGGAAAAAACTATATTATTCCCTTACGTTGATATTTCTTCTTTGTGCGAGTGTCGACGCAAATAGTGCACATGAGAGTTTGTTATATCAAAGGAACAGGGCGATGCCGTCGCCAGTGTTATTTTGTATTGGGAAATAAACGCTATAAGTGCAACAGGATGTGTGAAAACAAAGACAACGTTTGCAAAATCATTCAAATGATTGAGGATAATTAAAGGCGGTTTCTTCAAACACCAGAGCTGAAAACAGCAATAACAGAGTGAAGTGAAATGCCATGACAGCTCAAAACTGGTCGTCTGTAAGAACTCCATGTGTGTAGCTAGGGTTGCCAGCTCAGAGTTTAAAAATGTTGACATACGATGGGGGTTTGTTTTATGGATGGGAAAACGGAGTGCACAGGAAAACCCACCGACCTTACGCAAGTCACTGACGAACTTTCTAAAATGTGATGATGTGCTGAGATATTGATTTAAGACAAGTGGTCTTCGACCAAGGTAAGATATCGGCGGTATTTCTTTTTTTTTTTGTCACCAGTGAGAGCGAGAGGTGAGAGCGAGAAATGACTGAGGTTTCTTCGTTGCTCCCATGGAAACCCCAGCTTTGGCCAAACTGAAACACATCATGTTTCATATACGACATGGGTACATGTTAATTCCATAAGCACTTTGAATAACCCTGGTGTTCATTTTATGAGTGGACAACCAAGAATCAAGCAATATTAGACGATATAATAGATGATTTCACGGATGGTAATCTTCTATTATGGGTCTAGGATGTTTGGTTAGCGGCACCCATTCATGGACATTTTAACACCTTTTGCACGATACTGGCAGAAGTTCTGAACAAAAGTGACCACGAATTGCAGCCAGTAAAATACAGATAAGCTATCATTTATGTGATAGTAAAGTTGCTGTGGAAAACGCCTTAGATTATCAGCTTGTCGATAGGAAGCCTAAAACGATAGGTAGTGAGGCATAATGCTGTGTATTAGCAGGTTATCCGGCCTCCTTTCGTGTGTCTGGTGTCTGTTAACTTTTCTTCAAAATGTCATTTCTCCTACAGTTTTTGTCATATTTCAGCGAAACTTGGTTTAAGTGTAGACTACATCAAGATTGTTGTCCGATATCTACATCGGTTATTCGAGTGGCTTGTCTGTTTACATGGCATATGTTAACATTTTTTTCAAAATACTACCAATTACTGTTGCAGTTTTTGTTCAATTTCAACAAAACTTGGTACAAGTGAATCAAGGATCAAGATATTTCGTAGTAATGATTTTCAGTATTGATTGTCCCTTGTCCGTTATACGTATAAAATTTTGTAATCGACAATTTCGTCTCAATCAGTAGAGCTTCTATCTTATAAGAGACTGTGCTTAAATTAAGTGTAAAACTGAATTTCATGGTTGGAAACTGAATATTGTCTGTAAAAAGTTCAATTTCAACAACAGATGTATAATTTTACTCACTTAGGTGGCAAACAGAGACAAGGGATCGTACTGTCCTTACATCTAATTCCTGAAGAGTCATTGGATTTGCCTGTTGATTTTCTAGGCCTATAAAATCTTACAAAGTGTTTTTACTAACTTTTCAACACTTGTATGACACAGATTATGGTATTTTACACACTTAGATATTATACAGTTTTCAGTTCGCGTTATCTTGCCACACTTTCCCCTCACAGGCGTTACTTGGGCTTCAGAAGTAAATTGTATTCAATTAGTACTTGATCTGGACACGTCGTGTCTACTGCAAAAGAATCTGTCTGAAAAACGGTGTTCCACTTTATTTGTTTGTTTTCATTTTTTACAGTATTTTTTTTAGAAATGGTGACTTATCAACATTGCCATCTTTGTGGTAATACTGCATGCAAGCCATCCCCATGGTGCAAGTAATTTGTACTTTTTCCCGTGTTTACTATCATATTTACAATGAATGTCTTCCCAGTTCTAGACAAGTATGTAAATGGTGTTTGTGTACACACTACAACAAGATGTATACGCGCAATATAGACCCAAGAGACGACCCAACGCTTACCTCCTCATTGCCTTATACCCGCTTCTCATATGGCTCTTTTAATGTCTCCTATGGCTTCTTTCACTGAAAAAAGTGTGGACCGCTATCATTCTATGAATCCCTGCAAACCCTATGTATTTTGTTTACACAGCTCTACATCATGCCAGTTTATTGCATGCTGATATTCGAGGGCCTCAGTGACCGAAGTTGTAAAAGTTTTAGGGCAGCACAATGATCCAGGAGATTCTCACCACTGTGAGCTCAAGACCAGCTGTTGAAGATTTCAACTCGGGCAGTACGTGAGAAGGTCTTGCGGATGGTCATGGGTTTCTGCGATATCTACCCGTTTTCCTGCCACCATAATGCTGGCCGAATTTGTATAAGTGAAATATAATTGAAAACGGCGTAAAACAAAAAGCAAGTAAATAAATGTATGTTGACATCAAAGGAAACCTACCATGTTGTTACTCTCATGCCGAATAGCAGTTGAAAAAACCACACCCTTCCTTAACGTCATGAAACATTTGTACTAAACAAAGAAACAGCAAGACAAACAAGATGGCGGTGGACAGGTCATTATTGCTATCGACGGCTATATCACCAAGCCATGAGGCACATTTCACTCGCCTGTCGTTCATTACCACAAACTAAACCAAAGAGAGGAAATAGACCACTTTGCTGTGTGTGACAGTATATCAAACATGACATGTTTTAGTCGAGTCACCTTAATAAGCTGCCTGCTCAGACTTTACAATTAACCCTGACATACGTGCTTGGCAATCATTGTTTAGAAGGATATACCCTAACTTTCAAGTAAAGCTTTTAACACACACTGCTCCACCATCTGTCGCAAACAGGCCCTGCTGAGCTCCACACACGCTCAAAAGTACCTATGAAAGTAGAAAAGTTAGTTATTTTCAAGGACACACTGTGAAATGGCAAAAGTCCATTGCCTTTAATGGGTAATCAAACTTCAAATAAGCGTGTATACATACACATAGATATTAAACACAAGTGTCTAAAACATGTATACTAAGGCTATATTACAATGCTATAATCTGCAAGTGTAATATCTGATGCATAAATGTGTTCATAATTTAAACATCAAAATTTACAGTGTAGGCAATGATTTAGATTATTATGGCGATTGAAATTGCTAATAATTACAATCTAGAGACGCGTAAAACCAATGGTCAGTCTCTCATCTTCCCTTTCCTCGTCGGACAACATTTGCAACGGTTCCTCAAAACTGTAGAAGATAGGCGACGACGCATTGCTCAGCCAACACTTGCCTCAGATACTGTAGGCTCAACCCTTGTAACGGCGTTACAAAAGATGACAGCAGCGGACATGTTGAAAGGCTCATTGGTTGTTCCTGTAAAGTTCAATACTTCAGAAACAGATGAACAACCAACCTATCAATAGAAGATCAGGCGGGTGTTTGACGTCTTGATGGAGTAAGTCATGCTTGAAACGATTTTTTCATGGCCGAGTGAACGATACAATCAGTTGATGCCAAAACTCAGAGAGGTAATGGTAGCTGTATCACCATCTCTCAGAAGAATGGCAACATAGAAGGTATCAGTGGATTTGTAATGCGGTTTGAGCTCTTTTAGGAATTATCCAATCCAACTGAACCCACTCGATAATATGCGGTATTGGACTTGCACCAAAATCGTGCAAGAGCGGGGATTTAGTTAGTGGAGATAACAGTTAGAGGAGTTAAACCATTTATGTATTGCCGTCAGATCACAAACCTTTCATCTGCATGTCTTCCGAGTCAGAATATAAATCACCTGGTTTCTTTGTGTTGTAATGCTTTAGTAAATAAATGTCGAACATTTGACAATCAAAAGGACAATCGAATGCCTCTTATTCTAACAGAATCGGTATATTAGCAACCGGCTGTATAATCTGGTTTCCATCAGAACCCCGTTTAGCTGATGAGCTATAGGTGTCATGCGTAACGACTTGATGTCATTCAGCCCGTCATTCCCGTATGGCTTGGTTTCCAGTTGTGCGGATGTCAGTTAAACCATGCTTGGATTGCATAATATCGGAACTTTATCAGCATGGCTATGTCATTCACCGCTACGACATGGTTTCCATCTGTAAGAACGGTCCCTACATACGTCCTCGGCAAGTCGTTGGTTTACTACCTCTATTGGAGCAGCAAGTGAAGAGGTTTTGTTACAGGCCCTAGGCATAAGGAGTATTTGTCATGTCTGTGGAAAGCATAAGGTGTTGAGAAAATATGGCCTGATGCAGACAAGGGAGCAGACAGAGAAATGGGCAGACTTTTGGGTGGAGGCCATGACATACACCATAGACATAAATGACCTTGGGTCAACGTCGTGACACTCGCTCCAGACCTAGGGAACATTTGTGCAAAGCATGAGCTTTTGCAAAGTTATCGTTTGAAAGTCATGGTCTGGACTAAATTTTAGTATAGTGCTATGGTGACCTTGACCTTGAGTTAATGACCTTGGGTCAAAAATTATGACACACCCTCGAGGCCTAATGAACACATATGTAAAGTATAGGCTTCTACAAAGGGCATGGCAGTGGGAACAGATGAACCGACAAACAGGCGGAAAGACGGACGGACAATGCCATAACATAACACGTCCGCTTTCTTCGAAAGCGGCTGTAGGAAAAAGTATACCCTGTATGACTGGATGTTTACGTGCTTCATTGTGGTTAATACTTTAGAATAATCTTCATAGTTTCCAGTGCCATCAGTCCTATGATATGGCCTTTATTAGCCCTGAGATTGCTTTGTCACTTCTTCGTTTTCTGGCCTGAATCGTTACATTAACTAACCTGTGTTTTTCTGGACGTAATGAACCTGAACATCATAATAGCAGGGTTTTCTTAAACATAAAATCCTTGTCGTCGTGCTGTACGTAAAACAGGACCAAACGATCAACATTAAGACACAAATGACGGGCAAATTGTCCTCTGACAGCGACAATGAAATCAGCAATCAGATGGGACAAGTGAAATCCTACTACCATTACCACGTCTCGAACTACATGCAAAATTTGTGAACGGCCATTTCAAATCAGGTCATTGTGTGGCTAGGTTGGATGCGTAACCCATTCTCAAAATTAGGATCAATGTTCTTTGTTTCATACGTTCTAGTGATTTTAAGGCAATCGCCTCCAGCAAGAAGATCGCGATCAGCTCCATTCCTTATTAAAACAATAACAACAACAACAATTAGTTAAGACTCTCCAACCCGTTGCATGTCACAATACTAATATACTGATACACATCTTCATACTACTCAACACGTCCAGTCAGATTATATTTGTCTGGACTATTCCAAATGCAGACGAATCGAACTTAGGAACGGAAAAAAGATTGGACCCTGTTGTAATGAACGAGTATAGGTTATATCCCCATCATGGCACCAGGGAGATTCCATTGTGGGTAAACTATTTCAGGTAGTTACCGAGAATTTCAAGCTTTCTGATAAAGTGTGCTGCTATGTAAAGACCTGACTCCTCTGTGTAGTTTTTCTTTGATTGCATTGTACTTGTATGAAGAAGCAGTGACCGCGATGTGTTTACAGCGATGTTGTAGCAAGCGATCAGCGCCAGTCGTGTTTAAACAAGTGCAACGTCTTTCATGACGTCCTACTGCCCCTATGTAAGATATTGCAGGGTCCACACTTTTCTATTCAGTTTCAATATTCCACAAGGAGCACCTCTTTCAAAATGTTTGTCAATGGTGACGGTAGGGCAAGTTTGTTAAGCCTGACTTACGTAAACATGGCGTCGTTAACCCTATGCGATCAGATCCCCGATCATGACTCTTTCTTGGCGCCAATCTCAAGTCAGAATGCTAACCGGATGTAGGAGATGAAACGGAAATGATATATATAAGACCGGAAAGGTGGTCTGGTGAGTCAAAGATATATGTGTACACTGCAGACGTCATGTATACAACGAGGGATCAAAGCCATAAACAGTTCGCTTGACTGATCTCTTACATTTGGAATTCTTTCTACTTCGACTATACTTTAGCTGTCTAGCCACTGTCCACCGATAAATGTGACAAATAAAAAATATTCATTTCACGGAAGCTTTATTTGTGGATGAATTTTTAGCAATGTGTATAATTTTATTGAACTTTATGTCTATGCCATACTCCGGAAGAGGATGGTAGTCAAACATAGACCTTTGCAATTTACGGACGAACTTTTCAAATATGTATTTGTGAAATATAGGTCCTCTTTAAAATTAAAACTGTAAAAATTGTACTGTAAAACTGTACAGTCTTATCATCGTTTAAAACTTGGTCTCTTTCACCAACAGGCTACTACATGGAAGTCTGTAAATAGTGAAAATATATGGCAAAACACAGTAGTTATTTTCATCTGGAATAACAACTAGCAGCTGCCGATATGTTGTGTCAGGTACGCTTAATTCCTTCCGCGTTTTATTAATGTCCGATTTGTATCACTTAAATATGGATCACTTTGAATTCCAAGCACCAAACTGACAGATATACATGTATTAATTAGGTCTTTCCGACCTCAACATCTCCGGTAATGACTTTTGACTGTTTCTACTTCAAGGTAAATTATATTCATGGATATATAGATTGTGATTCTAATTTTATTAGTCGTAATAAAAATTTTCGGGCGTTTGACTTTCGATGTTGTTAAACGGGTTGACTCATTTGGGGTTGTATCACCAGAAAGTATCGAAAGACGGCATGTTGTCAAAAGAAAACGGTGAAATAAGTACTTCAAGGCTTTGCTCACAATCTAGCCCCATGGCTGTGGGGATCAGAATCTAAGGATGCACTGACGTGGGGATCAGGACTCATTTGTTGTATCAAACGGCAGCTCCAACAGATCTGTGACAAATGGCTGCAGAACAATAGGTTTTAAACTATCTAAACTATCTAGAAAACTTTTTCTAACCTGCGTAAAAATGGTTTCCGAGGACAAGCAACGCGTAAACGGATGCTTCATGACAAACATAGAGGTATACCCTGCTGGCAATATGTATGAAATCAAACAATTTCGCAGCAGGAGATGAGATTTGCCGGGTTGATCGCCACTTCCTGCTTTTATTTCCATCGTCACGTGACCGGGTGATTGACTGGGAAGGTCACCAGTTTTCTGAATATAGAAATACGTCATCCCTTCACGTGAAAATATGGCGGAATTATACGGAAGCGAAGACGTTTTCATCAGAACACCACGGATTTATTAACACCACATCACTGATAATGTCGTCTTGGCGTTTTCGGGCAAAGGCCAGACAAGCAGACGTAATTTTATACATAATAGCATCTTGTCAAGACTTGTACGTGTGATGATATGACCGAATTGGACATTGTAAAATAAATGTTGTATAACTAACTGTTCTGCTTCGGCATGGCGCATCCTACATGCGTATGTCTGGTCTGCAAGGTTTTCAATATTTCTTCAGTTTGTGAAGGTTCATTTTCGAGCAGAATGATTCCAACGTTATCACAACTATGCCGCAATGACATACCAAGTGAATAGGTATTGTCGTAGTCGTAGTATTCTAATATTTGTAGTCAAAGAAATAGAGATAGGTAAAATAAGGTGTGTTTTCGGCGGCTTGTGGGCTTTGCATGGCATATATAGACGCGACAACCACTGGACTAGAGAGTCTTAATGCCTCATCAAGATTCAACGTTGTGCTAATTGTGCATATATGATTCAGATTGATTTAATCTATGTAAGATCTGGATAGTATCTCTACGTGACGTAAAAATAATGATCTGTCTAAACTGGATATGGTGACTAGGATGAGAAGAACTTATCCCGGTCTTCGAAAGTAAACTGAATTTAATGCTGCGCAAGGGATATTGACAAGGTATTGTTTTTGAAAAACGAGTACACATCTGAACTGAATGATGGGACTGTGAAATCGACAATTCCTTGAATTTTGAAAACTGTCGACTAAATTAAATATTGTGTCAAAAGAAATGTGACAAAGGTCTAAATTTTGGAAACACACTAAACACCCCAATTATCCCCAAAAGCCGTCTTAGCTCCGAATTTAGTCTCATTCATATTAGTCAAAAACTTGCTTCCTCTGCCGTTTTTAAATTAGAAACACACGCTTCGGATCGGTGTTAAGATTTTATTCATTTATTTATTTCATTGCTCTTTTATGCCGTATTCAGGAGTATTTCACTTATTTTTCACATTTGAAAAACTAGACGTGCCCACTTGTCTGAGGACTCCGACCTTGGCCTTGTCCTCCAGCGGGGGGGGGGGGGGGCATTTCATTGTAAAATGCAAAACCTCTTTATCTTAAATATACTGCCAATGAATAACAATACAGACAAATGTATGATGACAACAACAAAGGTGAGAGTGTTGTATAGAGATTTATTCATGTGCAATTTACTGTCTATCTTAATGGCTTGAATTCGTTTGCATCAAGCCAGGAGGCACAAGTGTTCAAAGGTCTGTCTATTAACGCATGCGGCGTGTAACCTCACGTATGTTTGATGGATAATTGTTTTCCAGTTAAGATAAGTGACGGAAACACTACTAGAATACCGGGTGTATTGTATAGCACGTGAATAAATCACATCCACATCTGGGGTAATTAAGCAAAAAGTAAATTTCCGTACACATTTTAGCGCACACACAGGGGCACAGTATTCAGAGCAAATAGGTCTAGGCCTCATGTATGGGTCACACGGATGACACCACTGCCGTTCTCGAGCCGCGTTTTCTCAATACCAGACGAGGGTTAACATTAGTAAGAACTATGTGAGAAAAACTATAAATGTCAGGAGCTTGTTTATGTTAATCTCGATTCGGAGTCGTGATGGGAAAAAACCGAAAATTTTTTAAAAGCTATACAGCTATACGAGATACATAATTCGTAGTATCGATTTTCCATGTCTATGATGAGTTGTACGTCTGTCTTGTCTGCTCATACATTTAATGTTAATGTTAACATTTCTTTCAAAATGCTACATAAGATGCAAAGGATGCATAATTTCTGTATATTGATTTTCATGGTATGTTGTCTGTCCAGCATCTGTTAACGATTGCTACTCCTTCAACAGGTTTATCTGATTTTAATGAAATTTGGAACAAGTGTAAACTATATTAGACACATATTTCGTGGAAGCGATTTTCAATTTTTGGTCTCAAACGGTAGAACTACTGTTTCGTCAGAGTTAGTTCTCATCTCGCGGTGTCAGCAATAACATCGCACTGTTAGAATAACCTTGCTTCCTTGACTTCTCGAAGCGCCCTTTTTCGACAACGGGTGAACATTGACAATTTTGAGGAGTTTTAGCTATTCTCGCGTTCTCGAGCCACGAATTAGAAGGAACGAGTGATCGCACCTCTCTTCTATACTTATTCTTCATATATCCAATGCGCATGGTTATATACTGACACCAAAGCTAGGTGGCTAGCCTTTCATGCATAGAGCAAACAAAGCAGATCTTAATGGGTTCCTGTAGTCTGAGATATGTAACGACACCGACCTACCGGTGATGCCGCTGAACATATGAGCTATTGTTAAAATCATATTTGTGAGCTATGATGTCAAAGTTATGAGGTAGGGAGACCAAATTTCAGCACCAATGTACTGCCCCTCGCGTGTTACATTGTGTAATGTAATTGTAACCCTTCACGAGAAATGAAACACCCACCGTAAAATCATAAGACTTCTTTTGTAATATATTAGCGGTGTTTATCATACGGCCAGTTAGACAAATAATGGTCAGAGGTAATCATATCAACCAAGTGATCGGTTTGCGACCAAGAGATTTCGTTGTGGACAAGACTACAATAATGGTACGAGCGAGTACTTATCTGCGCGTTTTAATTTCCGAAAGAAACGTACTAAAGTATAATGTTTTCATCGGGCACTAAAACGTAGAGCTTGGTTTTAGCACGACACGGCAAGTTTTATCACCGTTACATGGTCATATTACATAACAAAAATTTATTAAGACACGCAATAAGACTTATATTACTCGTGTATTATAACACACCACGGTGACTGATGTCTCTGCCCCTTTGAACGCGGTATGTTGTGATTACAAGATCGCCTAGATAACGGAACTGTTCTCTTTCCATATATAAACAGCCACTGTACCCTAGTTACATTTAACGTCACGAACTAACTCGTCCGTGAATATCGAATCCTAAATCCCTCAAACTCTGCCTGGGTCGTGTTTACTCAGGCCTAATTAATCTTTATGCATTATGATCTTACGTAATACCGACGACTTCCTGAGCCTTGTGTGTATTCTCTCCCATCTGCAAGTATATTATTACGTGTGCAGTGTTTGGCTGACCGTTATTGTCTATCGTTGCGAAGAAAACGTATTGATTTACGCAATAACCCTGCATAGTTTATTTTCGTTTCCAACGTAACCAGCGCCTAGTGAGATCGAATAAGCCATCACGTCAGGTGGCAGTTGAGATTCTCCGGCTTAGGCTCTAAAACAGACTTTTAACACCGTCAGCGTTGCCATGGCTTGTTTACTTCTTTTGTTAGTGTTTTATGCTCGCCCTCTGTGAGATTTGAGGTTAAAAGGAAACACCTGACCAAATGCATGCCGTATATGTACTGATAAATCCCATTTACAGTTGGTAATTACCAAGAGTTATTTTTTATTTTTATGATGTAGGATAGCCGAGATATCGCAGTTCAAAGCACACAAAAACGTCCAGGTATGGTAAATCGAACAGGTCAACATGCTCTCAATTTTAACCAGTTCAGGACGAGGCTATTTCTTCCACCGAAGCAATCTAAACATAGAAGCAAATCTATGCTTACGTCGGGACTTTGACCTCTAATGTATTGTTTGGCCATTTTGCTACATCATATGACTGGTTTCCTCACATCGTGAACTAGGCCTGGTTTCCGTATGTTGGGAACCAGGCAGACACTGCGTAGACAACACACTTTTCCAGCATCCAGCTGGCAGAACAGTAATAGTGTTTACTTTGATATACACTGAATAATGTTTTCGATCTGCTTTTTCTCTGATATGTATGTTTGTCACACGTAGAGAACTTTGTACACGAAACGTCCGAGATCTTCGAACGAAGGCTCTATGGGGGCAGCCATCTTGAATAATAATGACAATGTCAGGAATTTTGTCAAAATGAAGAAAAATGTAACAAGTTCCAAATTTATACTACTTGTTTGATTTGTCCATGTCCTCTCAGTGGAATGAAAATATTTTATTTAGACTGGAAAATAAGACCGAGTCCACATTTTGGGGGAAAGATGGTTATTAAATACACACGTCTACATTCGGCCATTCTCGAAGTAATCCCAAGACAGGCGAAGTGGATAGAAGTTGTGTTACGTCAGCTGTTTTCCTTCTGATATACTTTAAAGCCATTTTCAGCGAGAAATTGGTAGTGGAATACCTCCGGGATTATTACTCAAGATCTCAATCCAGAAGCCACAATGCGTAGCCTTCGAAAGTAATAATAAAGCGGAGTGCCACAGGGCAGTGTCTCGCCCCTAATAGTGAAGTGTGTAGGGCATGGATGAGGCGACATCGTGTTTTCGGTTTCTCTAAAATGGCGTATTTCATGGCCTCTTCAGTACTCCAAATTAAAAGCTGATTTATAGCGTTACCAAGCACGTCATAAAAAATATCTACGCTCGTTTAGGTCTGTATGGACCCCTCTGCTGAAATAACTTTGATTATACTTTTTGTTGTCTTTATTTTTAAGTGTACAGGTCAGGTATATGTATTTATCCACACGTCATCCGTGATTTTCGATTACCAAAAGGCTAATGCGAACGCCAATCAGCACCACTGGCATCATTTCATAAACGTGAAACGTCCCTTTCTCAGCGCATTATGATGACAACAGATCGACTGATCGACAACATAAACTGATACATTGCAATATTACAGACGTTGTGCTACAATAAAGCTGAGGTGTAAAATTGACCCGTGGTCATGCTTCACAGTAGGGCAATCTCACGGGAATATAAAGTATACAACCTGGCCATCAAAACATCGATGTACACCCGCCTGAGCTGCCAACAACGTCCACTGAAAGATTGCTACATCAGATTATAAACGAGCAGCGAATTTACAGTAGTCCGTAATCTGTATCTCTTAGGGCCGTTGCGAAGATCATTTATCGATATTCTTGTTATTGGAGCTATTAGGCCATTAACTTGGTCCTTTTGAAATCCAGTGCGCTGTGGTTAACTTCTTTAATTATCCGCCATTTTGTTCGAGACCTCGAGCTTTCAGTGCTCATCGTGTTTTGGAGTCCTATGAGGCCATTTCTGAGATGGCCAAAATTGTCACCTATTTACCGAAGTAGTTCCATTTTTATTACGTACTGCCTCGTCTGTTTCAACATCCCTGAAAGGTTTTCTTCGCTTTGGACAGGTAAGCCACATTGCAACATTGCCATTGTATAGCACAACATGACTAAGTCATGAAATACGGCTAACATCATTTTTTGACATTGACCTTGGTGTGTTGTTTGCAGACAATGTTTTGCTCCATTATACAATATGTTTGAAATTCCAGTGATTCGGTCAGGCAAACACTAAAAAGAATGTTTGTTGCAGGGAATAAGACCCACTCGCTAAATTCGGGCCGACTAAACTTCTCTATTCACAGCTCTGAGCACATGTTTGGACAAATATAAAAACTCCAGGAAACTCCTTGAAAATTCTAATTGTGCAAGGATCATGTTATTCTTTGTTTTTCAAAACGTGGCACACTTCAGTTTGTGGGACTAATCTTTCAAAACAAATTATTAACGTTATTCCGTCGATTGATCGTTGTCGTTGACAATGGCCCAATTTCCGTTACCAAGCTACATCACCCATGCACATGTTACTCTGGCTCTAATAACAAACTGGATCATTATATATCGCACTTTCGTTGTGTCTTACCTTCTATTCATCAGCCTTGGTAGCATGCAAAGTAAAAATCACTGAGTTAAAAGAAGGTAATGTTTAAACTTAAGCTATGTGGAAGTAACAACACGGATGGCCCTGTTTCTAGTGCTCACATTTCTCCAGCTGGCAAATCCATGGTGTAGCATTGGCAATATTATAGGGATGCCAAAGCACAGAGTGCTTAGGATTTTCAGTGAGAAGAAAATGTAGAAGTAGAGTTTATTTAGATGGAAAAAAAGCAACAGAAGAAAGTAGATCTATGTCGGACAGACCTGGGCGTGAACTTACAGCATTCACACTGATGATAGGCTCTTGGATCATTGTGAAATATTAATATTTACCATGATTTGAAAATCGGATACTTTTCACAGTAAATGCAAGACAAAATCTTACTCTAAGCTTTAGAGTTGGTCATTAAAAGCTCCTGGAATTCCATATTATCATCTTCCCATGTCTGACCATTGTTTTTTTGGCGGGGTGGGGGTGAGGGGCTGTGAAATACACAGATGTTGCATTACACCCGTTATTGTTGTAGCTAGCCCACCTGGTCATGGTCACCATATGATCCTCTTCAATCTCAAAAGGCTGAATATTTCTGATAACTGCCAAACAATTTGTAACGGTATATTGTTCCAAGGGGCGGTTTTGCGAAAATAAAATCACATAATTTGTTCATGCTTAATTCTTCTAATTTGTCAGATACCAACATCATACCTACCAATTTTCCAGCTGCTTCATCCATTTCCAACCTTTTGGCTCTGTTTTGAACTTTGGCAGTTCACCTGACTTTTCAGAAGCATATGCATGTTTAGTATACTGCAAATTCAAACTTAATAAATAGTCAGTAACTTTTCTTGCTGAAACCAAGTTTTGATCTGTTTCGCCCTATTATGAAAAAAAATATGTCTTCTTTCTTCTGGTACAGATTTGGCTCAGCTATTCTCTCATCTCAAAGAAGCGTGTCTTGCTTTCACAATTCAATGCTTCTAGAATGCTTGTATCCAAATGTAATAGTTTATGACAACCCAATGTTGAAGTCAGCTCAAACTTTCCATATGTACACTTCACTTATGCATCCGAATTCAAGATACGACCACACGAAAGAGATTTTTAAACAAAACCTCCGTTTTAAGATCATCGTATACTTTATGATCCCGCAATGGCACTATGCAATAAATAGACCCCTTTTAAACCAATCAGATTGGAGTTGGGCTATGATACACTTTTATTCATATTTCCACTGGAAGTTACATTGCCTTGGAGATACAAATACACAGCCTTGTCGGTGTACCGTACCTACGACCATTTGTCACTTCGATGCCAGTGTATATTTCTATGACGTCAGCACTTCACGAGATATTGTGGATTTACCTGTTTCTGCGCACTGATTCTTGCCTATTTTGACTCATGGTGTCAGTTTTGTGTAATTTCAATACATATAACCGAAGAAACCAATCTATGTGTTCTTGTGTTTCTTTGGTCTTGCGCAAGACTTATCGCTTTCTGTTTGTCCACTCAGATTACTGATACCCTTTGACCTATCACTTTTGCCTATACAGATGATGGCAGAATTTAATTTTCTCACATTTTAGTACATGATTTTGTACATTGTGGTGATTGGTTCAATGAACATAACACAGGGCGTCCACAGTTACGCACGGTAGTTTTACATCTACGTAAGGACGGGTTTCCAATTCATACATTTAATCCCAGAACTAATTTCCAAAAACAACGATCAACAAAATTCACCAAGAACGCAATGGAGATCAAAAGGATTTCAATGATGACAGGAACACGAAAGTATTGTTCCAGACGATTAAATTTAATCTCAACCCAAATCTTGTGTGTTTTTGTTAATATAAAATATTTGTCTATTAAACTGTTTCTTTTTAGTTTTGGAGAGAAACAGATGCCAAGTACTTGAACGACTATTTTCATAAACAGACAGTGCATTAATAGTATGGATAAGAAAAGTAACAATGCTAACTATGACATAATCGCCCTACATGCATGGCAGTTGGTTTACAGAGAACTTACCAAGTCCAAAAAAAAGAATCCAGACAACTTGGAGTGCACCTACATTGTCCTTACTCTCTAACTGGGCGTTAGATGATGTCAGGGCATAGCCGCCTGCCAAATATTTGTTTATTTATTCATTTCATTTTTGTTTTAAGCTGTACTCAAGAATATTTCATTTACACCACGGCTGGCTGCATTAAGATTGGGGTGAGAGAACCGTGCAGAGCCCTAGGGAAACACATGGGCATCCGCAGGTTGGAGGCAGACCTTCCCAGGTAACCACATGAGCTGGACTTGAACTCACAGCGACTGCACTGGTGGAAGGCTTCTGGGTAGTCACGCTACGCTGGCGCGCTAACCAACTGAGCCAAGGAGGCCCTTCTGTTGCCAAATGTTTAAATGATTACGGAAATATATAGCAAGATGCTAGACCCAGGTCCCGAATGGGACTTGTTTAATAAGTGTTTAACAGCAGTGGGATTTTCGGGCGAAAGAAACCAGTCCGCCTGATAAGAGAATGCTGACGGCAAACCGAGCAAGCGAGAGTAAGTTTCAAACAAGGGAGTTCATTTGTCAGCTGCTATAAGTTTCCGGGTTAAGCTATAATGCGACAATAAGAACATTTGTCCACAGAAAAAAGAGCTTTACTAATATAACTTCAAGTCCTCAGTAAACATCATCCATATTTAACTCATTTGATACCGGGAGCGCATCTATTCGCTCACTCACTCCACAGTCTTAGCCCTGGGTGCGCTTGTATACGTTAAACATAGCCCCAATCATATCCCCAGGAGCTCTTATACGCGCTCCAGTACATACATTTTTACTGTCCTCAAAACTCGATCTTTCTGAATTAGTCAGCATAGTTCCAATCAAAAGTCTTGTTCTGAATCGTTGCAGGAATATAGAAAACCTATTTTATTGGCTAAATAACACAATGAATATTAATAAGCGTTCTTAGAAATGACACTTCGGCCGAAGTTATCGTAATGGAGGACAGCTCGAGTGACGACGAGCCGTTGATTTCAGGCTCATGATCAGTAAAGTTTTCAAGTGTTTACGATTCTGACGACTGGGAAATCGGTGTTTCAGACAACGAACTAAGTTGTGATTCTGACGAATACCCTATGGAGGACTGTTTACCTTTGTCCGCCATTTCCCCAAAACGGACCCAAAGTGATTCTGGCGATCTGACAGCAACAACAACTCCGGTAAACAGTACATGTACAGGTGGTGTGAATTCAGGTGATGTAGTACCCTGTGGACAATGGATGTACTTCCTTTCAGTCAAACGGTTGGACCAGTACACATTTTAAGTCATGATAAAACTGAAAAGACTTTTTTCATTTAATGATCGGACGAATTTATAAGCACTGATGTGTCAAGATGTCAAACCTGATACAAAATGCACTGCAGAAAATACAGATGAGATCCAAGCCATTATTGGTCTTCATATTTTGATGTCTATCATTCCATTGCCGGCATACAAGGATTACTGGATGAGGGACAATCTTTGTGAAATTATAGCTTTTGCCAAAATAATGACACGACTGAGATTTGAGAAAATCTTACTATACTTCCATTGTAATGATTTGCAGAATCTTCCACGTGGAGATCCAGGTCATGATCCTATTCACCATGTCAGGCCAATATTTGATATCGTCCAGCAGAATTTAGAGGGCAATTACAATCTCCACAAATCTGTCAGTCTTGATGAGGCTATGATACCCTTTAGAGGCCGCCTTAGTTTTAGGCAATGTCTTCCAGCCAAACCGTGTAAATTTGGAATAAAGGTTTGGGAACTTGCTAACAGTTATAATGGGTATGTGCATAAAATGCAGGCATATACAGGAAGATCTAAAGACGGAACTCGGGAAGTGGGACTTATCTAGAGTTGTCAAAGATTTGACTCGATATTTTGGTAAAAGTCACAATCTTTACATGGATAATTCCTAAACTGTTAATGAAACTGTTGGCAGAAAACATATATGCAACTGGTACGTGCCGTGTGAACAGGAAAGGTTGGCCAGAGAAATTACACTCCATATGCCTTCAGAAAGAAAAGGGAGCAAGCCTGAGCCTGCAGAAAGATAATTTAGTTGCCACATGCTGGTTTGATAAAAGACAGATGAACTTTTTGTCAGCACATTCTGGTCTCAGTAATACGGTGGAAATGAAGAGGAAACAAAAAGACGGTTTCATACAGAACATCCCAGAAGCTGAAGTTTTAGGAAATTATTCAGAGAACATAACTGATATCGATCATGGGGATGAATTTCGACTTCAGTACCCATCAGGAAGACGGTCCAAAAATTTTGGAAATGCCTGTTTTGGTTTTTAATTAATACTACCATAGCTTGTTCGTTCATACTTATGTGTGAATCACCAAATCATCGCCACACTACTCGCCCTGGAAACTCAAAAGCAGGTCACAACTTCAGTCTTGTAGAAATCTGGGGTGTTTTTTTATAGGACAGTTTCGACAGCAACGCAGGTACTCCTTGGCTGAAGTGGGTACTAAAGGCAAGTCTCACTGGCCTGTTCTGATGTCAAAACGTGGCAGATGTACACAGTGCTTGAAAGACAAACTGCGCAAGGAATCTATGGATGGATGTCATGTGGGATAAATATGTGTGTGGTTTGTTTTGAAAAGTATCATGCCAAAGTAATGGATGAAGAGTAATTGCTATAAGTTTACCATATCTTTCTTTTTTCTGTTCAGTGTATCTAGCTGTTCTGCTTAATATACAGTATGTATTGGTTATCACATTTTTAGGACATATTCAAGATCATTATGAAGAACAGATAAAATACCTGACAGGGGCTATTCTCAAATCTTATTGCTTATTAAACACTAAAATTCAAACCATGCACGGCCATCCCCTCTGGCCTAGTGGATGTACAGGTTTTGCCAAGTTCTCTCTTCTCCCACTAATGAGGTTGTGAATTTAATTTCAAACGCTGTTCTTCGGTTTAAAGTGGGAAGCAACCTATTTGTGAGTTCTACCGGACTGTCTGGTTCTTCCCCCTACAATATGCTTGCTGCAGTCAAAGATTCCTGAGCATGGGCTTAAAAAGTAATCAAATCAAATCAGACCATGCAATATCATAGGTCACAATAGCATGACAAATGTAAATTTAAACATTTTTCTGAACTCAGTTTTCAGAGTGTCAGGACTCCATCAGTGGCATTAGTTGACATTTGTCACATTATTTTTCTGATTTTAGCAAAAGCGCTCAGTACTTGTGTACTGAGTATCGTATATGTAGGTTGTAAGAGATGTAAGCTGAACAATTTATCATTTTTTTTTCATTCACTGCTCAAGTGTTCCCATATCGGGTCGATTTGAATACGTATAAAAGGTATACATCCAAGTGCATGTTTTTAAATGTTTTTTTTTCTTGTTCCCTACAGAGCTGTATGTGGGAGGTGAAAAGCAGAATGCAATCTGCAGAAAGTTACTTTAACAAAAGTTGTAAATTGAATGAATTTGTCATGTTTGTTCTATCAGTGTATATATATATATTACTGGGAAAAGTAATCGGACTTGAAATTACATCATAATAGGCCTTGTAGAAGCTAAAAATTGATTTAAGTAGATTATTGATTATCAGAGTATTGTTCTCTGGGAGTCAAACATGTTTGCCTGAAAGTTACCTGAATGATCCCTTTTGTAAATTTTCTAAATCAAATGAATTTATCAGGATTCTTTATTCTTTGAAAAAGCCTGTCAATAATGTACTACGTTTACTAACATGGTTGCTTTAATGCCCACTGTACTATTGTAAATTCAAAGAATGTTTGTTTTTGTACAGGCCTGAATGGTTGAATGCACTGAAATTAAATGAAGTTATCGCATTTAAAGATTTTCATTCTGACACAGTATATTGGATTGAATTGGCACATAGGTGCAATATTCGCCGTGAGAAAAAATAGGCTTGATATGACTATTTTTCAGAATCCTTGACCTTCGATATTGGCCTGAGATTAATTGCAGGAAAAAAAAACCTCAGTTATAGTATTTGAACTCGCATCTTTGCAGACATTGTTGTGGTTGTAGAACTGTTGCATTAGGAAATAAGCCATGTGCTTATTATTATTTCTACTTTCCCAAACAGGCCTGTCTATATAAAGTGAAAGGCCTTTATACTTGAAAGTTGTTTATGCGCATGTAGTAGTTATTTCAATTTCAATGATTTTAGCATGTTTCTTTATTTGAGGTAATGTAAAAATGCTCTACTTTATACAGTGTGTATAAGTGTTGAGTATCTAAAGCAGTAGTTCAATATCCAAGCCTATCAAAACCAGGTATCTCTAATAAATTATTTATTAAACTAAGGTCATTAAGTCATATTACCAATGTCTTGAAACTTCTATAGTGTTTCTGTGAAAAAAAAATAAAATTTGTTATCCAGTCCTTAATTGATTTGTTTATCTGTCTTTCAAGAGAATATGCTCTAAATATGTGATTTACCTTTTTCGCCTTTCACTTATCATTCAGGTTTATGTATTTTACAACGTCTCCTTAAATTCGTTTTTACTCGTAACACAAATGACTACAGCCACTCGGTAATTCACAACTTGTTGCTTGGCATTGTTTGGAAGGAAGTAAATCAACACGCATGTGTTTTGACATAAGTCTGACGTTAGATTTCTGTATAAAGAAGTGTTTTTCGTGAGCGTAATTTTTTAAATTAATCTCATAAAGGTATATCCGTCGAAAAAACATCATCGGTAAATCTCCAATTATAAAAGCATCGTTGTATGTTTTTTCAAGTATACGTAATCAGCCCTACTGCCGAATATCCGACCTTTCTAACGATGTATAGCATGGTAATATCGGTTACTTTATTGATTGGAAGGAACTATATAAATACGGTGATATTCAGGGATATACCTGTCAACTTTCGGCCAAACCGTTCAGTAGGCTTCCTTGCACGGTCAGAAGAAAATGTGATTAAACATCTTTAGAGCAAAAGACTACAAAAATTACTACAGGTAGTCCTATATTTAAAGTATAAAATCCAGTAAAAATCTCATTTTGGATATTTTGAGTGGAAATTGACGATTTCTCCTGGGGATGAAGGCTGCCGGAGGCTATGGCACTGACGGCCACAGCAGGCTGCGGTAGTGAAAGAGTTAATAATCCTTCGGAATAATCCGCTAAGCTTTGGCACAAAACTTTAGCCGTCCAACATTTGGAGCCAGTTATCAATCCATCCAGTAACCGACAGCCGAGGATGTTCATCAGCTCGGCTACAATGTGGCTGACAAAATGACGCAAGAGCTTCATACTCATCTAAGAGACTTGATCTATGTCAATGCATGTTGTAGGCGAAAAAGTTTATAACATGATGCGATTTTTAGACGATCCAAGTAAATACGCGTCGCTTGTCATGTTGAACAATACGTAAGTATTGAAACGATATTTTTATGATGAGAGCATGGTTTCTACGCAGATTTCATGACAGAATGGGGCGTAAATGATTGTTACGTATTTCATTTCATCTATTCACCAAATATATATAATTAACAGGGTTTATATGCATTATGTGATATATATACATATGTACAAATTCAATGTAAAGTCAGTTGCAGTTAAATGTTTGGCGGGAATAAAGCTCCCAGAGTCATGCTATCATCCCACTTACTAATATAATTTATATATTATTTTTAGAGACCAGTAAAGAAAATTAGCATCACTAAAAAGTATAGTAAGATATCCAGGTAAACTTAACGCATTCACATACTGACGACAAAAGGATAATATAGGGTTAATGCATGGCAAGAGGAAGTATAGCAAAATGTGTCATATAATAATTAAATATGTTATTCAATTAAAAAAAGCTTTGATTTCGCGCTTAAATAAAGAAATTGAATTTATAGTTTTGAGAGTAGGAGGAAGATTATTCCCCACACGGAGACCTTTAATTCTAGCTGATTAAAAAGATAAATGAGATAAGTAGAAATTACAATAAAGATTTGTTGTACAATTTATAGTAGGACATCTATGAACATCAAAGAGCATGGTGAAGAAGTTTTGAAAAATAATTGGGAGTAAAAATGAATGATGCAAGTATTTATGCATTAAAGTATAAATAATCGCATGGAACAGCGTTGGTATTTATGGAGTTTTAAATATAGGTATACTACGTTCAAGACGATCGAACTGGTTAATAATTCTAACTGCCCCTTTCTGAAGGATATGGAGGGGAGTGCGGTATAAGTAATACCCCACACTATGTTGAAGTGTGACAGGTATATAAGAGAGTAATACAAAATAATTAATGTTTTTTTGTTCAGGCAAGGTTAAATATTATTTATGACCCCAAGATTTCTAGATATTTTCTTAGACAATTCATTAAAGTGAGTTTTCCAGTTTAGCTATTAAAATTAACTGTTTGAAATTTATAGCTGTCAAACGTCAACACCATTAATGTCAAGAGATAAACTTTTGATACTCGTGTTTTTAGGGCTAATTATCATAAATTTGGTTTTTACCTACGCTAAGGGAGAGCTTGTTACAACAGAACCATTCAAAAAGTTTGTTCAGCTCAAAAGACATTTGATTAACTAAGGTAACAGGGTCACTGCCCGTGAGGAATGCGAATGTATCATCAGCAAAGAAAAAAACTAATAGATTGGAGCTTTGAATGACGTCATTTATATAAAATAAAAACAGACTTGGACCCAAAACAGATCCCTGCGGCATTCCGCATTTTAATTCACCTCTAATTTATTAATTAAATTAATTATGTAACTCCGGGGTTTACAAATAATATCAGAAACCGTTTTTAAAATCGATGTTCGTATTCCATCAATACCTGGGGAAGCACTTTTGAGATTGCCAATAACGTTATTGATATCGGTTGGAGAACAATATCCGAAAGAAAATTCATCTAATTCGGGTGGAGGCTAGAAATCTTCATCGCATGTTTTTGTCAATGGCATAGTGGATTCAAGTTCCGTTGCAACGGAACAAAACGTGTTTAAATTGTTTTCTGTTATGATTATTTCACTAATATCGGAATCATGCAACCTGAAAGTGTTAAGCAACGTTTTCACTTTTTTGTGATGCATGAACTCACTTAACAGCCTCCATGTATCTTTAATTTTATTGACACACAACGCAAATTTTCCATTATAATGTTTTTCCTTTGCATTTTCAAGAACATGGTTTAATTTATTTCGATAATTGCGATATAGCCTTGTATTGTTCTCATTTTCACATTTTAAGTAAAGACAATGTAAGTTTTTTTTTCTTTTATGGACAGTAATATAGCTGAAGAGATTTAGGGTTCAATAGGTTTTTTTGTTTTCGAAAGTGGCATTTATTACTGGGAAACACTCATCATAGATTGATGCATATTTATCAGAGAACACATTGAACGTTTCCTCGGCATCGATAATGTTACACTGGTCCCAGTCAGTATTTATAATCGGATTGAAATTAACTCCTGTCCGTTGAAAACTTATGAAAAGATATTTTAAGCGAAACAGAAGATGAAGAAGTCGAAAATGTTGAAAGGTGGAAGATAAGAAAGAGATCGGTGACATCGGTTAGTAATGTACCCAACAAACTATCATCATCAAGAAAATTATGAAATATATTATTAATAAGGGTAGGTGTTGTAGATGTTACCCGGGTGGGTTTAGTTATTACTGGAAAAGGATATGGTATCATAGTTTCTAGAAACGTTTTTGAAGCACCATGGTTATGAGGTTTATTAAATCAGTGTAAAATCACCCATAATAATGCTACTCTTTTTATCAGGTCTAATCACATCTAAGTGTGAATTTATCTTGGTATTATACTGATCCAACTGATGTAAAGTGATTTTCTTTCCTGGACATAGTTGTTGATCTGTACCCTTCAATATCATACAATTCTTCAGAAGACGGACCAAGGCAGCTTTCACAAATACATATAACAAAAGTTCGTTCGAAGATTAACTACTGAGCTTGCGATTTTATTTACATTAATTTTCATTAACGTGCATTTTCAGACTACGTACATTAAAGTGAATGACGGAAGCTGGACTATGGTGGCGACCTGAAGTGTAGAAGGATGAGAATTAAAATAATTTTATGAGAAGTAATTAAATTGTTTGTTAGGTAAATTTTGCAAGTGTATAAATTCGTGGAGTGTATCATCTGTGATATAGTGGGTCATTTCTAGATCATTAAGTTCTATAGGGTTAAAAGTTTTGAATTCATCAATTTGGAGTGGTAGGTTGGATTTAGTATCGATAGTTGCACTACCGGTACTGAAGAAAGGGAATTCTTTGAGTTTCGCAGTGTTGGTATTAACATCAGAACTAGCCATTAGTAACCTACTGAAAAGATTTACTAGCTGACGTATATATACTGATGAATATAAATATGGAAAGAGATTGCAAAACGTGGCAAGAAGTACAAAAATAATTACAGGTATAAAAACACATATCTCCTGGTTTCTCCCTCTCTCAACTGGATTATGATAGTACCGAGCAGGGGATTCGTCTTGCAGAACATCTCCTATGCTTTGACGACTTACCCACTATGTTTCAGTCCATTGTAAAATCATAACTCTAGATCATTTAACCAAGATGATTCCAATTGTAAAAATACGAAAATAAGAATATAAAAATCAGTCGATTTCTTGCGAAATGAATATACAGATTAAATCAGATATCCTACTATTATATGTAAATTTTATACGAAATTAATGAACTGTTAATGAATCACCTGCATTTGATCACTAGAAATACTTTTTGATATAAAAACTGACAAGAATACATCGCCTATTAGAAGTTTAAAAAGCAATTATTTCAAGAACATAATATCTACTTTTCAGAATGACAGAAAGTATCGAGTAGGTCATATACATTATAAATTTATACTGGGATTTATTCTGAATTTCAGAATAAACATTTTATTAACATTTTAACGAGATCATAGCGTCTTTGTGCCAAAATGGGTAGCTGATCAGGAAAAACACCAAAGCCATGCTCCAGTTGTAATTTCTTTTCCTAGCACGCTGGAGAATCCGGTCACGACCTATGAGTTGAACTAATCTCACAATAATACTCTTCCATCCATCTGGGCCCCCGCCCAGGCGGTGTACTGCATAAAAAAATTTACTTCACTGATTCGGCATGGAGATCTAGTTTGTAAGCAAAAGCAGATCGTACAAGTTTTACAGTAACAGAAATATCTCCAAATTTACCAGGGATACACTTAATAATTAAATTCCACTTGCGTCCCCATAAATCGAATTTTAATCTCTCATTTCTTTGAACAAATGGCTCATTTTTGATAGCAGGGATGTCATTTTCTTGAATTACAAGCACGTCCTCTGGGACTAATTTGCAGATTCCCTCGACTTCATACACACGCTTGTTTACATCCAACATTTTTCCAGTTAATGCTTGAATTTCCGACGCATTGTTGAAATGATGGTAAGCAAAGCACTTACTTATATCTTTGAGGTTCAACATGGCTCTAGAGAAGAAAGGGTTTCAGCTGGCGTCGACTAAGCAGAGTTCATTGTTTCCATGTCGCCCTCAGAATCCGATATATTTTTACGCTTCTGGCCGCTCATGATATTAAGTACTGCTATGGATCATCTCGGTGGATGGTCACACACGTTCTCAATACGTTTGAAGAGTTGTATGGTCTCTGCATCCTTGGATTGATCGAGATAGAAGGTAACACGCGTTCAGCTAGCGTAGATCCGCCATGTTTGCACAAGCCAGGCTTAAGCATTAGGGGCCGAATTCATAAAGGTGCGTGCATTTAAAATGCGCTTATCTTTTACATGGGGGCTTTCCACGGACAGCTGTCTAAGCGATTAATCAGGAGCTGAGATGATGGGTCGTTGAGCAGAGCGCGGATGACTTGCGTAAATCATTCTTATTCGGGCTTGGAAAACGCAAGTATTCAAATTCACACACTTGCATAGCAAGAAATGGCCAAGCATGCGCGACAACAGTTTATATTTGAAACATTGAGTTAGTAATTCATATGTAGCGAAATTCTGCTTTTCAACAAGATTTACCATTGAGTCAAATGAAATATCAGGTGACACGGTGTAATCATATTTCTCTCGGGGCTATTTATTCTGTTCGGAAAAATCCGTAAGCCGTAGGAACAAGGTGTATACGAGTGAACTCCAACACTATCAGAGCATCCATGTCGGCGTCGATATGAACTCATCGACAGCTATTCCCCACGTAAAGTATTTAGTTGGAAAGGTAAACATACCTTTCGATGACAGCGATGTTTACTACAGTTATATAAACCTGTGGAAGACGGCCCTGGAGAGAGAGAATGCCCAGTAGCAGGGCATCGACACAAGCCGCAACAAGAATGTTACCCGAATCCGGGTCGGGGCTGAGAATAAAGACGAGGATGTAACCAAAGACCGATCCATCGCAGAGGCTTATGGCAACCGATACTACATATCCTTCTACTTCGAGTTGCTGGAGAGCGATATCCCATTCTACCAGTCAGCCCTGGGGGACAGGCTCGAATACGAGCTAACCTGCAACGACTACAGGCGCGTAATCCGGGCCACAGGGGACGCCGATGCCAGCTACACCATCAAGAACATCAGCCTCCAGCATGACATGGTCAACCAGTCCAAGCTCGCCTGGATGATCCGTAACCAGTACGCCGGCCGCCTGGCAATATAGGACGCCCGCGTGCTCCGTCACCGCAAAATCACCGCGGCATGAGCGATACCTCGTGGAACATCAACCTCAACGTTTCCGCCCGCAGTATGAAAGTCATCTTGATGCTGTTCGAGGACCCAGCCGCGGCATTCCTGCGGAATACCGAGGCTTTCTATAACCTCAAAATAACCAAAGTGGAGGCGACAATCGAGGGAGTTCAAAACCCGCTGTACAGCCAAAGCGTGTGTGCCTACCAGCAGTGGGATAAGGCAAAGACGTTCTTTACAGCGGGCTGCAAAGCGCCATCCCGTTGTGGACATGGTCGCAAAAGACCTAGTTCTGGCAGACATGTCCTTTGCTGACTTCTTAACCACCAAATACGCCCTTTGGCTAGATCTCCGCTCCACGGACGACGACCAGGGACACAGCAGCGGGCGGCACGTCGAGGATGCCAGTGGGGGGGGGGGGGGCTGACCATTTAGATCACGAAAACAGCAAAGGCGGCGGGCGCTTTGAACATCTACCTTTACGTGGTGATGGACGCTCAGCTCGACATCGAGGATGAACGATTCGTCTCAGCGCTGTACTAATGCTACTCCAACTCAGCGATTATCTGCGGAATGACGGGGTGTGGGAAAACCCTTTTCACTCTCAACCTCCTTTAGTGCCCTATCGCGGCTTGTTTCGACACATTGTTGTAGCAAGATTAGGCGAGGCAATGACAAAAACGATAGGGCAAGCTGCACTACTCAGGAGTGGCCAGCGTGTTTCTTCCAATCCCACCCAAGAATCCGCCGGCGCTTGTACAAAGACCTGGAGACGGACCCCATTCTTGGACATGCGATTAGCAGTGCTTCCTGTGTGCTCTATCATCGCTACGACATGTTTCTAGCGCCGCTAACCACTCCCCTTACCACAGTCAGACACTGCCAATTTAAACAACAGTGCCCTCGAGCAATGAACGATGGCGGAGAATCCGACCCTTCCCTCAGAGCACCAAGCGAACCCCCCGGAGTAGACACATCCGAAAGAGTGACAGACCATAAGAAAATGAAAGACCCGAAGAAGGTGGCGGCCGGGCGTCCCGGTCCCGCGGCCTGAAAGGTCAAACAGGAACGACGGCTTGAACAGCTTCGGGCAGCCAAGGAAAGACAACACCATGGTGCTGCTATAGCAGGACAGCAGGAGGACCCAAAACAGAGAGAGCTTGTTTCAGAGTCTCCTGATTTTACAAAGCAGGGCAACTGGATCCCAAATGTCATTGGGGTAGCCGGCCTTGTGGATGTATATTATATATGTACTCATCACCAGCAGCCTCTTCCTGTTGTGGAACAACTACACAAAACAGCTCTAAGCCCTCCTCTGCTCAGCAATTGAAGATTCCCACGGATCCTCTCCACATGAAATAACAACATGACAACTCCAGATACCGCCGGTATGATGCTCGTAAACGCCATGTACCACAGCGCAATCGTCTCTGGCTTAGCTATGGATACTCCAAATTGGTCACTGGAGGTGCCCCTCCTGAGCTAGACTTCACTCCCGTGATACCGTAATGGCATGCACGACACGAGTAGTGATGCTCGAGTTGTTTTTCCATACCAATCGGACCCTCCCCGAGCAACTGTTCAGGCACCAATATACAGATCCCTTCTGGGCGTTCTGAGTGGGTGAAGCGGTTACCCGCAGTCATGGCTGCTTTGAACGGAGAAGTGACCCGACTCACTGGCAAGCGGTCCTCTGAGGTCATCAAGACAAAAACGATGGCGCAAAGGATCTCCTCCACTGTGCCAGGCCGACCTGTTGACCTTCATGAGCAAAAGCTCCTTTTCTGGGGTTGGCCGTCGCTATCTGTACCATTCAGGCGAGCTGGAGGGTGGTCGCCGTCGCACGACTAATCTAGTGTGATCCCTAGATGTGTATCGTCTCGGGTGCTCGGTAACTAAACCTGACGAGCCTGTGTTGTATTATCTGGTAAATGGCCCACAGCGGGGGTTTTTCCGCGAGGAACTTCTCGTGGTGCATCGCGATACTCAGCTTCCGCCAGAAGGAGTCCTCAGGCATTGAGAACTGCGCATTCCCTTTTTGTGTTACACTCGAGGCAGGTCAACCTAATGTTATCATTACTGTGGCCGCTGGAGCTGTCCAACCGCTTCACACTGAACTACTGGGTATCCTTTGGTTGGTAAGCCCATAGGAGCTTAAAGTTGCACGCGGCACAGCGGTTCTTTTGGTGCTTCTTGAGATGCAGCGTGTGATGGACCTTCAGCTTAAACTTGAGCGCCTTGGCTTTGTCCTGGCACTTTTAGCCCACCAACTTCCTCCGGATGGTTTTGCGGAGCTGCTGCTCGGTGAGTTTTCTTCCCTCGGAACCTGGGGGGAGGGGGGCAAATTACCCTTTCGAGCTGGCTGAGATACTCCATTCTTGATACGGCAGGGTAGAGAAGGTTTCACCACTGAAGTTAATCGTCAATGGTCCAGACTTTGGGGGGGGGGGGGTTGATGGTGAGATAGTGGCTCGAGTGAAGTGTGAGGGCATAACCTAGGCGCCAGTCATCAGTCCCTAAGCTGATAACGACGATGGGTACGAACTTTCCCCTGCGATCAGTGCCCGGAAGAGGGACATGTATGTTTTGCTTCTGGCTGTCTTTTGGGTGGTACAGCACTTGCACTAGGGCGTTTGGGAAGTGGACCTTGTGGCGCTGGAATAGAAGCTCCTGTGCTTGGTCGCGGACTTTCTGTCTGGAGGTAAAGAGGTCGCGAACTTATCCCATCCAAAGCAGCTGAGGAGCACTTTTCTCATCTCCTGACACTGAACGCTATAAGACTGTTGCCGAATAGCCTCTTTGAAGGCTTTGAGGGCCCAGCCTTTTGCCTTATGGCCTTCTTCCACCCTCTCGCAGTAATTAGTCTTCTAACACAGCCAGCTGTGTGGCAACTCGCCAACAATTGGGGGTGCTGGACCCTGATCGCCACAGCAGATGACTTGTACACCCCTGACTTCGAGCCAATCGAGGAATGTCTCCAGAATAGGCCTAGGAACGGTGCATACCTCGGCCCAGATGATCACGCGGGGAATGAACTTCTGACCCATCCTTTCCGGGTTCCACTCAGTCCGACCACTCGAGCGAAAGAAACTGTGGTACGTCAGGGACTTGACCCATCTGGCACTCATCCTTGTGGCCAACCGATGAGTCGGTGTGAAGGCCAGGTGATCTTTAGCGCGGAAGAGCCCGAAAGTTCTTGTCGTTTTGCCGCTGCCTCCGCCACCATTCAGGTAGCTCATTTGGTGTCTGGTCACCGGGTAATCACGTGGTGCAGAAGAGTCTGGCATGCCTTTTTGCTGTCTTAGGTATTAGGGCTTGGCGAGGTAGGCTGCATGTTCCATGGGCATGTATAGCCTTTCTCCCTTGTCGCGCCAATTGACTCGGGCAACTGGAGGAAGAGGCACATTGTCAGACTTTGGGCACAACAGGTTTCGTTGCAGCTGCAGGCCTTGAGATCACATACGCCTCAATCCCTTCGAGCTTGTGCATCTTCACACAGATGGAAACGGTTGCCACCCGATTGCTTCCTCAGGTTCGAACCTCGAAAGCATAGAGAGGAGGTTGATGTGGGCATAGGCCAATATGGAGGCGCTGAAGCGAGTGTACTGGGGCTGGTAGCCAACGAAGTATGTGAGGATGTGGCCGACTAGGGTGCCGTTTTGACGGGTGTCCCGCACAAGGAAGTCAAGTTCACCCTGGTCTGTCACTAGCCCTCTCGTCAGCTGTTTTCCGCCAGATTTGTTCCCTTGCGTGAATTTCCTAATGGTGCTGCACCCCTGATAACGGTCTTCAGGGAGCCACACCTTGGCATATTTCTTAAAGGTGATGATTGCTTCACGTACCCTGAGGCACTTCAGGAGAGCGGACTCTTTCAGGAAGGCAAGGAGGGCCGTTGGGGCCCATCGATTCCCTGCGAAATGCCTCTCACACCTCGGGGGGAAGCAAACCTCCATTCCAGGACTTCGGCGAAGCCTGTGCCGATGTCTGGGGAGGGGGACATTGATGATTACAGGGGTCATGCCCTGGGTTGGGTGTCCGAAAGATTTAAAATAGGGTTTAGCTTCGCCTTCTTCCTGAAAGGAGGCCGGGTAGCAGGCTTTCATGTTGATGCTGACGACGTCCCTCGTGTCGTACTCTATGATGTTCCAGAGCTCGCCGTGGCCATGCTCGAGGCAGGCCTTCTGGATGTCGTCGAGCAGAATGGCTGTGGTTGGCTTTCAACTATTCTTTTCTTTGGCCATGACGCTGGACGCGTGATTCTCGCCGAACGCTCTCTCGGGGAGTTCGGGGTTACATAGCTTGGTGTAGACAGATTGGAGCCTCTCGTGAGCCCCTTGTGCCCTGTAGGTGCGGTCGTCCTGGTCGACACAGAGTTTCCTGTCTTGCCCACCCAACAGCCAGACAGCTATGTGGGTGGCTTCCCGGATGGCCTGCCAGACGTCGCCCTCATAGATGTGGACTTCTCTGCTTTGGTTGAAGTGGAGGCCTTTGGACCAGGTGTGGCCGTTGTGGCAGATGAGATCTACTTTACCTCTGCGACCAGACTGGTACTTCATACTGTTTTATATGTCCTCGCCGGCAATGTCTCGCAGGATGATTGCCCTTTGAAGGACCTTTTCCAGTTCAGCCACATCATCGCCCCTAGCGTCTGTTTCATGCACCCTCTCCTCCCAACTGGATGTTGACTCGTCTAGCTGCGGTCAGCCACAGGCCCCTCATGGCGCCCTTGAAGTACTCCACGACTCTCTGGGCCACACAGTTTAGGTCGCCATGTTTTAGCCGAGCCAGGTCGGCAGGGTCTAGGTCTCTGACTGGGTAGATCCCATGCACAACGGCTGTGATAGGGTAGGCGTTCTGATAGAACACTATGTCCATTCCAGTCAGAGTGCCTGGCTTCGTCCCCCTCGTGATTTCGATGACGCCTTGCCCCTTTTTCCTCTCAGCCCGGACTGGGTCAAACTTTTCTTCAACCACCCTGTCGTTTTCGTTCCGCTGACGCAGGAATTTGATTCAGAGTCAGAACTCGTCCTGCCCAGGAAGGGCGGTGAGAAGCGAAGCCGCCCTCACATCAGTCATACGGGCATCTATGGCCAGTCTGCCGGCTCTAATATTTCAATATCGCGGACGTCGCGGGGGTCCTCCGCTTCCTAAGGCCCGACAGATTTCTATTTCGCTCCAAACCCCCTTACCGCAAGACCTACAGTGCGGGGATATTGCTGCCTTTTGCGGATTTTGGCTAGGTGGACCGTTTTCCCGCAGATCTCTAGCTGACCCACTTTCTTCCCTGCACATTTATTATGACCCTTCATGTTGCAGTTCAATCACCATAGGTATACACACATCAACACTTATCTCTAAATGGCTCAACCGGGCCGGCGATTGTGGTGGGCCGTCCCTTATTGCTCTCCTATGTGTTGTGTTATTTCTGATTGTGAACGGGTGTCTGTCTACATTGATAAATGACAAAAGTTTATGTACGCGAACACCATATGGCTTGATGTGCAGCAGAAATTAGTCGGAACAGGGGCTAGGGGGCACGTTGGGTCGTGGGAGGGCTCCCAATAAAAAGTGCACCCACCTCCCCCGCTGCTTGTTGGACTTAAGCTGAGCTGTTGGGCTTGGGCATGTTGATTGCATTAGCGTATCAGTAATAGCCTGGGTATCTAAATGGAGAGATAGGGTCGTCAGGGGTGCTCTTGCCATTATCTATGAATGTGAATGACAGTTTGTCTATATAGATAATTGGCCAAAGTTTATGTACGCGAACACCCGTTTGTATACATGGATATTTGGCAAAAATTTGTGTAGCGAACACCATACGGCTTGATGTGTAGGAGAAATTAGTCGGAACATGGGCTGGGGACCGCCCTGGGGCGTGGGGATGCTCTCAATAGTTCGTGTGTGTTTAAAGTTGAGTCGTTTGTTTTCTAATGACATTTCATGAATCGCTGACTAAGTTTAAGTTGGTGTTCATCTCATGTTTAGTACTTTTACACGCATGTTAGTGTTAAAACATCTTTATGAATTCGGCCCTGTAGGTCAGTGTGTCCGACCTAGGAGGTTTAAACAATGTCACACGAAGTGGATCCTACTAAACGAATGTTGCACTGTGCCAGAGGTCATATGAGCCCTGACGAACGCCTAACGTCACACGCAGTGAATGGATCTGTTATATATGGTATCCCAATTGTAATATACAAATGCATATAATGACCGTCGGTTCTGATGCTTTTTCTGAGAGTAGAAACGCCTGTGTTTGATTCCCTGAATTTTGACAAGGAAAACTGTGTTCAGTAATTAATGGTTCTACGTGTATCTATATGTTTTAAGTTTGTGGTAATCTTTTGGGCCTTCAATGCATCTGTGGATTGAGGCGTCCTTAAAAGAAGAACACGAGACCTTGGCCACCCAGTTGTTCATCCCACCCTGTTTCATCTCATATTGTTTACATCTGACTAACACCTTCATCCCTTTGTCCGGTAGCACTGGCATAAAGACGTGTAAATTTGAAATAGTAATGGCATTCTACACATAACCTTTGTTGTCTTGCATTCAAGCCCACCAATAAGTGAATCATCAACGTTAATGGATATGATATCAGAAGTTTTACCGCCAGACAGATCACAGCTACTTATAGATCTGCTAGTGGCAGCTAAGGGCAATCTCGAACACAGTTGTCATGATTAAATAGAGAGATTGTTGTTTGTACATTAGTAATTGCTTGTACCGAGTTTTACAGGCCCACACGATTATAAAACAAGTTAATATTGGAAAACAGGTAACACATTGTTAATATGCTTAATCACTTGAACTTGCTGAAACCAGGTAGCAATGAATATTTTTCGACATGATATGATGAACACTCAAAAATCAAAGTAAAACAGACGAACATTGTTAAAAGGCAATAAACAAAACTAAACGTCAGTTAAAAGTAAAAAAAAAAACGCTATTTGATGTTATAAACTGATCGAACTCTCTCTCTCTCTCTCTCTCTCTCTCTGTATATATATATATATATATATATATATATATATATATATATATAATAGGATACATATTATTACATATATGATCCTAGTTAAAAATTATATATAATATAATAAAGTTCGAACGTACCCAGGGGATTATCCATTCGGAAAGATTATCTCCCGATGTTTTCTCTGTTAAGTTCAGATTTAAATTTTAGAATGAAGTACTGTTCTTTGATTCCTCTGGTTTGAGCTTTATCCACACATAATTTAAAGAAGGGCATTATGTGGAACCTGGGCCCACCGTGTAGGTTACTGGTACACGATGCGACATGTTTCACTACAGGCAAAATCTGTAATTTGGCGTGTTAGTTTGTTGCCTATGTAACCTACATCGATTTTTTAATGCATCACCGGCTTCGCCTATGATGAATTTGGTATAATTAGAGCAGGTAAAGGTATAAAGTAGATTTTGGGAATTACAGTTCATATTAGGGTTAATACGGAAGTTAAAAATGGCAACATGAAACAAAAATTGACTGCTTGTTATTAAGTGTTCGCAACATTTACATCGTGGGTCTCCACACGTAGAAGTTTTGTAACTAGTTTCTATTAAGTTGGCAGTAAACCGAGCTTTTGTTAGAAATTTCTTAAGATTGATAGCCTGTCTTTTACCGTTTATAATTTTGGTTTGATGAAAAGTTTTAGTGAGACGATTGTTTGATTATAGCAGTGGTCGGTTGTTGTGGGAAAGAAGTTGAAAATGTTAGGGCTATGAGTGCCTATATATGAAAGCGTAACTGTGTTAGGAGTCTGTCTGCTGTTCCTCAAAACTGAAATATCAATTTTTGTTTGCTTTGTCAATACCGTTGTCTATTACTTCTTTAGGATAATGCCTCATTAATAAAAAATGCTCTTTGATTCAGATAATCTATTTTGTCGGATTTCTTTGTTACGTACTATTGTGTAAATTCGTCTCGCGAGAGAAAACGAGGCCTGATATTTTGTGTGACGTGGGTGGCAGGATCTATAATCTAGGTGTTGATTTGTGTCGGTCGGTTTGTAGAATTTGTCTGTGATTATCTCATTCCTTTGCAAGACTCTAAGTCTAAGAAAGGCATTTTATCGTGACTAGTTTCTAACGTGAATTTGATATTTGGGTCCAAATTTTTTAAGGCAGTAAACAGATCCTTTATATTGCCTTTGCGCTGATCCTAAATGATAAAACAATCATCTAAAAACCGTATTTATTTAAATTTCACTGTAGAGCTTTTGGTCTAAGTCTCCTAATTCTAAAGTATCCTAGATTGGATTATCCCAGCGCTGTACCTAAAATTTGGCGATAATTTCTATCTCCAAATTCAAATGTGTTATTTTCTCAAACGAGTTGTATACTGGACAGTACAAATTCCTTAGTAAAACGGTCGTTGATATGGCCCGAATGTTTATCGAGTCAATATTCAATGGCTGTAATCCCAAGTTCATGAGAGATATTGCTGCAAAGATTGGTTGCGTCTAAGGTACAAAATATTTCATCATCGTTTATGGAATTAGGGATGAAGTTTAGAAAATCAAGATCATTCCGAATATATGATGGGACATAGTGAACGTATGGTTTTAGCAGGATATCAACGAGCTGACTTAGGCCATGAGTGGGACAGACTGGTACCGCTATAATGGGGCGGAATGTGAGATCACTTGGGTTGCATCCTAAACATATTCAGTATTTCGCTCTTGTATCGCCGTTATGATTTCAGTCGATTTGTGCACTTTAGGTAGACCATATAACTGGCGGGTTTAGGCTTCCAATTTTGTTAAAAAATCCTTTTCTGATTTTGTTAGGTTAGTGCCGTGGTTCTTGATAAGTTTTTCAATTTTGCGCTTAGTTAGATTATCTATGTCCCTGTTCATTCATTCATATGTTCGACTGTCGTTAGGCATTTCTTCAATTTTTGTCCCGTAGTACAATTTGTTCATAATAATGATTGCCGATGCCTTATCTGCCTCTTTGATGACTATATTTGAGTTGGCTTTAAGAGCTTCAGATTCAGACTTGCTGCGATTATTTGCAGTTTTTTTTTGTTTACCATTTGGTCGTGGGTGGAAGGTAAAGAAATCAATGACAATGTCTAAATTTCTATCGGTACCCCGACCTGGTTCAAGCCCACTCTTCTTTTTAACCAAGGATTCATCCGTATGATTTGTATCAACAAAAATCTGAGGAAGTCCCAGTTTTCTACAAAAGTCTGCAATGTTCAAGTTCATGCTCATTTGCTTTAGGTGTGGGGGTAAATTTCATCCCTCTTAGCAGTAAACTCTTCTCGTCCTCAGAAAGTTCTACTGCAGACAAGTTGATAACTTTAGAATCAACTATCACTGGTCGTGATTGGTAATTGTCCTGCTGCGTAGGTGCCAGGAATATGATGGGATAACCGCACGTGGGTTGTGTTTCTGTCGGTTCGGTTGATTTATCCTGAGTGAGCTGCTCGATTGGTTCGACCTCTGTGGTGACAGGTAGGGCTGGTTGGTTCTTTGTTAGGTGTTGTTCTGTGTCCTCTCGCTCTCTGATGGTGATGGAGTAGTATTCGGGGATGTGTGGTGACGGACTTCTGCTTGTATTTCCCGAAGTATTGATCTCCGTTGTTGAGGAGGAAGTTTTTTCTTGACTCGCCGATGATCTAAGAAAGGCCGCCATATATATCCTATGATATATGCCAATGTAATGTTTGAGGCCCCCATTTTTTGGAAACGTTATGCAGAAGTCCGCTTTTTGTACATCAACTTGATACAGGACGAGTTAAGGTTTTAGTATGTACCACCTCGTTTTGCCGCTAAACTTGACGAGGTGCTACACCACAGTTTACCCAGTGTGATATTGTTTGATCTTTTCAGATCCTGAGCCTAATCCTGAACCCAGTAACATTTGCCGAGCTTGCCAGGATTGGTTCCACATCACAGTAAACACAGACAATGGCTGACGAGCAGAATCCAGCCACTGCTCCAGACAATCTGGAGGCAGTAATAGATGATGTTCCGCTAAACCTAAATGATAGCAATGCACACCAGGACCCCCTGACAATGCTATAATTTACCAACAGCAACACTTCGCCTCTACATCTCAAATCCTTGCCCTGTATCACAAAGAACTGAGATCGAGTGGTCAAATCATGGAGGCAGAAAATAAGAACGGTTTGTATGCCAGTCTTAACAGACAAATCGACATGGCTCCGGGAAAGGGGCAGTCTGAGAAAGAAAGCATAGAAGCTATAATAAAGGCGATCAATCCAGGTTTTGGTATGCGTCGATACTTTGAGAGATAGTCTGACCTGAAACAGTCAAAGGTTAGAAAAATGCTACGGTTACACTGCAATGGGAAATCTCCCACTGACTTGTACGAGCAGCTGGTAACTGCAGCATAAAAACCACATGAGAGAGCCCTAGACTTTGTCGTGAACGGAATGGACTTGAGGCAGAGCATTCTGAATGCCTCCCAACATGAGGACTGTACTCTGAGATATGATCCTGTGCTGGTTCAGGGAACGTCTCTGCATGCCCTTAAGACTGCAAAGTGAGCATCTCAGGCATGAGCCCTTATTACAAGACAGTAACGTTACTGATGAAGACCTGTTGAAAAAAGTGGTTGTAGTTTCCTCCACACAATTGGAGCCCGGAAGAAGCTGGGAGGACAGCGGCTAAAACGGCGAAAGTGAATACTGTGCCAGAGTCTGAGAGTAACCCAGCCAACCACAGCCCACGAAGAAAGAATTTCAATGGTCAGCGGAGATCTGTGAGTTGAAAGCAGACATTGAGAAGCTGATGTCAATGTCAGCAGCCCAGCAACCCAGAGAAAAGTCAACAACTGGCAGGAAACCAAACCGAACTGGATGTCCTAACTGTCGGAAAAGTGACTATGGGGACAGTTGTCGCCACTGTTTTAGATGTGGTAGCCCACATCATTATAAGCCAGATCCAAACAAACCCAGTCAGGTAAACTAGATTTGATCATGACCAGGGGGGAAGATGTGGCCATGCTGAATGATGAAGCCCATACTGAATGTAAGACTAAATGCTACTTGTAGTGAGCTAAGAGGTATAGTTTGTGAGATGTCACCAAAGGATAGAAATCGTCTTGTAAAACTGGTTGGTGAGAAATGTGAAAAGAGGTGTATATTGGGTGGTAAAGAGATAGAACTCTTATGAGACACTGGATCACAGGTTTGTATAGTTGCAAAACTGTGTCTAGATAAGAATCTACCTAATGTTGATATTCAGCCTGTTTAAGAATTATTGGGATTTAAAGACAGCTTTAAGCTGGTAGCAGCAAATGGGACAGCCATAGCATTTGAAGGTTGGATAGAAGTATCATTCGAGTTATTGCCAACTGACAAAAGTCAGTGTTTAATTATCCATGTATTGGTCGGCAATAATCCTGATATTAACATGCCAATCATAGGATACAAGGTAATTGAACACGACATTAAAGATGTCTGTGAATGTAAGTCGGGAAAACAAAGTGCACAAGCATGTCATGGGGACCATTCCCCCCGTCAGTAATGTAGGCAAAGAAAATAGTGCAACTTTTAGAGAGCCACAGAGAGCCTTGGCCTTTCCAAAGTTTGCAGGGGAAAATGGTGTTATAGCTAGAGGTAGTACAGGACAAGTCAAATGTATAGTCCATACCAGAGTTGACCGTGACATAGATGGCATATTAGAGCATAATGTAGAGGAGGTCTGGTCATGTGTCGTCTGTGTGAATGAGACTTAAGTAAGAGTTCATAAGGTTGCTTTGAGCAGGATTAAAGTAAGCAACACCTGTGCCCATGATATTACTGTACTAGGAGGAATAGTATTAGGTGTGTTGCAGTGAAATCTGTAGCCCATGTTCCTGAGGAACAGGATAGATCATCAGAGTGTGACACTCGCAGTGAAACTGTTAAGATTAAGGATTCTGAAGTTAACTGGAAGTCTTTAATAGATTTAAACCACAGAGCATTGACCAAAGGAAGAAAGGAAAAAGTTTTAACGATGTTTGAGGGAGAGTCAGATGCTTTTTCTCAACACAAAGATGACATGGGTTGCATCAAAGAACCGAAAATGGATATAAACTTAGTGGACCTGACTCCTTTTCGGAGAAGTCTTTGCCTCTGCGAGAAGAAGTTCCTCAGTACTTGCAGGACCTCATCAGAAGAGGATGGTCCAGAAGTAGAAGTCAGCGTATTCGTCACCAGTCGTTTGTGTGAGAAAAAAGGACGGAACACTACGACTTTGTATTGATTACAGATGAGTGAACGCTAAAACTAAATGATCGTCAACCGATACCGAAAATCCAAGATGCATCGGAAAGTCTAGGTTGTAATGTATGGTTCACCGTTCTTGACCAAGGCAATGTGTACCATCAGGGGTTTGCTCCCCTTGAATCTAGAAAGTACACAGCATTTGTCACGTCTGACGGACTTTACTAGTGGAGCCGAATTCCATTTGAGTAACCACACGCAGCGACTTCATTTCAGCGTTTCATGAACACCTGCCCAGAGGGGCTTTCTTACATCAGCCTGCCATACCTCAGTATAGTCTTTAGTAAGACTTTTGAACTGCACATCGAAGATGTTCAAACTGTGCCCAGGCGGCTGAAGAAGTCTGGAGTCAAACTGAAGCCATCAAAATGCAAAATCTTCTGCAACGAGGTAAAATATCTTGTCCACATTGCCAGTGCAAAGGGACATCGGATAGATCCAGCCAACATCGAGGCTGAGCAAAAGCCGCCGAGCCAAAACCACTTTATGACTTGCTGAAAGGGAAAGAAGCCACCAGTAGAAGTAAACTAGCTAGAAAACAGAAGAGCAAGCAGACACCCTCAAGTACTAAGATCACCTGGATCCCTGACCATCAGTGTGTGTAGGACAGCTCGGCTGACTCTCTCGTGAGTTCAGATGTAATGGCATACCCGAACTTTGAAAAGCCCTTCATATTACACACAGACGCTTCCCAAGAAGGTCTAGGCGCTGTTCTATACCACCGACAGGATGACGGGAAGGTGAGAGTTATTGGTTATGGCTCTCGTACGTTAAGTCCCGCTGAAAAGAACTACCACAAGTATGCTGAAAAAAACTTGAGTTCCGAGGCTGTTACCGAAAGGTTAGATACATTTTGTATTATGCTCCAGACTTTACTGTCTACAGTGATAACAATCCCCTTTCCTCTGTTATGACAACAGCCAAACTAGATGTTGCGCGGATGAGATGGGTGTCGGAGTTATGTGACTTCAAATTTACGATCAAGTACAGAGCCGGCAAAGCCAGTGCAGACACAGACGGACTTTTTCGCATGCCGCTGGACTTTGCAGACGTGATGAATCCAGGTGATGAAGTTTTCCCTTCAGAAGTCATAGGAGCTACAATGGCGGCACAACTAAAACTGCCGACTGAAGGAGTGAATTGGATCACAGCCATCTCCAATGAACCTAGATCCTTCCAACAGACCGACATCGCTATGTGTGCCACCATCTCAAGGATCCCAGATGACAACATACAGTTAGAACAAAGTTATGACCCTAAAGTAGAAAAGTTTCTGCGTGCAAAACTGGATAACAAACTGCCTAAGAAGGAGCGCCATGATGATTAGGGTCTCCATAGACAATGGAAGAATCTCGTTGTCAGAAGGGGCTTATTACATAGACAATCAAAGATGTCCGATGGAGCTGTTATAGAATAGTTAGTCGTCCCTCAAGTCTACAGGAAGATCGTTGCACAAAACCTTCACAACGATATGGGTCACCTGGGTGTGGAAAGAGTAGTGCATCTTGCACGCGAGCGCTTTTTTCTGGTCCCACATGTACAGAGACATAGAGCGGTATGTGACTTCAGAATGTAGATGTGTCAAGAGCAAGGCTCCAACACTTAAATCGAGAACACCACTGCAGCCCATCCGCACCACAGCTCCAGTGGAACTTGTGTCCATTGATTTACTTCACCTAGATCCAAACAGAGGCGGATTCGAATATATATTAGTGGCTTTGGATCACTTTACCGGCTTCGCTCAGGCGTATCCTACAACCAACAAATCAGCTCACACTGTTGCAAACATTCTATTCAATGACTTTGTATTGCGATTTGGGTATCCTGAGAGAATACATGCCGACAAGGGAAAATTCGACAACGCCTTAATTCACTTTGTTGAAGAGGCTTCGAACACTGAATGGGGAACATAAGAGCAACTGGTGAGCCCACCTTCCAAAGCTTGTTCATGCATATAATTGCACGTTGCACGAAAACACAGGGTTTTCGCCTTTCCGTCTCTTGTTTCGACGTAACCCAAGGATTCCACTGAACTTGATATTTGGACAACAAGGAAAGTTGTGCAGATCAATCAAAGCACGACCAGATATGGTCAGATTGCATGCAGAAGGCCTACACCCTAGCTAGGAAGCTGCAGGTAAGGCTAAATCCAGATATGATCGTGGTACCAGATTTACCAACCTGAAGCAAGAAAATCCTTGTAAGAAATCTTACTCGACGAGGAGGACCTGGGTAGTTGAGATCCTTTTGGGAAGATGATGTTCACGCTGTTACTAGTCGTATGGGAGTTGATACCCCAGTCTGTGAAATAACGCCAGAGAGGGAGTGGGACGTACTCGATGTCTGCATCGAAACACGGTTCCTATGTGAAGGACTGCAAGACAACTCACCAAGTGTTCGGACGAAGCAACCAACAAAACCTACCTCAAAGGAAGTTGCACCCAGTCTCTTGTAATCTGACCGCAAAACAGCAGATGATAACAGAAAGAGGTTGGAACAAGTGGTGATGGGTCGTTATCTAAAGAGGATTGAATCCCGACAATCCGGAACCTGATGGAGACATGCAACAGAGCAGACCCAGGCGAGACCGACGGCCTCCTGCGATATTTACCTATGACCGTTTCGGTCATGCCACCGATTATCAACCATGGGTCGACAACAATGCATTCTGGTACCACCTGTGCCAAATCCACCGTGGTTTATCCACAGCCCCCCAACCCCATCGCCACCATGTTACAATGTAGTAAACCCCTAAGTCCAATTCTTTTGGTCTTATGTTTATTGCTATTAACATATTCGGGTCTACAGAATTGCAACTTCTTTCCTATGATGTACTGTTCTACTAGTAGAATTGCTTAAATCAGATGCTTTAGAAAGAGCGTGCAGAATAAGAAGATAAGTGAAAGTTGGTAGTGTCGGTAGAAAGTTTTCTCAATATGTGTTTTCTGTATAGATTCTACGTAGTAGACACTCTGTTGTACAATTGTCAAAGTGTAATGTTCAAGATGTATCCGTCGTTCTTGAGAGCTTTGTGCTCAACAAATGTTCAGGATTGGGTACTGATCACCCCTGATCTAATTTTGTAGGGGTATCTCCCAGAAGATAAGGATCATAGTTACTGCATGCTAGCGTCGCGAGTGCTATCTCGAAGTACATGAGGTGTTGTTTTATTACTACCACTAACTTAGCTCTTTGGATAGCTTATACTTGTTTTGAAACCCTGTAAAACCCAAGACGACATTTGAATTTGTAGGGGAGTGTGTGTTTGGTCCCCCATTTTTTTTAAACATTATGCAGAAGTCCGCTTTTCGTTCATCAACATTATACTGGACGAGTTAAGGTTTCAGTATGTCCCATCTCGTTCTGCCTCTAAACTTGACGAGGTGTTACATAACAGTTTACCCAGTGTCATATTGTTTCATGTTTCCAGAAAAAATCTCAGTCCTGAACCAGGAAAACCAGTAACACCAACAGCCTTCAAAAATTTAATGAGAGCATCGCTTGGGGCCATATTGGGCATCATATCCAACACACTAAAAAGCACCGCTTCCATCCAAGATAAACTGCGTAAAAGACGAGAATACAAAATACGCCGCGCTAAAATTACTTGGTCTCTACAAGACCTACCGATAAGATAAGAATTATAGCCAATAACAGGGCGAATAGCATGCAGTTTATTATATACATGCAGGTCCAATTCACCTTGCCAAAGGCGACGAATATATTTAAGGATATTAGATTTAAAGTCAGTGTATAGGATTTTAATCTCAGATGTGGGTTTATTAGGGGAGGCTTTAGCCTGGCTATCTACGACTGCGTTTCCATGGAAGCCAATATGACTTGGTATCCAACAGAATATAATATCTTTACCTCTTTGAATTAGTTTTCTATGTAAGGCTAATATTTCAGGAATGAATGGGGTTTTAAATTTATTATTCTCAATCGCCAAAAGGCAGGATAACGACTCACTGCATGTTACAGCTTTCAGGGCATGCCGAGAGTAAACAAGTCATAAGGCCAGAAGTAAAGCCCTGGCCTCGGCAGAAAAGATTGAAGATGAGGATGGAAGACGAAGAGAAGTGAGTCGCTGTTCTAAGACAGACGCAGCTGCAATCCTATCCCCATTCTTCGACACATCAATATGTAAAAATTTATAATCCCGATAATTAGCCTTAATTTCAGAAAACCTTTGCTGAATAATACTCGTCTTTGTTTTTTTTATGTTCACGTAGATCAAATATTAATTTAGGCTGTGGAAGAAGCCACGGAGGGTACTATGGGAAGGAGATCGGAACTATGTCGTCTAGCATGATGTTCTCTTCCATTGCATGGTCTTGAAGATGAAAACCGAACGAAAGGGTCCTGTTAGGACATTTAGTATATTTATCTACATATGAAGAATTGAAAACACAGTCGTAGGCAAGGTTTGTTGGATGTGTTTCGTAGCATACTGAAGGCTGAATTTTATAATGTGTGATGTAAGAAACGCTCATTAGCCTCTACGTGTAAACTTCCTACTGGTGAAGTTCTAAAAGCACCAAGGCTGAGCCTCAGACCTTGATGATGGACCGGGATCCAACATTCTAAGATATGATTTTCTTGCCGAACCGTAAATGAGGGATTCATATCCAATTTAGATCTCACCAGATCTCACATAAATTTAATAAAACTCATAGGTCAGCATCCCAGTGAGTGCTAGACACGACCTTAATTATATCGAGAGCCTTTGTACATTTGACTTTAAGCATGTTTATACAAGGTATGAAAGATAATATTTTATCAAATATCCCCCCTAAAATTTATTTTCCCCAACACTCTTCACTGGTTCAAAAAAAATTTAAGCTCGGGGTGACGAAGTTTCCGTTCCTCACAGAAATGCATATCGACGGTTGTAGACGTAGAAAATCTAAAACCGTTGGCAATTTTCCCATTGCTCGATCTTAGTGAGACAAAGCTGCAGTTGCCGCTCGATGTTATTCATAGTTTTAGCACGAAAGGATGTACATGAAAAAAAAAAACCTGTGCCCGATGTTAATGTTTTAGGTCAGCTATTAATTTTATGCTGAAGAATGTAGGAGAAAGAATACAGGGTACACCCACCTCCTGCTCATCAGAGTCAGAATGGGTGGACCCCACCAGTGCCTTAAATTAACGGTCAGATAAAAATTGTGATATAAATAAAGGTAAGTGACCTTTTTAAGCCACATCTGAAAGATCTTTCAAAATACCATATATCCATGTGATGTGGTAGGTTTTTCAAGGTCGAAAATTACGGACACGAACATGTTCATTATTTATAAAACCGTTCCGAATAAACCTTTCGAAATGTACCAGGTGATTTAATGTCAATGTACCTTGACGATAAACCACACTGTTTAACAATAACTTGTTGGGGCTTCCATGGCTCAGTCGGTTAGCGCGCTATCGCAGCACAATGACCCGAAGCCTCCCACCAATGCGGCTGTGAGTTCAAGATCAGCTCATGCTGGCTTCCTCTCCGGCCGTATGTGGGAAGGTCTGCAAGCAATCTGCGGATGGTCTTGGGTTTTCCCCGGGTTCTGCCCGGTTTCCACCCACCAAAATGCTGGCCGCCGTCGTATAAGTGAAATATTTTTGAGTATGGCGTGAAACACCAATCAAATAAATAAATAAATAAAAAATAACTTGTCTGTTACTAGAAATCAAACAAGTTTTTTATTTATCAGTCGTTCCATAGACTTACAGACGTAGATGATAAGTGTTATAGGACGGTAATTATTTGGATCCTTATGTTCCCTACTCGGTTTGGGGATCGGGAAGACATATTACAAGCTATCCAAATATCATCAGGTAAGTCCAAGAGAGCCTCAAAGTGGCTCAGATGGTAAATCGTTCAGTGACTTGTAAAAAATGTTATCAGGACCAGAGGCATTATCGTGTACTTTTTTAATGCGGTTTTACGCTATTGGACAGAAAAACGATCATTATAGTCTTCAAAGTTCTTAGGGCAATTTTATTTTCTTCTTCTGAGTTTTAAGATGCTGAAACTCAGCAGTGTAATTCTCAGAAAATGTTAGAATATTATTGCCATCTTTTAAATGCTGTACTTTTGCCTTATTGTTTACCTTAAATTTCTGAACCATGTTCCACACATTACACATGGGTGGTTTTGATGTGATGTCTTCCTTCCGCCAACAAGATCGTCATAAAGTGATTGTTTCTGATAAAGAAATACGAACGGCCGCAGCCTGAAGCTCCGTGTTGAGGGCATCAGGACTGTGAATAATATTATTATTCACGAAGCTAGAGGGGCCGTCATAATCACGCTCTTGCCCATTAGAATAAGTGTTGTAACGTGTGTGATTTTTAAGGAATATGTTATCTTCTCCAGATGTGTTCAGATGAATTTCCTGAAGACAAAGGGTAACTGAACTTGAAGATTGAACTAGCAGTGTGATATCAATTAAATTAACCTTAAGATCTCGACAATTCCACAGTATAATTTTGTCTAAGGAAGACATTATGGGGGAGCGTATTGGAGATTTATGTCTGGACCAGGGACAACCTTTTTTAGGAGATCTGCTAGGAGATCTCCCGGGGGCAGATGATGGGGCAGATGATGTATCCATCACGATCAACGTCCTTCAACGATCCAAACTTATTAAAAGTTTGAATAGGGCCCAAGTGCCCTTAGAAGGACTCTGTGGGTCTACTGGGTTTATCTCTTTTATGATTTTAATATCTAGCGGTGTGCTATTTTTCCTTTTTTACAACCATTGAAGGCTGTGGGAAACATGGAAACAATAGAAGACAATGGGTTAGAAAACGATATAACTAAGAGATATGATTCATCTCGCCGTTTTTCTCACCCTCCCTGGGGTGGCAACTACTACATATTACATGTATGAAGAAACCCCTCCTGCGAGTAGCCAGCAGAAAGAGAGGCGAGAGCTCCACGGCTTCCTCGATAAGACAGATTTATCGCTCATACTCGAGGAGAACAAATCTAATAAGTTAGAAGCGGCCCACTCGATTAACGCCACAGCTACCACCCAGACATCCGAACATCTCACTAAAAGCGTCCGACACGGAAAATTGTAAATTTATGCCATAGCGAGATTATGAAAACTGATATCCGGAGATCTGGACTGGCATGACAGGTCGATTGATCGGAGCGGAACCTGTTTGGAGAAGTAAGCGAGGTTCGAGGAGGCTGAGGAACTATTCTATTCACCGGAACCACAGGGCAGAGCCCTAGTTTAGTCGCCTTGTACGACAAACTTGGCCAGAGAACTGAGGTCCTATTCTTTTCACCACAATAATGGAAAAATGCAGCTATCTATATAAGCTAAAACAAATAAGCCTTCTATAGTCAGTCTTGCAAAAAAATGTAATTAGAACTAAGGGTGTTCAAATTTTCTTTCTCATAACTTATAATGTAATGCTTGATCTCAAGCCAAGGTCAATACCACATATGAAATCATAAAAATCTTCAATTACCAACAATGCTCGGATAAGATTGGAGAGTTTTGATATAATACTCTTATATCGAGAATGGTGAAAAAAGACGCTATGTGTTATATCACTTGTCACAAATGTTAGGAAACTTTTGTTGACTTTAATTTACTTAGCATCTGCCTTTCCATGTTCCGGCGGCACAAATTACTGCCTTTTCCATCAGGAACTTAAATGTATTCAAAAATAATTGCCTAACAGTTCTTATATGTCATACGGTACAAAGCAACTTGCAAGCTTCTCTACTGAACTGTGTACAAAGGAACCCCCGCCATCACCCTCTGGCCTTATGAGTTAGCCTTATGATCAATTTGTTGCCGAGGAATACTATCTAAATGTGAATTAATGGTGGAATAGACATTAAACCACCATCATGATTAAAGACAAATCTAAGACTAAGAAGATTTATGAGTTTTAACTTTAGTCACAGGTGCAACAAAAGCGCTCGTTAAGTTACTCGAACGATCCAATAAGGCTTTGAATGCATGTGTGTTTTTCCGATTCCTACGACTTTAATTTTATAAGTTTGCAGTAGTGCCAGGAGATTTGGTTTATTTGCCAGCACAAACTGCATCGAATGATCTAGCATACCTGCATAAAACAACATTTACCAAGTGTGGGAGTTTAAAATAATATAAAACAAGTTTGGTCTACAAGTGCAATATCCGTTATTTGTAGGTCCTTCAGGGAAATTCTGGAATATAAACTTTAGGAGTTATGACAGTAAAATACTGCAGGAAGTAGGATGAAATATGCGATTCAAAATTATGCAATATTGGGGTTTATTTTACACCATGTTAAAGAATGATGCGCTTTTGTCCATTTGCACCGTTTAATATTCTGTATCAGCTTTCCTACAAAACTTGCCGGTGTAAAACGTTAGAATAATAAATTTAGGAACACTGGAATAATCCAAGTTTATATCACTAAACTTTCATCTCAATCGGATCAAGATCAGCACAAGTACACTCGCCTTCACTGAATTTAGAGACTGAGCCTTGGCTGCAAAAGTTGATCCGGTGACAATTGATTGACTTTTAAATTTATTTGATTGTTCACTTATACCATGCCCGTCAGTTGTATAGCTAGCAAAACGGAAGTGCCCATGATAAACCACAGACTGTTGGGAAGATACAAACTTGATAACCACGATATAACTTATAACAGTCAAGTTTAGCATTCACACGAAAGCTTGACGTGTCTCAACTATCCTTCAGAGTTGGTCCGAAAATGGCTTGAGGCAGCTGAAAACTTTGCAACCTTTTCTTTCCAATTCTCAAGTAGCCGAAAATTTTGTTCCACACTAGCTGGAAACATGTGCACTAGAGCAGCGATTAGTCAGAAGAGTTGTAACCGTGCCTTTCGGCAATGATGCATTTGTGATATATGTAGGTAAAGGGAATAGCGATGCCAGCTTTTTGAAGTTTCCCTTTTTGTAGAGGACAGCGTTTATCCGATGTTTGAGTGTTGTCCAGTCTGGAGCAAATAAACGAGTAACCATCAGCACAAGTTTATGACTCCAGATGGTTAACAAGTAATGAGTTGTATGCTTTAGGGAGTACAATGCTAGGTTCGAACTGACCAATAGAAACCAAGTCATAACCATCCCTAAAATATTTGTTACACCCCTGACGACTCCAAAATTCTTGGGTGTCTTCTTGACCAATCACTTTTATACTGACTCTAAACTGTAGGGTTTAACAGAACCTTTTATCAACTTCTTTTACATCTTGTACCATGGGATACAAAAGTTTTGAACTTGGCAGACCCAGTTCTTTTACCAGCACTATTGTCACTTATTTCATTAAACAAGAAGTTCTGAATTTACATGTCATTTGACTCATGAACAAAGCATTCCTTTCCTTTTGTGTCTTTTGGGTGCACGGTCACGTTTACTAAACAGTATAATCTGCCGTGGAATGGTCTTGGTAAATTGAACAAAACGACTTCTTTACAGTTTTAATGGTCTGATGTTGAATTCATTTACTCTGGTGCCTGGCAATAGTATATGTCTAAGACTAATAAATTAAATAGAGAATTCTAGCATATCAATCAGTCCACAAATTTTACGATAGTATCCTTCATATTGGTCCCCCTTGACGCTTTTGGTAATTTTTAGTTTAATTTCATTTTAAATAAGTACTTGGTAGGAAGCGCACGTTAAGGTCGATACCCGGATGTTTCCTGCATCATGCTAGCACGGGTTTTGTCATTTGCATTTTCAGTTTCTGGACGTTAAAGGGCGACAAGACAAGAGCAAATTAGGGTGAGTTGTGGCCACATTTAGAATAGCTCACCACATACACGTGGTGAAATCTACTTTCTTTTACGTTGCCATCTCAATCACCAAGCCATTAACTAATGAAGGTTTTTACCTGACACATGGTATAAGTAATAAACTGATATGATCACAATTTCATTTTAAATAAGTACTTGGTAGGAAGCGCACGTTAAGGTCGATACCCGGATGTTTCCTGCATCATGCTAGCACGGGTTTTGTCATTTGCATTTTCAGTTTCTGGACGTTAAAGGGCGACAAGACAAGAGCAAATTAGGGTGAGTTGTGGCCACATTTAGAATAGCTCACCACATACACGTGGTGAAATCTACTTTCTTTTACGTTGCCATCTCAATCACCAAGCCATTAACTAATGAAGGTTTTTACCTGACACATGGTATAAGTAATAAACTGATATGATCACAATGGCCCATGATAAAAAAATTTTTCGGAATTTCTTTCAAAACGGTTTATCGTACAGAAACCTCACAAGGCCAAGTTATATATCAAGGCTCAGTTTCGGACTGTTTTGTCCACTTGGACAAAAGTGTGACCTATTTGTCCACTTCTGGACTGTTTTCCCAACTGGCTCATTGGATGGAATTGGAACTTTGTACATAACTTCACGATGGCCAGTTAAAGTTAAGAGTTTTGATAACATATTGACCGTCTGCCTTGTGCTCTGAGCTATAATATAGTACTTGTGTTATGATATTAGGTGAAATCGGCAGAGTACATAATTATGTGATGCTTCCAAAATGTTTTTCAAGTAATAATTCATCGCGATCTCCGTGTGATAGAAAGTCTACAGTACAACTGTATGCTAAGGGGCTACATTTTTCAGAGTTAATAGTACACAATTCGTCACTAGAATTTGCTGATTTTCTTACTCCCATTTGATTTCCTTATGCTGTGACCCCATAATCTCCAACGATTTCTGCCCGCTTCCTAACTCTGAACCTCAGAATTTTTTTAATTCGGTATATTGGGTTGAATCAGGGTTTTGCGACCTTATGAGTTGAAATTTCACCTATAAGCATCTGTATTGTTGAAAAGTCTATAATGGATAAAAATAATTGCGTAATGTTAAATCTAAGTCACAATAGCAAAGTCAGAATGCCAGTAATCATGGAATAAACAGTGTAATCTCATTCAGCAATAACAACAACATGATCTAGCTATATGTGCTGTTTTATTTAGGAGAGTATATACTGAGGCATAAACTCCGACTGAATATGATATTTTAACACCCTGGAAATAGTGCCACCACACTTTTTGATGTGAATTAATGTTACATCATGGCAGAAAGAAGAAGTAACTGAACTGTAATTGCCAGTTATGTGCGATTTGATTTGATCCTTGAACAGAAAATAATTATCTTGGAACTCCCCTTTAAAAGGGGGTGATGCGCGCAACAGCTGATAACTGATCTTCGCTAAGGCCTATTAGTAACGCTACTTTGAAACATCACCGACAAGACTTAGCTTAAGGCCAAGACCTTCGGAATGACTTCCTCAAACGGTTATAAGTAGGTTCATAAACGATTTCCATGTCACCACCTGTTGTGCTAATCCCGGGTCTGTGTCAGTTAAGAGCGAATTAGAGTAGCCTCCAGACTAAACGGTCACGGTATTTTGGACATTAACTTTCCGAAAGATGTAGTAGTAATCCCCTAGTCCATGTTACACCCACGATGGCTGGAACGTTTGGACGCATTTGAGGCAAGGCTAAATGAAGGCCGACCATACAAAGTCAAAAATGTCAAGACGAGATTTGCTTATACACAATTAATAAGCAATTTAAAAATGAGGAAGAATGACAAAAAATATATCGTAATGAGGACAGGGAAAGAAAAGGTGCGAGGTGTCTTCCCGTGGTTTTTTCCTATGAAACCACATAAGGTGAGTTTGGTGTAAAGATTACCCGTCCACGGTCATAGTTCATTATGACATAGTACGGCCTACCTTTTTGAATAACCTCTCTCAGAGCATAACTATAGAAAAATTGTTAAATGGAGATGAATCAAAATATACTAGCGCTTCGTTAACTCACATGTAATGAAATTAGCTGTGCAATACACAGAAGTCAATAATAGGTTTTGCTAAATTAAATGTCATTTGCCTGAAAGTGCTCTATCCATATCGAAACACTGTGGCAACTCTCGGGCTTGGCCTCCTTTCTTAATTCTGTTATGTTCTTTTATTTATCTTGTCACCTGTACTTCGCAAAATCGGCTATGTTCTTTCTATTTGGGTTTTTGTGTCTTAATCTACTGTCATGGTAGTAAAGCCGATAAATTGTACTCTTTTAGGGAAAATGACTAGTAAGTTTCTGAGAAATTGTTCCCAATCCCATTTTGCACTTCCCAATAAAATATGATCAATTCACCCAAATTTTATACAATAGCTTAAACTCAAGAACGTTTGTCAAGTTTTTCTACCTGGTGGACCAGTTTTAGTTCTTGCTTGTCTGTGTTGAATGTTGTTTCGTAAATTTGTCTTCCGATTACAATGAACTTCCATTATAGTTGAAAGCTTGTACACCAATGTCTCATTCCAAGGCTATTTTCATAATCTTGTCAGATAAAGATCATATTAGCAGACCACATCAGTATCCCCATGATACACAAGACAGCATATCAATCAGGTACTGAAACATTTCCGCACATAAAACGAATCCGAGGACATCTATCACTGATAATTACTTGTAACCTGTAAGAAATTTTACTGTTGGAGTTTATAAGGAGTTTCAGTTCCAGTGACTAACGGACTAACGGGTTTTATTAAACTTAACAGAGAAAATCATTCCTTATGCATCAAGCTATATCAACATTAAAATCAGGCCTGTTGCCTCGATATCGGCAACGATTATAGGTGTATAGCGTACTGTATGAGTACAACTGATGTATATAATTCACAGGTAATGCTTTCAATTCTACACATCATCACATGTTTTAAATGTGCAAATGCTTCAGAGCTGGAAAACAACACTGAAAGCAGATTATTCGGACCAAAGCATCCTGTTGTTCATTCTAACCTACTTTGGGACAAAGTGGTAACGTACTGTAGTTGTCGTGCATTGCCGAAGACCTGTGGTTGATCTAGCTTAGACAAGAGCCACTATTGTGTGCGAAAATTTACTCCATTGTTACCCCAAATCAAGCAATTTGAGCTGATTCGTAATTGGCAGTGTGTTGATGTGATAATATTTTGTTATTCTAGATTGCCTTGTCCTCATATAGTTTTATCAAGTTTCATGTATGCATGTAAAAAGAACTTGTGTTGTTGTACTAATGTTCCTCCCAGCAATATCACATTTTATTTAAATAATATTTTGTGTGTACAGGCGTTTTGTAGTTTTCAGAATGAAACTTCTATTGGAGAATAAACCGCGAATAACGTACAAACCAGTATGCTCTGGTTTGTCCGTTGTACTTTATATGTAGAATCAAGTGACTTACCTACACAACTTCAGTCACGGTACTAGGTCACGTGTAAGTGGTTACTTTAAACACTTACATGAACAGTTAGAATAAAACCCTAGCTGAGGTAAATTTACAAGATTCACCTGGAAAGTGTGACCATTTACCTACTATCACACATTCGTTGCTGCTTTGGTTTTATTGTCTGTGCTGAAGTCTCTTATATTGTATTCCTGCATAGATTCTGCTGCTGGACTAAGCATCTCCGTGGCCTGGTCACTTGGCCTGAAGAGTTCTTGAATACGGCGCTATTTCAGTCAGTACATTGTGAACGTATAGGGTGATCCAGGTGGACAGATGTCGCCCTTGGTAGAGCCGATGGACCTAAGATCTAAGATGTCGTGTCTTGTGGCTCACTGTCAGGAAGTGTGTTAGCTACCTAACGGAAGCTGGTGAATATTTTGGTTGAAAGTGTTCACAGTCATTTAATTTCCGTTTTGGTGCAGGATCGATCTTTCGCTATACCAGCGGCACACGTTACAAGCTACTGAATCGTATAAACAAAACGGATGCATTGTATCAATGCATGTCCCAGCTGAAAAATCTGCTTAGACATTATCCAGCCTAAGAGCTTTAGACATGAATTTTGTAACGTTTTTAGAATGAGTGAATTGGGTCGAGAGGAAATATGACGGGTATCCAATATCTCGTAATAGAATACCGTTATGTAAGAATCGATCAATATACCCAGGACTTATATTGTTCTCATCGCACAAGGTAGCCATTATTCTGAACGATAAAACCGTTGTAAAATATATGCGTGTAATTATGCTTTTTATAGATTACGTGGGCCCTGCATGAAAACTATCAAGATCACATTACATTTCTTCGGAAACCGAGCCTAAAACTGTTCCATGACGGCCGAGCCTTATGACCTGAAGGAACAGACTACATATAGCATGATATGTGTGATTCGTAATATTTTCCCATGTTTTATTTTCATTTTCCTTTTTAATGCTGATTTAAGCTCTTCTATAGAAAATGGACACGTATAGTCTTCTACATTCTTAGAAGAAAAGAGCAATTTGATTTTCTCTTTCTGGTTTTTAATAAACTGAGAAGCGGTAAAAATAACTCAGAAGAACACTTCTGAGATATCGTTTCTGTCAGTTTATTTGCTATATCTTGGAGAAATTCATGAGACACAAAGGTCTTCGAAATGCCCCCTCTATTTACTAACAAGGCAGGCGTACTCTGTGTAAAATTTAAGAAACTTAAAGTGAAGGCATTTGAATAGTGAATGCCTTCTAGTGAATAGACACACTAGTCTTTGCGGTAATAATTTATGACAGCGATTTAAGTCATCACACAGCACACATGATCTAACAAACGCTACAAGGCGAGATATGTATACATATTATGCAGGACCCTTCGGTATTTTGCTATGCAAGTAGGGATAATTCACAACGTGAAAATCGAAACAACCCCTCTTCTCGTAAAGTCGGGGTGACAGGAAACACTTGTGGTCTTGGAACACAATCTTCGATTGGCTTGCCCTCATCATTTGTATTATTATTGCCCTATACAGGGTTATGGACAATAAAATCTCTCAAAATTATACAAGGTTTTGGCAGTTGTTCTTTGAAATTATACAACTGTGAAACTGACAAAGAAGAATGAGAAAGAACATAAAGTGATTGTTTCCAACAAAGAAACACGGACGATCACATCTTAAGGCTCCGTATCGAGGGCAACAGGGCTTTGAATTATATTCACGACGATAGAGGAGCCGCCACAAGTTCGCTCTTCCGCATTAGATAAGTACTGTAAAGTGTATAATTTTAAGGGGTATGTTATCTTTATCAGAAGTCTTCAGGTGAATTTCCTGAAGATTTATCCTTAAATGACAAAAATGTTGTATATCTTCACGTCAGGTATTGTCTTTTTAATACCTTTGAACCTTGTTTGAAAAAGTGAAATAAACTGTCGTGCTCGTGTTCGTGCTCCTATACTGACTGCACCGGCTTGTCAATATTCACAGAAAGAGAATGAATGATAATGGCTTAATGCCATATCGGCAATAATTCCACCATATCACTGAGATGAGTTTCATTCATTCATTTTATTGTATTGTATGTGTTGAAACCGGTTAGAACAATAAACAGCAAGATCTACTAGAATGTAAAGGATACATGTATTATACTGTTTGAGACACCAGTGAGGCGTTTCACTGCAAAGAATAGAGGGAGCTGTTAAAAGTGGTTTTAATGCGTAAGACTGTTTAAACAGATACTGCACAACAGGAGGCACGTTTCACAATATTTAACAGGCATGCTTAACATAAGCTTCAGTAGGGATGACAGTCTGGGACTGGCAGTAACAAACCTGCTGGTGTTCACATAAATTTGCAATACATGTATGTATATTTGCCATTTTCTCTGGTTACAAAAGGTTTTGTCGCGAAATAATGTCTCCTACTAACTAATATCTGCTTTGCCTTTTTGAACCAAAAGCTTTGGTGTTTTATAAACATGCACTTAATGTGGGCACAGTTAATAATGGCTCTATATTTGGTTTAGACAGGAATTTTATCTTCTCACGTGAAAATATTTCCAAAAGAAATTGACAGCACATTGGTGTCATAAATTCCTCTTCCGTTTTTAGCCGACCAGGACAATGTGCAAATGTCTTGACGTACACAGTTTCTAAAATATCGCTTGGACTCTGAACGAATATAACGTCACCATGACTGCTAGAGCTCTAATTGTTCTACTGCTACCACACCACATCAAGCAGCATTCAACGTCCGGATAAAACATGTTATCATTGTTACACTGTAGCGACAGGGACATCGCTTTCTCGCGTCTGATTTCTGCAAATCTCGTTTACCGGACATTGCTTGTGGCCTAGACTCACCGACAGACAGCTTGCGGGGTACAGTTCATTGCTGACCCGGCACCGCGGTGATTTACTCAGCACAACAGACTTGGTATCACCTGAGTCTACTGTCTGGGCCCGAAGGAAGGTCTGCTATGTAAGCGCACTGTTCACTATTGAACCACAGGCCTGTACCATGCATGACAACTAACGCATGCAAATCAAAGATACTTAGCGCCTAAAGCCGTAGCAACTGATGATAATAGATTCAACACATGATTTCATCGACTGATATTTCTCGGAACGCTGAAGGTAGATATATTGTATTCTGTTAACTTGACGCCAATATCCAGCTCTCTGTAGCATCACTTCTGTTCACTATCAAAATTGCACTTAATCACTGAGCTCGCACATTGAGACATTGGACATTCATATAATTATAATAAAAATACAGTTAGAAGACACTTTCCACTATTAAACTTCATACGCTTATTCTCGACATCAAAACTCCTTCTCGGGGCCCATAAGTATTCAGACTGAATGAATGAATGAATGATTATGGCTTTGCGCCACATCGGTAATTTTTTAGCCATATCATACTTTGAACCATGAATCACTATATGATTTTCAACAAAAAATGTGCACATGCAAAACAAATAAAAAAGACAGACGTGTTTAAAACCACGTAAATAAACTAAACTTCGGTTAAAACTTAAAACCCACAATAATTTTTCAAATTCTAATATGTATATATAAACTAGAAACATGTATGTATGATGTAAAAGGAAATATATCTTATGATATAATCTTATATACTGTAAGTAATCAATGACAGTAAGGCCAGCGACGTCAAATACGTCAGATATAGAGGCGACTGTGTAGAATATGCCGAACATGAGCAACGTCAAAGCAGTCAACAAGAATATGTTTTATGCCGTAATGTGCATCACATCCAACACACTATGGAGCACTGCTCCCATCCAGGATAAAATTGTGTGTTAGACGAGAATGCCCAACACGGCATCTTTTTAAAACTACTTGGTCTCTACGAGACATACCAAGAGTATAAAAATTATAGCCAAGGGATACCTGCAGGCCCCATTCATCATGCCAAAGGCGACGAATATATTTAAGAATACAAGATTTAAAATCAGTGTAACAAATTTTAATCTTAGATATGGGTTTTTTAACAGCTTTCAAAAATTAATGAGACAATCGCTTGGGTCCATATTGGGCATCACATCTAACACACTAAAAAGTACGGTTCCCATTGAAGATAAACTGTGTAAAAGACGAGAATGCAAAATACCGCGCTAAAATTACTTGGTCTCTACAAGACCTACCGATAAGATAAGAATTATAGCCAATAACAGGGCGAATAGCATGCAGTTTATTATATACATGCAGGTCCAATTCACCTTGCCAAAGGCGACGAATATATTTAAGGATATTAGATTTAAAGTTGGTGTATGGGATTTTAATCTTAGATGTGGGTTTATTAAGGGCAGCTTTCGCCTCCCTGTCTACGACTGTGTTTCCATAAACACCAAAATGACTTGGTATCCAAAAAAAGTATAATATCTAAACCTGTTTTAATTTGTTTTATATGTATGGCTAATATTTCAGGAATTAATGGAGTTTTAAATTTATTATTCTCAATTGCCACAAGGCAGGATAACGAGTCACAGCACATCGCAGCTATCTTGGCATACCCAGAAGACACATACGCTAGGGCCAGGAGTATAGCTCTCGCTTAGGCAGAGAATATTGAAGATGAGGAAGGAAGACCAACAGAGGTAACTCGCTACTCCAAGGCAGCCGCAGCTGCAACCCTATCCCCATCCTTTGACCCGGCAGTATATATAAATTTATAATCCGAATAATTAGCCTTAATTTCAGCAAAACTTTACTGAATTATCAGAAGATTCGTATTTGTTTTGTTACGTTTACGTCCATCAAATATCAATTTACGATGTGGAAGAAGCCAGGAAAAAAGTTTGGAAAAGAATCCGTATTGAAAACACTCCGTAGGCAGGGTTTGTTGGGTGTGCTTTAAGCTTTGTGGTATATTGAAGGCTCAGTTTTCTACGTATGTGAAATAAGGAAGGCTCATTAGCCTCTACGTATCAACTCCCTACTAGGGAGGTTCTAAATGCACCAATACTGAGCCTCAGATCTTGGTGATGGACTGGACCAAACATTGTAAGATAGGATTTTTAACAAAGGATCATCTGCAGCCTTGAGATTCTCCAGAGTTGTCAGCCTCACAGAACATCCTAAATGCCATTCAATCTGCTTTATCGAACTTCCACATACTACACGTTCTAGGGAAATAGAAGTGAAATGCTCCATGATAATAAGAAAATGGTCACAACCATAAAGATCGTCATGCACCTTCCAAGAAAAATCGGGTAGAAGTGATGGATCCGTGATAATGAGATCGATAGCAGAATATGAATCATCACCTGCATGAAATAGGTATTAGAACCAACATTTGAATGACATAGTTCATTTTTAGATAAGAAATCTTCTACTATTTTGCCCTTATGATTCATGTTATTACTACTCCAGAAGGAGTTATGGACATTAAAATCTGCCTTAATTATAAAAGGAGTTGACAGTTGCTATTTTAAATTATGGAACTGCGAAAATGACAAAGGTGAATGAGGAGGAACATAAACCGAAGATGAAGTGACTGTTTCCGGTAAGGAAACACGGACGGCACAACCTAAAGCTCAGTGTCGAGAGCAACAGGGCTGTGAATTATATTATTATTCACGAAGATAGAGGAGCCGCCACAAGCTCGCTCTTCCAAATTAGAATAAGTGCTCTAAAATGTATAACATTTAAGAGATAATTTATCTTTGTCGGATGTCTTTGGGTGAGTTTCCTGAAGACATAAGGGAATAGGATTTAAAGATTGAACCAGCTGTGTTATTTCAATAAAATTAACCTTAAAACCTCGACAATTCCACTGAAATAATTTTGTCTAAGGAAGACGTTACGGGGGAGGCGTATTGTGGATTTATGTCTAGACCGGGGACCAACCTTTTTGGGAGATCTACTAGGAGACCCATCACCATGTATCCATCAGGTCTACACCCGAAGTTAATGGATCAGCGTCCTTCAACGATCCAAATTTATTAAAGGTTTAGATAGGGTCCCTAGTGGTCTTAGAGGGACGCTCCATGGGGTTTATCCAGGTTTATACCTTTTAGAATTTTACCAGACTGATATTTATAAACCGCTGCATTCTGTGAAGATTCAACGGGTTTATAGGATTTCGATATATTTGCACATAGTTTGTGGTCCGGTAACGAAAGAACAGGAGAATCAGGTAAAGTTGTAGGTTTTACAATAAGATTTTTTTGTTTGTGATGCTGAACTGGCCCTGTTAGCCAAGGGTTTCCTGACCAGTGTCTTTTGGCTGCTCTGTACCAATGGTCCAAGTGATTGATGTTTGAACCTCTACGGAAGAGGAGGGTTTCTTGAGAACATTGGCATATATACATTTAATATGGCCATCCATGACAGAGTCTAGACGTTTCCCTTCTTGATACGATGTATTATTTTTGCATTTAAGCGTTATCATTTCTTTTTCTTTCCTTTAGACAGGATAGACCTTGGAAGAGGCCAAGTGGGCTCAGCTGAAATTTAAACATTTTATTTGGATTGTTGCAGTCGAAGCCCTCGTGACCCGCACATCTGAAATAGACCAATTTATTATGGTACTGACCCTTGTTATGGCCAAACGTCTGGTAGGAGAAACAGGTATAAATACTTCCACCCACACACTATAGGGTCCAATAAATACCGATTTTGACAGACGGTTTATTAAATGTTACGAGATACGTATTTGTTATAATAAGGTTACCGTCTCTCTTAATTACAAAAGGTTTGACGTTTATCACGCCCAGGCCTTTCAGTTCCTCTGTTATTTCTTGTTCTGTCATGTCGATAAGGCCCTGGTGTGTCACGTATAATGTCATGAGAGCAGTTTAAGGTATTATGTTGGGTAACAGAAACAGCCCCTTTCCCAATATTTTGAATTTTCAGTAAATTAATATACCGTTGTTTTTATAAACAGTCTATGAGAATTGTACCTGACTTCATATTTTAAAATTGCTTCCTGCGTAACTCTGCAATGTACTTCTTAATAAAACCGGATTTATTTTCATGTTTATCTGATTTTCGTTTTAGTAGATATCACGAGAAAGGGTGGACAATAATTATTTCCCAATTCTATATCTAGTGGTATGTCGTGTAGAGGAAGACATAACGAAACGATTTTAGGACTCATGGCGCCATGTCTCTCATCCGTCCTGGAGTGCCATTACATAAATGACGAAACGCCTCCTGCGAGTAGCCAGAAGAAGGAGAGACGAAAATTCTGCTCCATCCTCGATAAAATGAATTTTTCACTCATACTCGAGCAAGTCAAATCTAATAAATTAGGAACGGCTCATTCGATTGACCCTACAACCACCGCCCAGACATCCAAACATCTCACTAGAAAGTCCAACAAGGAAAGCAGTCAATTTATACCATAGCGACAATTTGAAGGTTGTTATCCGAAGATCTCGACTGCGTGACCAGCCGATTGAGCTGACCCTCCCACCACCCGTATTTGGAGAAGTCAGGGCCGAAGTGGAGCGTTGAGCGTGAGGATCTCGCAAGATCAACCCACCTTCAGCCACCAGGATCCCGTCCTATTGTTTTCACTCCCTAGAACCCCGCGGGGGGGGGGCATAACTATTCGGAAATAAGGGGAACACATGTGTCCAGATACACTCAAGAGATGCAAGTACCATCTTTAAGCCTTAAGTTTTGTACACTAGCAATGCCTCTTAATTTGGTTTGTTTAACAAACAAAAGAAAGATGCGAATCGTGACGACGGTAACATACATTTAAGTCCACACACCTATAAAGCACATGCTTTAGGTTTGTTGTCTGACTCAGCCATGGCGTAGGGGGATTCTACAGCAGTGTTTCCACACGAGCATACTGCAATTGTTGGCTAACAATATAAAACGTAACACCTGACATGTGCAACAGTGACAGGGATTGCCACGCGAAAGTGAACTCGTCACGACATGTTAGTTACCAAATTATGTGGCGAGAGTTTTTACGTAACTGTTGTTTTACCATGCCTCCGTGCAGATTTATAATTTGTGGCATGTCTGAGAAATCTAGTTACAATGTCGACACAATTGTCAGTTACGAAGTTACTGAGGAATTGCAAAAATCAAAGATGTATACACACATTTATTATCAATAATATTGTTGTAACTGCTGTAAGAAGGAATCGTCTATGTATTCAAAGATCTCCGTAATATCGGAGTCAGAAATTTTACGACAGGACAATGTTGGAAATCCTTTTTATTATATTCCCGTACAAAACGGGGATTCTGCAGGTGAACTAAGCATCCCCCAGACCGGGTCCCTTTGCATGAGAACACGGCATTTTGAGGAATTCTAGACCAGTGACGTCTAGTATATTGCGATTAACATCAGTGCATACTTTACGCAGTTCCGCTTAAACCATGGTGCCAAAGGCGTGTAAATTGTTAATTCTGAAACATGTGTATAACCAGTTAGGATAAAACTTAACTACGGTTAAATGAGAAGAGGCCGGGTTTCACAAGGGCCGTGTTACCATTTGGCAACTATCAAACTGTGTGTCGTTGCTCTGGTCTCACTCTTTATGCTGTAGACTTTTATATTAATCAATCTGCTGCTCGAATAATCAGAATAACACAGCTGCCTAGTTAGATTACTGTGCAAAGATGTACCGCAACCATCTAAACATATCCATGCATATTACTGAAAACTTCAGGGATGAACGAAGCAAGTCGGTCAGAAACCCTTCAGGGGAGCATCGATTCCTTTTACCCTCGTCTAATGTACAGAGGTATACCTTGGGAGGAAAACTTGAAGTAGACTACGATCACGTGTAGATAGACACATGCGCTAATTTCCTCTCTTTCCCTTGGAGTATCACATGGTATTTTCCCGTACCTCGTCATCATTTGTAACGCAGATAGCATCACTTCTGGTTGTGGGGTGTTACGTAAAGGGTTATATCCAATACGTTTGGAATACTTACGTCAAGCTGTACTTGAAACAATTTTGATTTGTTTAAATATCTTAGTTTTCAATCCCACCTATTTTGTTTCAGGTGCACTGGCCTCACAATACCTAATTTATATAAATACCTGAAATGTGAGCCAAACTTTTTTTCAACATGTATTCTGGGCTTCTCATGGAATTGTCACTTGTCAAATTTTAATAAATCTTATCCAATGTTTGTGGGTTTTTCCTTTCAGTGACATAGTCCAAAATAGCTGTCAAACTGTATGCCGCAGATTAAGTTGTTTAACCTATTCGGCTTTAACAACACCACAGATTCTTGACGGTACATTTCTCTGTGGCATTGTTTAAGCATATTCGGATGACTTTATAATCCAATACTGCCTCCAAACCACGTGACCTACATTACTCTTTGTGTCCTCGTTTAACTTTTGCCTACCTACCATATTATATATTCATACGTATTCTAATATAATTCATACGTGAGTGTCTGTTCCAGGTCGCATCCTGTTAGCATTCTCAATAATTGGACCCCAGACGCCAAAACAATGTCGGTTGCCTGACAGCTACGATCACATTCCAGGCGTTGGATAGAAGGCCTCTCTAATTTGCCAAGGTTTATTTGCGACCCTTGTTGATCCCGCTTAATAGGAATACTGATTTCTTGTACCAAGGTAACGATAATCTTTGATTAAATTTGTGTATATTCTTGATTCATGTGAGCAGACGCCAATCTTAAATAAATAAATTTTTGCCAGATGCGAGGAGAGGAACCATGTTAAAATCAACATGGAGCCCAATTATTTTTCTGTGACTGATTAGACAAACATTGCAGGGATAAACAAAAAGACGTTATTTTTACATTTTAATGCACAAACCAAAAGCTTTGTTGACCTAGTTATAACTTTTGTAGTTGTGACAATCTATGGAGGTTGATATCTAAACGAGAAATCTGAAGCCTTTTACATATTAATAGTGGTCTTTGTTATGTTATTCAATGTCGCAGAAAATGAAAAAATAACTGAGCACTTCTAAATGCCTCCACTCCCTTCCCATTTTTAACGGTAAGTTTAGACTTCTGAAGTTTACATCAACATTTCGATGACTGACACAGCATTGATTTTAAAAAGCCGAAGAAAAGTAATTCTACCAGTTAAGCAAGATCAAGTTCTTTTATATACATGAAAAATAAATGGGAGACGTACTATTCAGGAAGGTAAACGTACCAGCCAGTATGTTACGTGACGCAATAACTGTTGTTTGAAAGGTCTTCTCAGTTTGATATTTCTATTTGCACACGGTCGTTTAGGATCATAGTAGAAAACATCACTGACATCATATTCTGGGGATTTGGTCTTTGACCTGCATATTCTAATTTTTATCGCCCAAAGACATCTTATGGCGTTTCTGCGGACTTCAGCGCACGTCCCAATTTCCAGGCCTTGAAATGGTGACGTGGTGCTCTTCCTTGGTGCAACCTTGCAAATAAAAAACACAGTCACCCAGCAAAGCTTTGGGCTAAGTTGAATTAACGCAGAGCCTTAGGGACTACATACTCTATCATGCATCTGTACAAGGAGTATAGTTATTGCACTTTCTTCAGGCAATAACCCCTTCCCTTAAATCCGTTGTCTGGGGTATGAGGCATTAGAGTACATTTTCGGTCAGGATAGCACGTATGTATGGGATATGGAATACGATATAGATTCTGATATGCAAAGAAGCCCTTGTCAGTGTATTAAAGTCCATTACGTGTCTGGGAGGTGTATTATCAGATATTGTTTGCAGTGATAGCTTGCTCGAAACAATCACATAGTCTTCACCGCAGGGCTCTACAGCAGACCAGATTCACCACTAAGATAACAATAGAAACGATTTCCACACCAACAACAAACATGTTGTGTATAAGAGATAACGTCGAAACATTCGTGATTATATAGTATTAGTGTGCCATGCATTTAATAAAGTAGTGTTGTGCATGTATTGCACACGCACAGGCACCACTAAGATATCCAAAATGATCTAAAAAAATATTTATGTTTTGAGGTCATTTTTGTTAACAAGATGGCACCGTCACTTTTTTCTTTGGACATTTGGGTGTATGACCATTACAATTTACAGAATGCGTGATACGAACTGTTTATACATGCCTTCCAGTGCAACCAATGTGCCTTTTTATGTCCAGACAGCCTTCACAAAGACGTGGCGGTTGTGATATTACCGTCCGATTATTTGAGGTGTGGTGAGTGGCCTTACAAGATCACACCGTGACTTGCCTCTGGGGCGGCTTAGACTGCTTTTTACGGGCCATAGGGAGTCGTCACACAGCACAGCAATCTCATCAGTGTAATAGCTAGCCATCAAAGTGGAAAAGACTTTGAAGCTTCCACACGATTGCAGCAAATAAGGGAACATTGGTCGATAATAAGAAATCTGTGAAATGTATATTTGTATCTATCTGTATGTGAGGGGAGGAAAAGGCGATAAGTGACTAATACTGATTACTTAAAAATACAATAGTAAGAAAGTGCGCATAACACCGCGTATATCTGGCATTCTTGAAGTCTGTACAGGTTTGCTGAATCCCCACATCTGAGATGTCATTTTCTTTCCCTCTCCGTATGCGGAGAGGCGATTGGACTAGAACCAGTTGCTTCTATCGCTCCCTTGGCGTAGAGCTCTTGTCAGTATCAACAGCGGTTGGTGACGACTGGGTACGTAAGTCTAAGCACAAAGGGATTACCTTACGTATTCTTGTACTCTTCATTCCAGAAAAACGTAGAGTAATAGGATTTCAACGAAAGCAAGTCTAATGGTAACGCGTTAACTTTCCACAGAGTGCTCCTTTGTGGTTTCTCCGCTCTCTATGGTACAATTTCTTATGAAGATTTAATGGACAAGATTTTGCGGCCCATTGTCCTCATGTTTACGAATACTGGTCGCCGAAACGTTAACTGCGTGTACACAGCAAATTGAAGTCCTGGGCGGACTCGTGTTAAACGTTTACACCGGGCAAGAAAGGGAGCAACTGACATGGAGCGAGTTTGATAGGACTAAGACATCCGACACCAATAGGGCAGCCCACAGGAAACAGGTTTATACCATGTGAGCGCAACACCAGGAGCAAACTGGTTCCCAGATAGGGTGCCCTCTTGTAGCGGGTGGTATTTTTAGTCGTGGAGGCGCGATTAAAGGAATTGGAGACGTCAAAGCAGTCACAGAGATGTTACATCTGCTAGTATCTTCCTGTACAAGGACATCTACATCAGATATCCACGAGTTTCCTCAAATCTGTCTCTTTTAAACATATCAGTTGTAGCTATGTTGTTTACCAAGTCCAAACATGCTTTCCAAGATACATAATTTTGTAGTAACGATGTTTCATTTCAATGATCAGTTGTCTGCATGTTTGTCCCTTCAATTAGCATATGTTAGCATATCTTTCAAAGCGCTACTCCTCCTACAGATTTGGTCTACTTCAGAGAAAACTGGGTGAAGTGTAGGCCACGTCAAGATACACAAATCGTAATATATATTTTCCACTTCGATGATCGGTCGGCTGCCGGTCTATCTGTTCATACAGCATATTGTAAAATTTCTTTCAAAATGCTACTAATTAATGTGCAAGTTTTTGGTCCAGTTTCAATAAAACTTGGTACAAGGGAATAAGGATGCATAATTTGTAGTACTCAGTTTTGATTATTCATTGTCTGTTATATGTACATAATCTTGTAATCTACTCCGTGATAATTTTGTCTCAACCTGTAGAGCTACTCTCTCACCAAACACTCTGGTTTCAGGTTGTTGGTGGCATCATTTTGTAGGTCAGTTTTCCATGACTCATCTCAGGTATAAATTTGTGTGGGTTTTTCATGAAATGGAGGATGATACACACTAAAGCAAAAGTAGCTAAAAATCAGGGCTCAATGACCTAATAAAAATGAGAATCAGGTAAAGATGAAAATTAATCCCTTTGTATTAAAAAACATTTCAGAGCTACGCAGGAACGTTGAAACAAGTTAAAAAATGAAGTCTTCCAAAATTCTTATAAAATGTTTCAGGAGACAACAATACCTTAATTTCTTAAAGATTCAAAGTTGGGGAACAGTCTATTTCTGTTACCCCACATAATAACTTAAACTGCTCTCAGGGCATTATCAGTGACAGAGATCAAGATCTATATGACATGACAGAAGAAGAAATAACAGAGGAAGTGAGGGACCAGGGCGTAATCAGCGTCAAGCGTTTTGTAATAAAGACAGACGGCAAACTTATTAAAAAAAAATACGTATCTCTTAACATTTAATAAACCGTCTTTCCCAAAATCAATATTTATTGGGCCGTATAGTGTGCTGGTAGAATTATTTATACCTATCCCGACTCGGTGTTTCTCCTACAAGAGGTATGGCCATGGTAAGAATCAATACCGTAATAAACTGGTCTGTTCTAGATGTGCAGAAGCGGATCACGAGGGCTTCGACTGCACAAATCCAATAAAAAGTTTGAATTGCGGCAGAGCCCACATGGCCTCTTCCAAATACTGTCCTGTCTTCAAAAAAGAAAAGCAAATGATAACGCTTAAATGCAAAAATAATATATCGTATCAAGAACCGAAACCTCTGGTCTCTGTCACGGATGGCCTTACTAAATCTACATCTGTGAATCTTCTCAAGAAACCCTCCGTTTCGGTAAGGGTTCAAACATCATTCACTTGGCCCTGGGAACAGAGAAGCTACAGAAACTGGTCTTGAAACCCTTGGGTAACACGGCCAGCTCTTCATCACAAACCGATATAAAAAAAAACCTTCTACTTTACCTGATTCTCCTGAGGTTTGTATATCTGATCACAAACCATGTGCAAATAAATCAAAATCCTCTACAGTCGTTGAATCTTCACTGAATGCAGCGAGTGATGAATATAAATCTGATAAAAGTCATAAAAGAGGTAAACCTAGTGGCCCAACAGAGCGGCCCTCAAAGGTCACTAAGAGCTGTATCCAAATTTTTAATAAGTTTGGATCGCCGTCGGACGTTGGTCCGTCAGCATCCGGTGCAGACCTGATGGATACATCATCTGCACCTACGACATCTCCCAGAAGATCTCCTAAGAGAGGTCGTCCCCGGTCCAATCAAAACCACCAATACGTCTTCCTCCGTGATTCCTCACACAAAATTATGCAGTGGAAATGTCGAGGTCTTAAGGTTAATTTTATTGAAATAACACAGCTAGTTCAATCTTTAAATCCTCTTGCCCTTTATCTCCAGTAAACTCACCTGAAGACATCTAACAAAGATAAAATAGCTTTGGAAAATTATACACTTTATAGCACCTGTTCCAATGAGGAAAAGCAAGTTTGTGGCATCTCCTCCATCTTTGTTAATAATAATGTTATTTACAGTCCTGTTGATCTTCATACGAAGCTTTAGGTTGCGGCCGTCCCGCGTTTCCTTATCGGAACCAATCACTTTATGCTCGGCTTACATTCCTCCTCATTCATTTTCGGAGTTGCATGATTTAAAAGAACAACTGCCAACTCTTTTCATAAATATGGGAGATTTTAATGCCGATAAACCCCTATGGGGTAGCAACGGTATAAATAATAATGGCAAAAACAGTAGAAGATTTCTTATGAAAAATGATCTATCTGATATAAATGATGGTTCTAATACCTATTTACATCCAGGTAATGGTTCTTATTCTGCTATCGATCTCACTATCGCGGATCCATCACTTCTCCAGGATTTTTCTTGGAAGGTGCATGACGATCTTTGTGGTATTTCCTATTGTCCTAGAGCATCTCACTTCTACATCCTTAGAACGCGTACCTAGGTGGAAGATCGATAAAGGAGATTGGATGGCATTTGAGATGTTCTGAGTGACATCACTCCAGAGAATTGCAATGCTGCAAATGATCCTTTGTTAAAATTTAATGAACAGCAGCCGATAGACCCATATCTAAGACCTGGACAAATCCGAAATCCAGAAGTAAACCCTGGTACGATAATGACTGTCTCAAAGCCAAAAAGGGCCGTAAAAGGCAGAGTGCAGATTTAATGATTGTCTTAACAATAATAATATAAACCAGGTTCGTATATTTAGAGCTGAGGCTCGTCGATTAAAGTTCAAGAGACGATCTTGTTGGCGGAACTTTGTTTAAGGCATTACTTCAAAAACACCCATGCGTAAGGTCTGGAACATGGTTTACACACTTAAGGGCAAAAATAATGAGACCAGAAACTAGCTGAAACAATATCTCAAAATCTTCATCTGAAAATTATTCTCCTGAATTTCAGCACATTAAAAACCAGAAGGAGAAAATTAAATTGCCCTTTTCTTCTAAGAATTTAGAAGACTATAATCCTCTTCTTTCGATTGAAGAACTTAAAACTTCATTCAAAAAGGCACACGAAGAGAGTAAGGCCTTGGAGTCATGACTGGCTATTGCAGTATAGGGTGGACTATTACAAACACTTCCGTATGGAGAGTGCATGGCCACTGTAAAAGCAAAACATCCTCACAAACAGAGTACGTTTGAGATCTATGTGCTGATCAGCAGTTTGTTTTTTCCCTGTTGTTGTATTTCTTATTTCGAGAACTCCAAGAAGCACCATATTTGCCGCCCCAGGACCTGATAGAAGTGAAACATCTACTATAAATGGACATGGCCTGATATGACAATATCCTCGATGATCCGAATGGCACAAGAGAAAATCCAAAATCGAAAGGATTGGCTTAAGTAGGGCAGATAATTCTGTTGCGACATCTTGTGGAAAGGGGAGGGAACCAGTTAGTAATAGATTACATACAACTACATTCGAGCCGCAATTTTTTGAACTTCTGATCAGCAGTTATATAGTTAGGCCTATTGTTCTTGTGGGTTTTTTTTTTAACTTGAACGGCCCTACGCCTATCAAAATACCCTTAAACTGAACTACTTAAGTACACAATCTGCAGTTTAGATTTGAGCGAAACATTTGTGTCATTGTAAATAAATTATTAAATATACGCTGAAGCAAATCTTACCCAATTCCGCGCTTTCACAGCTTGTGAATCCAGGTGACATCAAGCAGTCGACGAAGACCTGCAATTCTACAGCTCGGTCATAGCAGTGGTTTACATAGTAGGTTGGTGTTAAAAATTTGCAAGTTTCTTCTGTAAATGAAACAACAATCTGGAAACTTCAAATAGAACTGTACAACAGCAGTATGTAATATAAATACACAAGGAGGATTACGTAAAATTACCGTGCAAAGTGATGTTATCTTCTTACAGTGCAACATGATGTGAAACTTTACAGAACAATATATTTTATGATGGCAAATAATTGTAAATTTATGGTAATTTGTAGATACACACCACCGGAAAGTAAAGCAACAGTGAATGCTTGTATTATCGCACCGTAAACAGGTGTAAACCGACCAAGAGTGGAATGCACTGTAATATTTGACATTACTTTTCACTACATTTTAACATACAGTTTTTACAGTGCACTTCAGGTTTCTGCATCTGCAAGACACTACATTTACCGCCTTTCGGTCCTCCGTGGCCGAAGAGGTTTGTACGCCAGCAGAGCGTAAATTCTCTCTTGAATCCGATCGTTGAATCCGATCGTTGGGCGCTGTTGGAAGTTCAAGTTCAGCTCATACTGGCTTTCTCTCCGGTCGTACGCTTGAAGGTCTGACAGTAACCTGCGGATGGCCATGGGTTTCTCCGTCCGTATAAGTGGAATATTCTTGAATATGGCGTGAAAGACCAAGTAAATTAATAAATTATACAAATTTTTTTACAGGCTTCCGAAGTTGGCACAACAACTGTCATGACCCACCTCCTTTAGCACTAAAACATTTATCATTGTATGTAGTTACTAAAATAGAGAAACAATCAAAAGCACAGGTGAGGTAAAAGACTATGTCACGTCTGGCCTCCAAAACTGTCAGTTTAAAGGACGCATCTGGCTGATCGGGCATCTGTAATAAAGAAACAGAAAGTTGCAATTGGCATTTACTTCGGTAACGAACTGTCAGCAAACGACGCCAATAACTGTAAGCTGAGGGCACTGGTGTGCTAGACCAAACAGTAATCAGCAAGAGTCAAAGCAACTCTGAAGAGATAGTAAAAAGTGTAGAAAATCCAATACCGTGAGATATTTCCAGATACCAATGTCTGACATTCTTGAAATGCTCTTCATTTTATTTTATTTTCTTTCCAAATTTTTTTTATTTAAGAAGTCTTTCCCACGCAGCCCTAGCTGTATTTCAAATAAACCATCAAAGGGTCCCCATGTAATTCGTGTTTTTGGAAAACTATAGAATCTTGACGCTATTATACCACTTTCATTTCCTTTGATCGACTTTTCTAAGGCTGTGAAAATCGCCTTTAAAAGATTGTGGTGCTACGGATGGTGCTAGAAAGGAGCTTATGTTTGCCAGGATTGTAATACTATGGATTTTAGTGTATAAATTATTTATTTGCTGCTCATATAATGTTCGGATGATAATGAAGATTAGATATTAATGACCATCAACAGGTACAGTTGCACGTAATCAGGTTATTATGTATGAACGCGTTGTAAAGTTAAATGAATCAGTTCACATAGCATGGGAGCGCCGTTGAGTTATATTCAGGTTATATCATTGACCAAAATGCCAAAAAATTAATGTAAAAAGGAAAGACTTATTGAATGATAATGGATGTTAATTTACAGTACAGTGTGGCTAAAATGTTGTCGCTTTATTAAAGAATATATGAATGACTTCTCTCAATGCGTATCTTGGACAGTTGCTTTGATACACTCAAAAAAATAGTGTATCGGAAAGCTAATGGCTAATGGCCAGAAAATCAGCATGTTGGATTTTCATCGTGGGTCTGTCGAGAATAAGTGCAATGAAAACATTTCCTCGTGAGTGCACTATGTTAGCTACATGGTTACTGAGTGAAAAGGATACGAAATTATATGGGGTCATTCAACATTCTTTTGTGATATCGTGTCGTTGGCGTCATTGTTGCGTCACATTGTAACTGTTACGTCATAGCATTCTCGCTACTGTTCTCGCTACAGGGCATAGAGAAATACATGTCTACCTCATGGCAATTTCTGTACAATCAAAAGCAGAGGAGTGATGAGGGATAAATATGTAAATAGTAAAGTAAAGAAATAAAATTTGTTTATTTGGATGTGTTTTAACTCCGTACTAAAGAATATTTGGCTTACACCTCGGTGGTCAGCATCGAAGCGAGAGCTAATCCACAGGTTGATAAGAATATTTCACTTACTTTTTATTTCATCAGTGTTTAACAGAGTGCTCAAGAATTTTCATCTGTTCCATTAGGTTAATTGTTGTCTTATGGTAATATGACTCTTAAAAGACACCGGCCATTTTTTGTAAGGCTATGCCCAGAAGATATGTCCCGCTTAATTTATGTCATGCGCTTTTATTAGTTTATCACTTTTTAAGGATTGCCCGTTGATTATTTTCCAACCCGAGACGTCGGTAGACATCGTTATACTTCGGGTATTTCAGACTGTTTACCTCAGTGAGCTTCCGGGATATTCTTGACCGTACCACATTAACTGACATTAACTTTAGGTTCGGTAGATTATTGACTCGTATCTTGCTTAGCTTTACAGTTCACTCTCGTTATTCACCATACGCTTTAGATTTTATTTATTTATTGTTTATGATCCTTCAACTTTCCTCGCTTAGTTTTAAATTCCCATAGATGGTTCATCTTACCGTCTTTACATTATATTTTCTTGACTAGTAGCGTCTTTAATTTAAGGTTTAATTTATACCGATCTTTCAATGAAACTCGTTCAGTTTTAGCGACACATACCGTCCTTTATCCTATACTGTAGACAAGATTCCCGACACTTGTATTAACGTATGCATCTGGCAAACTCTTGGACTTGGTCATACCGTCTTTATATCCCACAGATTCTTGACTCGTACCGTCTTACTATTATTCTGGAAATTTCGTCTCCACTCAGACCTTCTTAAAAAATTATAATGAAGACGCCTCAGGACACGTTAACATTCCCACTAGTAAGTTGTATTTTAAGAAAAACCCCGCGCATTTGCTATGTATTTCAATACATGCATAGGTAATTTCTCCCCGGGTTTGAACGAGCGTATTTCGAGTTCAAATCCAACTACTACAGCGTTGGTTTTAATCACATCGGTTTTTATTTCACGAGTATCGATCCCCAGTGAAGGACAACTGAAGCCAATTGTATAATACGACTGCTTGTCAAGGTGACACAAAATGACACGTAGCGTTTGTGAAGAACTACAACATTCAGGATTTTAGAGTTCAAATCCAACACGAAGTGTTTATTTACTTCCTTATTTTATTCATTTTTTGATCCACATTTATTCAGTCTCCATTTTTATTACTCCATCACTTCGTACCCTCACTGTCACCTCTGACACAAACCGTTACGTATCCAGTCATTCCACCACACCACAGGTATTAACATTCAGGTGTTTCACCAGTGTCAACCTCTCCGGGCATCACAAATCGTCCATTTCTTCCAAACCATCAACATCCCATAAAAATCCATACCAACAAAAATACATGAAAACGTATAAGTTAATATTACAATCAATATATCAATCAATACATCCAACATGTCACACCTCACATCTGGCACATTTTTTAACTTTTACGTATAGGGACAATACCGATTTGTTACATAACAAGGCACCTTTGCTACCTATGCATGCACTGTGTGATACAAATTGTGTGATACTAGGTGGATTCCGATAAAAATTTAACAGTCCTTGTGTACACCTTCTCACGATTTTGAAATTGGATTTTTTTATGTTATGCCTGGGAAGTCGAATGTCTAATCGCACATGTACACCGTGGGGCTTAGCTATTACGCCTTTCGGACATGTGGTGTATTAGGTAGGCAAGATATCACATTCCTCAAGATGACATCAGGTAGGTTTAGAGAAAGGAATCCGCCGAAAGTTTTTGTGCTCCTTACAATGGACAACCAATGAGTCCTGTTACAAGGGTTGCTGCTCTTGGAGCCAATTTTTCCGGAAAAAGTGATGGTAAAAGAATGTAGCGTTTGTGTCTTAATAGCATGAATCAGATTAGCAGACTAGGTTGCTCGGCCATGGTTATGATTCTGCACTTAGGAGGTGATAGTGAATATAATCATGTCCATAATTTGTCATTATGTGATGTTCACCACTAACGTGTTAGTGCGAGCATTGGTGCGACCATGCAAGATCTGTCTGGACCCCTTACGATTTGGAATAGGTCAGAAATGTTGAACATGACCATCGACCGTGTCCCGATTGATTTATGTGTGATTTGAGCGTTCCGCAACTAGATCATAGCCCTGTCGCATTTGCGGCGTGAGCAGGCCTTTAATGATATCGCAGGGCAAGCGCTGCTGATTGCTGGTACCTCGACAATAAAATAGGGCGTTCTGCTGTTACTGGGGCTTGATAGACAAGTATAAAACAGGACCATAGAAACCGCCTCGTGGCCTCGTGATTTGAGCACATGAATGTCTTTTATTAAGAAGTTGTCCAATTCTACCTTTTTACTTATATTTCATTTTTCAATTTTTACTTTTTTTGTGCATTTGAAGTTTGTAGTGTAAATACTCTACAATTATACAAGACGTTGAAACCGGTCCACAGCGGGATGGCGTGCGGCTAGAGTCAGGCCTGTTAAAGGCTAACACCGGTTTGGGGAGCGGATCTGCCATCTTAGCATGTTGGGACCAACAGGCGGGACAACATGGGAAGGCCTAGTGGTTGGCAACAATGATTTTAAATACTAATTACTTGTTTAAACTTCTCATTACCTGGACATCCTGGATTGATCGGATAGCAGGTTTGTATCTCATACACTATCCGATCAGCTCTGTGTTTGTGTTAGGTAAGTTTGTGTTAACTTGCACTAAAATTCTTGTAATATGTAATCATTCTACTACGGTGGTGACATTCTCAGTTTTGCTCAACTTTTTTTTGACGATCATCATCTTTAGCATATCTTAATTTTATACTCATCAATTCGACCGTAATATTATTCTTATTACCTATGTATATAAATAGATATCGTATACACCATGAGCTCCGTGTTTGTGTTCAATTTTTCAGAATATGGCAACGATTACCAAGTCAACATTATAGGAAAGTGTCGGAGATTAAACCGTCTTTGCTATACTTTTTAAAGCGTACAAATCCCCAAAACCCATACGTTGTTGTTGTTGTTTCGCTTCGACTGTCTACTGTTAGGGCCATAGCTCTTTGTTTCCCGACTGCGTCAATAACGAAGACATTGAGAAAATTGTCATCTTTTCCTGATATTTATAAATAGTAATTTAGGTCATATATATTTTGAAGCTAATTGAACAATTCTGATCAATTATTCAACCAATACGATAACTACAGAGCTGCCACTTAGCCGGATAGCCCCCAGACACTTTAAAGTAGCTCTCCCACGAGATCGATTTATCTCAGGACAAAAGGCCGACTTACTCGTGACAAAAATTGGGATAATACCTGTTGTTGTCATGTACAGTCCTAGTGTTTATTCGAGGTTAGCCTTGGTTGGTTGGGATTAGAGGAGAACCTAAGTACGAGCAAATCAGGACTGTAGTAGGACTACAGGAAGATACTGCCACGACTTGTTCCCGTCTAACCCCGATCTTTCTACGGCCAGCCCAGAGTGAAGTAAGAGTGTAGCAGTACAGATGCGCGACCTGTACGACTTCTCCACGAGTAGTAGTATTTCTCAACGATATTAGATATTAACCATGTGATCATTTTTGTTCAAAATGGCTACGTATCTTGACATCTTGACAGAATCACACGAGGAAGAGGTTATTTTGTATGGTTCTACGACAGACACAGGAGTATTATACGAAAACAGTAGAACATGACGGCGACAACAATACCACTAATCGACGAGCGTTCAACCAGTATACAGGAGTGGTACAACTTTACCACCACAAGGTCACGACTGTTCCAGGTCTAACGCACGAGCCTAACACGAGTTTTCCCCGATCGAGAGACAATGTCGACAATACGACTGTACTACGACAACAGTAGGACTGCAGCGCGACTAGTACTACAGCGCCCCGGGTACAATCACTGCTCTACGACTACATCACGTTATATTTACAACTTAACACCAGTACTGAAAATTGTCAACATGTTCAAAAAAATAAACCCGACTCACCAGGAATCGGCCAGATTAGCACGACCTTGCCAGGAGAAAGTCACGACAACTCCACGACCTTTCGCCGACAACGCCCAAGTCTCCCCGACATTTCGTTAATATCTGGGTCTCTGCTACACAAGAGTGCCTAGTTCCACTCAACCCGGGATTAGGGGACGTGTGTTCATCGTGTTGAATGTATTCACGACGTTGGATATACGAACAGATGCAATAAAAGAGCAACTGAGATACATATTTGATCAACGATACCATATATAATAAAGTGGTTCCATGATTTGGAAACTGATTTTGTTCATCCGCCGAGAATATTTATTACTCCCTTTCTGATTGGTACACCAAGAACAGAACAGGACGGAGACCTTTCGATTCCGTACTCACAATTTTATTAAGAATGAGTATGTGTGTGGTTCTGAAATATATAAATAGATAGCAAATAGAATACAAATAGAATGTTATTTAAAAATGTTATCAGTTTAATTGTAAAGCATGCATTAACAATATAGAACACTCTTTTGAACATTTAAATGCTTGAATAAAATCTGTAACCAATTTGTGTTGCACTCGAGCATGTAAATTGTATAAGTTTCAAATTTGTAGGCCTATACCTCACACTGTGCTTATTTTTATGACTTCACCCATTGCTAATCTCAAACGATAAAATGATAACAGGAAAATACAAACTTAATGCGGTAGCTTTCCTGAAGAGTAAGTCTCCTAGGCTCTAAAAGAACGCCTTGCAGAGGCCGCGTACTGAATTCAAGCATGCCTGAATATACCGTGAATTGCTCTTATGTACAACCACTGCAGTGCCCAGATACAGGGGTTAACCTTGGCGGAACAGATACATCCGTTTCGCATCATAAACCAAGGACTGAAGAGGGTATCGTGTTAGCTAGCTTAAATCACAAATTACATTGCGTACGGACACGCAGTCGGACCTCAAGGGTTAATGGTTATTGTTCTGTGAAATACAACACATTCCCCAATTATGACTTGAAGGGAAATTACAAAAGTCAACAAAGCACTAATACTTTCAGACACTGTGACCTTTCTCGCTGATCTGTGCTTTTGTGTCACTTATTTTCCTTTGTAAAAGCCCCCTACTAGAAGACGGGTGACCACAACCGCGTGTCGCATATACAGTCGTTACATCACATTGTAACTGATACATATGGTGATCCTGGCGGAACAAATACACCGGCTTTGCATCATAAACCAAATGCTGATGAGGTTGTCATATTACCCTGTTTAAATCACAGATTACCATGTGTAATGACACATTATCAGGTGTCAGTTTTTTAAGTTTTCTTGGCAAAAGAGAATGAGATTGTCCTCCGAAGACTAAATGGTCGGAGTATATTGTATGTCACGCGGATGCGCTAAGTGCAGTGACATAGGAAACATTCGAACCTGGTCCGATAGCACAATAATAAGGATTTTCCTAAGCGTTCTAAAATTTTGAGCCAGAGTTCAGTCCACAAACCTCGCCTAATCGCATCTAGCCTGATCAGGTTGTCCTGGATGTCCTCCACCCGGTAATGTTTGCCAATAGTTGCATGAGAACAAATACAGGGACAAATACAGAGACATAGAGGAGCGGCTAGTTTTGAAGGAATGCTGTTCAATGCAATTTTCTTGCGAAATAATAAAAAAATACTCTAACTATATATTTACAATGGACTGCTAAATGTGATTACAAAAACCAGACGTTGCAAGAAAGCTGAAAAGGAGATCGGTACCAAGGACTGATTGATTATTTATAAATATTTCGCCTAAATGACGCTTTATGCTGGGAAGGAAGAGAGTAGAGTCCAAGGCAATACCGCACGTCACAGGTAACTGCCGAACGTCCTGACATGACAACATTCAACCCAACGCGAGAGATATGTATTAGAGCTTCTATAACCACAGTAAACAAGGGTTTCAAGCAGTGTAGATGTGTGGACAGCTCAGTCAGCGAGGTTCCCGACTAAGCGATAATACTTGACAAAACGTTGTAAAGTATGTTATCAAATGTTTTCTGTACATGCAAAAATTGTTTGAAGGAAGAAATATTCAGACACGGTGAATAACTGGATGAAGTTTTAAAAGTGTCCCCTTAAAGCTGATTGTCGTTTTAAGTTTATAGCAAGTGTACAGTTTTACATCTTTCGTAAAATAAGCAGTGCTTAAAATTTATGCTTTTCTTTTTACTCCCTGTGTGGACTGACTCGGAAAGAAATGGCAATTTTGTACGAAAGCGTTCCATTTACGACCTCTGAAATTTGATGATAAAGTTTCTCACCATAGTGAGAAGCTGGACCCTACGGCTTCAAATTACTTATTTAAATGAAAGATAAGTGAAATTCCTGTGCCTTGTCAAGGTGCTGTAAGTAGGAATTTTCTCCCATTACCCGATCCCAAAGCATTACAAGATCTTTTTATTTATGGATAGCTTTTGCTTGTCAGCGTGTAGATTTAGCAACTTAAGCAGCGCTTCGCTTTGCATGAAAGAATAGAAATGGAACCGCCTGTCTAAAGTCATTACAATGGGTCGAAATCCCAAGAGTGCATATTATTCCTACGAAACAGAAGTCGAGTGTCGAGTCTGTAAAATGGTTCATTCAAGATATCTGTTATATTCGAGAGACGAATTGTGTCGCAATTACCGAAATAACCTCGCTCCGATCCGTACTAACTTTTCTGTTGATGTAGGCGGACAGTTTTTCATGGTTTATTTTAACTGATACATGGGGTACTTGTTGATATGATTTATCATTACATACTATTTCTCCACTACATGGCTTTCCAGTGTTGAAATTTAGACACCTCATTCAATGATGTCGAGTTAGTAAATTTTAATGATATATGCTGCCTCTCCCAGGCTTTCATGGTTGTAAATGCCATGACGCTTGATCGAACCATGCTTCCACTAGTTAAGATTCCAGACTGATCTCCTGCTTTTTCCATCTTACAAAAGAAATCACGATGCATATTATCTCATTATCAATTGTAACTTCCATTTTGAAATGAAAAATGGAACGCATATTGAGTTTTCATCTTGTCACGGAAGTACATTCAAAGAGATAACGGTGCAGGTGCAGTTATTTCCAGTATAGAATTGACTGCGTTGGTCCATGACTCTAAAGGTATTATATTTTGGGGATTGGAATTTAATGCCAAGAGTGAATTTTTTTACTTAAGTCACGGCGGTCAGGAATACAGAGTGTTGACGGTTTACAAGTGCGTCGGTATGGAACTTGATAGCTCTATGACATCTGCTTTAATGGTATCCAGGGCGTCATGCAGAAACCAACCAGAACCTTAGAACGTGGTTCCAAGTCCCATTCATCCTGCCAAAGGCAAATTTATTTAAGAATGTTAGATTTAAAATTAGCATAAGGAATATTAATCTTAGACATGGGTTTATGTAGGACAGCTTTGGCCTCCCTGTCTACGACTGTGTTTCCATAGATACCAATATGACTTGGTATCCAACAGAATAAATTATCTTTACCTCTTTAGATTTGTTTTCTATGTATGACTAATATTAATGGGTTTTTAAATGGGGCCACACGTCATATGGTGTGCCTTTTACATGAAGTTTTAAGTTCTTCAGTCGAAAGAAGAGGATTGTAGTCTTCTAAATTCTTAGAAGAAAAAGACAATTTAATTTTCTCCGTCTGGATTTTAATGTGAAATTCAGGAGAAATATTTTCAGATGAAGATTTTGAGATATTGTTTCAACTAGTTTATTGACTATATCATGAGGCAAAGTTAATAAACTATCACCGTCCATTAAATGCTGAATTCTGGCTTTATAATTTTTTGTGTGAACCATGTTCCAGACCTTACGCATGGGTGTTTTTGACGCATTGCCTGAAACAACGTTCAGCCAACAAGAATGTCTCTTGAATTTAATTAATCGACGAGCCTCAGCTCTAAATATACAACCCTGGTTTAAATTATTATTATCAGGACAATGATTTAACCTGCGCTCGGCCTTTTAATACTCATTTATAGCTTTGGGAAGTCATTATTGTACCAGGGTTTACTTCTAGATTACGGATTTGTCGATGTCTTAGATATAGTTCTATCGGCTGCTGTTAATATAAGTTCATTAAATTTCAGCAAAGGATTATCTGCTGCATAGAAATTATCTGGAGTGATGTCATCCTCACAGAACATCTGAAATGCCATCCAATCTGCTTTATCGAACTTCCACCTAGGTACACGTTCTAAAGAATTAGAAGTGAGATGCTCTAGGACAATAGGAAAATGATCACCACCGCAGAGATCATCATACGCCTTCAACGAAAAATCTTTGAAGTGGTGAAGTGGTGGATCCGCGATAGTAAGATCGATAGCAGACTATGAACCATTACCTGCATGTAAATAGGTATTAGAACCATCATTTAAATAACATGGTTCATCTATGGATAAGAAATCTTCTACTATTTTGCCATTATCATTCATATTATTACTACCCCATACGGGTTTGTGGGTATTAAAATCTCCCATGAAAGGAATTGGCAGTTGGTCTTGTAAATTATGCAACTGCGAAAATGGCAAAGACCAATGAGGACAATTCCACTGTATAATTTTGTCTAAGGAAGGCATCATGGAGGAAGACGTATAGGCGACTTATATTTGGACCGGGGACGACACTTTTTGGGGCATCTTTTAGGAGATCTCGTAGGTGCACGTGATGTATCCATCAGGTCTGCACTGGGTGTTGAGGGATCAACGTCCTGCAGAGATCCAAACTCTTAATAAGTTTCCAGTGGCCTTAGAGGGACGCCCCAAAGAAACCACTAGATTTATCTCTTTTTTCGTTCTTAGTAGGCTTATGTTTTTCCCGCAGAATTTTGTACAGAATCAACGGGCTTACAGGATTTAGATTCATTTGTACCGATTTTTTCGTCAGAAAACGTATGAGATTCAGGCGACGTGACGCTTTTTGAAGTCAGTTTTATGTCGGTTTGAGAGGACGAGCTGGCTGTGTTACTTATGGGATCTATGACCAATTTCTGTAGTTGCTCTCTGCCACTGGATCAAGTAAATGATGTTTGGAAGCCTACCGAAACGGAGGGCCTCTTGACAACATTGGTATATGTAGATATAGTAAGGCCGTTCTTGACAGAGACCAGACGTTTCGCTTCCTGATATGATGTATTGTTTTTACATGTTAGAGTTATGAGTTCTTTTTCGAACAGAGTGACATGGTTTAAAGAGGCCATATGAGCTTCACCGCAACTGAAACACTTTATCGGGTTTGTGCAGTGAAAACCCTCATGACTTGCTTGCGCACACCTACAGCGCACCAGGTCATTACGGCGTTGACCCCTGCAATGGCCAGACCTCTGGCAAGAGAAACACCGAGTACGGTTAGGAATAAACAATTCCACCAGCATACTGTAGGGTCCAATAAATATAGATGTTGCGATAGACGTTAACCCCTTTTTAATATAAATATTAAAATTAAAATTAGCCCCTTTTTAATATAAATGGGGTTAATTTTCTTGTTTACCTGATTCTCGTTCTTATTAGATATCACTTCAAAGGATGGGAAATAATCATTTGCCGATTCTATATCTAGTTAAATCTCGTTTTTCCTTTTCCCCCCACAACTGTCGACGGCTGTGATAAGGAAGTAGAAACATTTGAAGAATGTCAGTTAAAAGAAGACATAAGAAAACGGTTTCATGACTCCTAGTGCCGTGTCTCTCACCGGCGCCAGAGTGCCATTATATGTACGACGAAACCCCTCTTGCGAGTATCCAGCAGAAAGAGAGAAGAGAGTTCCACGCCATCCTCGATAAGATAGATTTTCGCTCATACTCGAGCAGGTCGAATCTAATAAATTAGACACGGCCTCCTAGATTGACCCTACAGCCACAGCTCACACATCCGAACCTCTCACCAAACACTGAAAATAGTGAATTTATACCATAGCTAGATATATGAAGGTTGATATCCGGACATGGCGTGATCAGCCGATTGATCGGAGCGGGTCCTCCCACCGCCCTTCTTTGGGGAAGTAAGGGCCGAAGTGGAGTGTTGGGCGTGAGGATCTCGCAAGACCGACCCATCCTCAGCCACTAGGATCCCGCCCTCCCACATCACGGGTCGCAACCCACGGCAAACAGGTTGCCTCTTTTTGTCACCTTGTACGATAAGGCCGGGGAGGCTGTGGAATTATTCTGTTCACCGGTAGCACACGGGAGAGCCCTAGGTTAGTCGCTTCGTAAGACAAGCTTACCTACAGAACTGGAGTCCTATTCTTTTCATTCCCGGAAACCCCACGAAAGGCCCATCGCAATATTGTCTTGTTTAAGCAAAGTCTTTGAACGTATTGTCTTCAAGCATCCGTATAACTTTTTTCTCATTCGTATCTCTCCATATCAGTATGGCTTCTTGCCTTCAAGATCCACCGTCTCAAAATGATTAGATATATATTTTTACATTGCCCAGGTACTTGATAATGGTCAGGCAAAAGTAATCTTTCTAATCTAACCCCTGTCTTTAAATTAGCTAACATCGTCACCTCTTCATGACCCTAACATCTTGGTGTTACTGTATCTCAGAACGAATCATTGAATGAACGTGCTGAAATTATCACAGGAGTTGCCTTCAAAAAGCGAAGTGTTTTCTCTGCACTCATATATAAGTCGGACAGAAAAAGCTTGGAGACAATGTACAAAAGTTTTGTTATGCTAGTCTGGAACATGCAGAAGTTGGGATAATCTGACAGAAATACAAGTTGAACGCATTAAAAGGATTCAAAAGGACTGCTTATGCACAATAACAGGATCAACGCGTGGTGTTTCCACTCAATTGTTATATGAAGAGTATAACACTGCACAAAATTCTCTATGAGACACCATTACATGTTCTTAATCGACCTCCACCTTTGGTCTCCGACCGCAATCCTTATCAAATTAGAACAAATCATAATATCACTCCCTTTCGCTGCGGAACGAAATTTTTTCGAAAAACATTCTTTCCTGCAACAACAATGACTCGAACCCACCACCTAGTGAAATTAAAATGAAAGAGAATTTAAACAATTTTATAAAGAAAATCAGTATTTACTTTAGACTTCCTGCATTTCCTTGTCCTCAGTATTACATTGTGCCTCGATCAGAGAGTATCATGTTGTGTCGCTTGCGTAATGGATGCAGCTCACTTAAAGATGTTCTTCTGAATAACTACTTAAATGATGATCCTTTCTGTGGCACGGGTAATGAAACAACTGAGGATTTCTTTTTATCTTGTCCACTTTATAATGAACAACTAGTGCGGCTGAGACAAAACATTTTTCAGCTGGTTATACGATGGATATTACATCAACCATAACTTTATTTGGTTGTGCTGGTGTTAATAGCCAACTTAATAAAACTATAACCGAACACGTTTGTAATTTGATTCATTATTGTCCATAAATTCTACCGTATTTTCAAAATATTTCACTGTGTTTAATTTGGTGAAAAAATCTGAAAAATATCAGAGAGGATCTTTTTAGTTAAAGGGTCTTTTTGACTGATCATGACTTTATTTTTCTGGGGTCTAGGCCTTTGAGCAAAACTAGGATACACTGTGAACAAACAATATGACAATGATCTCACAGGTATAACAGATGGTATGGGAAGGCGTCAGTCGTATGTGAGCGACACTGCACTTCAATCAACATAGAAGACAAACATCAGCTGTTCTTGAGACCGAAATAAAACACCAATCAGACAAATACTAACATAAATCAAGAAACAACACCTGGGACCCTTCGGTAATGAAGATGTTACTACGGTACCATGTTGTTTCGAGTTCTCATATGACACGTCTGTTACAGCTATGCGTTGGGGTTTTAACCAGGACGACCAGCTATATGTGGCTAGAATTTCTCTAAAAAATCAGCCTGTGGTGGATTCAGCCTGAAGTGTATCCAACAAACAAATGCCCTATACTGAAAAGAGTTGAAAGCATGAAGGCTTAAAACCTCGTCCATCACCAGAGTTAGTTATTTATGAAAACAATAGGGCCATGTACTAAATTCTTAGTGTAGTCATTTCAACGTAGGCAATAGATGTAAGGATTACATCACAGAGAATAAAACCAGAGCAACGAAGACTTTGTGATAGTAGAAAACTGGTTACACGTAACCGATAAGATACGGACTCGTGACAGTTTACCTCAGGTAAGGTTTTATTCTAACTATGTGGCAAGTAATAACTGGCACGCCCCCTGGCATCATGGATTAGATATGAATGAATGAATGATTATGGCTTAACATCACATTGGCAGTATCTCTGCCATATCGTGGGGAGAATATGTTGAAGCTAGGAAGCAGTTAAGTTTTCAACGTGATGTGATGAACAGGAAAAAAGCAAAATAAAACAGACGAACATTTTTGGAAAAATAGCTAAACAAACTAAACCTCACTTAAAAATCAAAAAACCACTATTTTCGTAATATAAACTGAACTAATATACATTTTGTATTATACATACTTTTATGACATACAATGGAAGTCCTTAATATAAATTATATCATGTGATATAGGCCAACGGCTTTCAAAAATCTTATGACAGCATCGGCAGCGACGTGGTTAAACAAATGGCTGTTATATAGTCGACTGAGTAGTACCTTTCCCGGACATGGGCAAAGTCCACACAGTCAACAAGAATATGTTTTAATGCCGTATTGGGCATCACATCCACCACACTCGGGAGCACTGGTCGCATCCAAGATGAAATTGTGTGTTTGAGGTTTTTAACACCTCGTTAAAACGACTTGGTCTCTGCGAGACATACCAAGGGTATAAGAATTATGGTTAATGACAGGGTGGATAGCATGCAGGTTGTTATGAACCTGCAAGCCCCATTCACCCTGCCAAGGCGACGAATTTAACAATATTAGATTTCCGTGGATACCAATATGACTTATCAAATCGAATATAATATCTTTGCCCCTTTTAATTAACTTTAAAGGTAACTGAATGGCATATATTTCTAATATTAATGGATTTTTAAATTTATTATTTCCTATTGCCAAAAGGCAGGGCAACGAGTCACTGTTTATCACTGTTCTCTGAGCACACCCAGAAGACACATATGATAAAGCCAGAAGTATAGCTCTGCCCTCGGCAGAAAAAATTGAAGATGAAGGTGCAAGACGAAGAGACGTGACCCGCTGATCTAAGACAGCTGCAGCAGCAACCCTGTTCCCATCCTTTGACCCGTCGGTATATATGAATTTATAATCCGAATAATTAGCCTTCATTTCAGTAAAACTTTGCTGAATTATCAAAGGATTTGTATTTGTTTTGTGATGTTTACGTAGATAAAATATCAATTTAGGTTCTGGAAGAAGCCGGACAGGAGACTCCGGAAAAGAAACCTGAGCTATATCCTCAAGCTTCATGTTGGCTTCGACAATGTGGTCCCGAACACGAACACCGAACGAACGGATCTTGTTACGAGGATAGAGTATTTGCCTACATATAATGAATTGAAAACACAGGTGTGAGCAGGGTTTCTTGGATGTGCTTTAAGCTTAGTAGCATATTGAAGGCTGAGTTTTATACGCCTGTGATGTAAAGAAGGCTCGTTAGCCTCTGCGAATAAACTTTCTACGGGTGAAGTTCTAAAAGCACCAAAGCTGAGCCTCAAACATTGGTGGTGGAACGGATCCAACATTTTAAGATATGATTTCCTACCGGACCCGTAAATGACGGATCCATAGTCCTATTTAGACCTCACCAGAGAGCGATATAAATTAAGTAAAACTGATCGGTCAGCACCCCAATCGGTGCTAAACTCGACCTTAATTATATCGAGAGCCTTTGTACATTTAGGTTTAAGCATTTTATACAGTATGAAAGATAAATTTTGATAAAATATTACCCTAAAAATATAGTTTCTCCAACAGTTTTCTCTGGTTCATTATAACATTTTAGCTAGGGGTCTAGACGAAGTGCCGTTTATTACAGCATAGACGTAGAAAATCTAAAGCCATCGGCAATTTCCCATTCCTCAATCTTACTGTAACAAAGCTGCACTTGCCGCTCGATGTAATTCATATTTTTAGCACGATAGCATATAAGGAAATCATCTGCATACAAAGAACCCTCTGCGCCAGATATCAATGTGCTAGCCAAGCTATTAATGTTTATGCTGGACAGTGTTGGTGAAAGAATACTGCCCTGGGGCACACCCAGGTCCTGCACATGAGAGTCAGAAAGAGTGAACCCCACCCGTACCTAAAACTGACGATCAGATAAAAATTGAGATATAAATACAGGTAAGCGACCCTGTAATCCCATATCAGAAAGTTCCTCGTGGTGTCGTAGGCCTTTTCAAGGTCGAAAAATATCGACACCACACGCTCATTATTAAGAAATCTACTACGGATAAAAGTTTCAAATCGAACAAGGTCATCTAAAGTAGAACACTGCATATTAGACAATAGGTTGTTTGTCTCAAGCAACCAAACAAGCCTGTCATTTATCGTCCGTTCCCTAGTCTTACAGACGCAACTAGTTAAGAGCTATGGGACGGTGATTACTTGAATCAGTGCTATCCTTGCCTGGTTTTGGAACGGGGATAATATACGCATCCCTCCATGAAAATTACGAATTATCCAAATATGATAATTAAGTCCAGGAGAGTCTATAGTGGCTCGGATGGTAAATGATTCAGAAGCTTATAATATATATTATCCGGGCCACACGCATTATCGTGTGCCCTTTTCAATGAAGTTTTAAGCTCAATGGAAAATACACGATTATAGTCTTCTAAATTCTTAGAGCAAAAGGGCAGTTTTATTTTCTCCTTCTGGTTTTTAATATGTTGAAATTCCGAAGAATAATTCTCAGATCAAGATTTCTGAGATATAGTTTCAGCTCGTTTATTGACTATGTCACGTTGTGAACATAATAAACTATCACCATCTTTTAAATCCTAAAGTTTGCCTTTTTTGTTTTTGCGCTTAAATTTCTGAACCACGTTCCAGACCTTACACATGGGTATTTATGGCGTAATGCCTGAAACAACGTTCAGCCAACAAGATTGTCTCTTGGACCTAATTAATCGACGAGCCTTAGCTCTAAATATACGAACCTGCTGCGAATTATTATTATTAGGACAATGATTTATTCTGCTCTCGGCCTTTTTACGATCCTTTATTGCTTTGTGACAGACATTATGGTACCAGGGTTTACTTTTAAGTTTTGGATGTGTCATGGTCTTAGGAATGGTTCTATCAGCTGCTGTTAATGTAAGTTCATTAGATTTCAGCAAAGGATCATCTGCAGCATTGAGATTGTCTGGAGTGTTGTCAGCCTGACAGAACATCTCAATTGCCATCCAATCTTCTATCGAACTTCGACCTAGGTACACGTTCCTGGAGAAGTGATGGATCAGTGACATCGAGATCGATAGCAGAATATGAATTATTACCTGGATGTAAATAGGTATTGAAACCATCATTGAAATAACATAGTTCTTCTTTGGATAAGAAAGGATAGTTTACCCTTATTATTTATATTATTACTGCCCCATAGGGGGTTATAATCATTAAAATCACCCATAATTATGAAAGAGGATGGCAGTTGTTCAATCAAATTATGTGACTTACACACTGACGAAGACTAGAAGAATGAGGAGGAACATACTAATATACCAAACACAAAGTTATTGTTTCTGATCAATAAACACGGACGGCCACAGTCTCCGTATCTAGGGCAACATGACTGTGAATAATATTATCATTCACGAAGATAGCGGGGCCTCCTCAAGCTCGCTCCTCCTCATCAGAATAAGCAGCCAGGAGGCTGATTGGACTTTATATTGGGAGGCTCCCCACCCCGCAGGGAACCCCCCCCCCAACACTGTTCCGGTCAATTTCTGCTGCATATCCAAGCCATATGGTGTTCGCGTACATAAACTTTTGTCAATTGCTTATTGTTGTGATCGCTGACGCCATCCAGGGGGCGCTGTAGTGACCCAGTATTGTGTGGGTGTGTCACGTGACGAGACCTATATAAGTGGCTGACACTGCTGCTGCTTGGAGTTGAGCTGGAGAAGCTCGGATACACCGCTAGGATTTCCTGCATAAGGAAAGGTCTGTAAGGGTCTGTAATAAGACCGATAAAATCAGTTCAGACTACCATATGAACAAGACAGTTTTCTCGGAAGCTTTCCTGGGTTTCGGCGACAGCTGGTTAGAGCACTACGGCTCCAACCAAGCGGGGCCAGCAGACTGTCCGACAGGACTACAGTGTTGAATAAACTCTTGAAACTGCATTTTCGGAGTCTGGGTTGGTTAATCACAATAGCGCAATTCGTTACCGGGTACGTAACATTATGTAGACAGACATCGTTCACAGCATATAGGAGAGCAATAAGGGACAGCTCACCACCCTCCCCGGCCCAGGCTTTCCTATTAGAGATAGGGTATTGCTGATATACCAGCACAATCCAACACGCCCAAGGGACACAACACTTGCAGGTGGTTCACGTTGAGCTCAACAGATCTCTGCGGTAAAAGCTGCCTTGGGCATTTCTGTAAGGTTCACCTGGCAAGATTGCGTAAGGGCTCATGTACACAGCCTTGCCGAATCTGCGGGGTTGGTGTACCTAACAAAGGCTTTGTCTCGGATATCAAAATGGGCGGCGGCGTGATCAGAGGGCATGGCAGAAACAGTTGGCACGTCTGACCGCTATTGAAATTCCTACTTAGAGACACGGTCCCATTTGATATACCCATCCAGTCGATGTGATATGAGGGAATGGAAAATTCCCATTTAAAGGCGAGGTTCCATATGATATACCCATCCAACAAACACGACTACTATGAATGACTTGATCGAACAGATTCCTGCAGAGTACGAGCCTGGGTATATTTTCGATGAACCTATCCCGAAATACGCTGAAAACCGCCTCCATCGGCCGTTGAGGCCACAACGACTTTTCATCGACATAGATGTCCCTCTCCCGGTCCAGCCAATGACTGAAGACTGGGTTGAGATGCCAAAGACGAGTTAGAAGTCCATGGCGCCACTGCGGTCTTCTCCACGTGGAAGCGGAGGACCCAATCGACATCGGCGATATTGAAATCGCAGATGGTATACATCTTAGAGCTGGCCGACTGGCCTTGGAAGCTCGCATAACTCATGCGAGGGCGGCTCAGCTTCTCACCGCGCTTCCTGGGGAGGACGAGTTCTTATTCTGAATCAAGTTCCTGCATCAGCAGAACGAAGGCGACTGGGTTGTTTGACCCAATCCGCGCTGACAGGAAAAAGAGGAGGGCGTCATCGAGATAACGAGGGATACCAAGCCAAGCACTCTCACTGGAATCGACAGCTTGTTCTATCAGAAGGCCTATCCTATCACCGCGGTTGTGTATGTGATCTACCCCGTCAGAGATTCATACCCTGCCAACTTAGCCGCACTGAGGAATGGTGACCTTAACTGTGTGGCTCTAACAGTTGTGGAGTACTTCTAGGGCACCTTGAGGGGTCACGGCCTCACTCCCGCAAGGCGCCAGAATATCCAGGAGTGGGAGGAGACGGTGCATAAAACGAACGATACGTTCGATGATGTGGCTGAACTGGAAAGGGGTCTCAAAAGGGTCCATCCTGCGGGACAATGCGGGCGTGGACATCTACAACAGTAGGAAGTACAAGGGTTGGCATAGAGTTCATTTGCCACAACACCCACACCTGGTCCAAAGACCTTCAATTTCCCTAAAGCAGAGAAGGGTGCCGTGTGGCAAGCCATACGGGAAGCCACTCGGGGTGAGCCATTAGCTGTCTGGCTGCTGGGTGGGCAAGGCAGGCAGCTCGGTGTCGACCAGTTAGTGCTAGTACAGGACGGCCGCATCTACAGGGCAGTGAGGGCCCACGAGATCCTCAAAACAATCTGCACCAAGTTAGATAACCCCGAACAGGCCGAGAGGGCTGGAAGCCAACCCCAGACAGTCTGCTTGATCCAGAAGGCATGCGTCCAGCATGGCCATGGCGGGTCCTGGAACATGATGGACTACGATATCAAGGACATCGTCAGCATCGACATAAAAGCCTGCTACCCGGCCTCCTTTCAGGGAGAAGGCGAAGCTAAGCCATAGGTTTCGGGCAGCCAATCCACCGTATGACCCATCACTGGTCGTCTCCACAAAGATCTCGGCACAGGCTTCACCGAGATCCGGGAGTGGGAGTCCGCAGACTGATACCCTGTCATCCCCGCGTGGTTTGGGCGGCATTTCGCAGGGAATGGATGGGCCGCAATGGCTCACCTTGCCTTCCTGAAAGAGTCCGGGTTCCTGAAGTTCCTCAGGGTACGTGAAGCAATCATCACCTTTAAGAACCAGACCAAGATGTGGCTACCTGAGGACCGTAATCAGGGGTGCAGCAGCATCATCGGCAAATTCATGCAGGGCAGCAAAGCTGACGCAAAACGGCTGTAACAGACCAGGGCTAACTTGACTTCCTTAAGCGGGACACCTGCCGAAACGGCATCCTGGTCGAGGCACCAATGAAATGTTCCCTCGGCCACATCCTCACATACTACGTTGGCTCCAAGCCCCAGTACACTCACTTATGGGCATCTCCGTTGGCCTCTACCCACATCAACCTCCTCTCCATGCTATCGAGTTTCGAACTCCAGGAAGCTCTCCGGATGACAACCGATTCAATTTATGTGAAGAAAGCAGCACTGCACAAGCTCGAAGGAATTGAGGCGTATGTGGCCCGTAAGACCTTCAGCTGCAACAAAGCCTGCTGTGTCCATAGTTTCACAGGGTAAACGCGTCTTCCTCCAGTTGTCCCACACAAGTGGCGCGACAAGGGAGAAAGTGTAGCCTACCTCGCTAAGCTCGAATAGAGAAGACAGCAAAAAGACATGCCAGACTCTTTTGCACCACGTCACGATGACCCACTCACCAGACACAATTTGAGCTACCTGAATGGTGGCGGAGGCAGCGGGCTGTAGAGTTCTTCCGCGGGAAAGACCCCATCGTTTTCACACCGACTCATCGGTTGGCAAAAGAGATGCGTGCCAGAGGGGTCAAGGCCCAGACGTACCACAGTTTCTTCCGCTGGAGTAGTCAGATTAGGTGGACTCCAGAAAAGTTCATCGTCCGTGGTACGTGGTACGCACCTTGCCCCGGCTTATTCTGGGAACCTTCCTCGATTGGCTCGAACACAGGGGTGTCCAAATCAGCCGCTGCGGAGATCAGTGTCAACTGCCCCCGATTGCTATCAAGATGCCACACAACTAGCTGTATCAGAAGGCTAACTGTTACGAGTCGGTCGAAGAAGATCATAGAGCAAAAGACCCGGCCCTCAAACCCCTCAAAATGTTATTCGGCTCCACTCGGATGAAGTGCAGTGCCAGGAGATAAGAAAAGTGCTCCCCAGCTGCCTTGGATGGGGAAAGTTCGCTGAAGCCTGGAAGCCAGGCGACCTCATCTTGACCTCGAGCCAGAAGGTCCTGGGCACAGACCGCAGGGAACAGCTAGCACTCAACGACATCGTCGATGTCAGCATAAAGGCAACAGAGGCTGCTAATCAGACCGACGACTGGTGCCTTGGTTATCCTCTCACAGTCCACTCAAGCCATGGTCTTACCAAGACCCCCCAAAATTAGGGATCATCGACGATTACCCCTGCGGTCAAACCTTGAGGATGTACTAGGCACCATAATGGATCAGAAGCCCGATGCCGATCGCCCTCCAGTTCGTCGGCTTGGTACAGATAGCGAAAACCAACCCAAGAAGGGAGCTTTTGCTCATAAAGGACAACAGCCCGGCCTGGAACAGTGGAAGAGAGCTTTCCTGCCCACAGGTGTCGAGTAACTATTCCACGCTAGTGATCATCATATCTGCCATAGGACCAGGAAGCTTGTGGCGGTGAGCACAGTAGCTGACCTCTAGCATCGCTAAGTATAGCTCTTCCGGCAAACTGGAATTATGTGTGGTATATACCCAAACCACATATCTACAAATGGTATGGAAAAATAACTCGAGCCTCACTACTCATGTCGTGCCTGCCATTACGGCGAGGAGCTCTTAATAGAGTCCAGCCCAGTCTTTTCGGATTACCCGGCGACTTTGTAGGCGACCAGCCCAGTTACACCCATCCCGAAGAGGATGAAAGCGATCTCGCGTTCTTTTTGGCCCTCCGACGGTGCATAGAAATCGTTTAGGACAAGGCCGAGCTCTGTGGGATTAAGAGTTCTCCCCGTGACCTGAACGAACTTTGCGCTTGTAGGCATCGACATCGCGAATTGTGCGCTCTGGGTGCCCCTGTTGACGAAATTCTTTGTCCTTTTTTGACACCATGCCGTCTGCGCCGCATGGAGCTGTTCTATAGCTTTATCATGGCGTTTGCGTTCCGCATCGATATTCGAGCCTCGATGAGGAAGTTGCTACCTCAGAAGGTAAGTGCATTTATGAGGCCGTCCACAACCATCATCGCGATCGAGGCCATTACTTCATAATATTTGCCGATTTGACCGACGATTTGACCGAATCGAGTTTGGTCAATAATTGTTTCTGTTTGGCTATTCTGGCTGCGGCCACTACTCGCCCTGTGGCTACCTTTTTGAGGTTCTTTTGACACGTCTCCACCGAAGACGTCTCATTGGGGTTCTTTTGACGCTCCTCAGCCGAATGCGACTCATTTGGTGGAGTCTAAGTCTCCGATGCTGCTGTTTGGCTATCTGATACCGTCTACTTCTGCACTTGGGTATGCATATCCAAATCGAAGATGCTTCAAGGTAGTCAAAGATAAGTGGAGCTAAGTACACGTTGAGCCTCTGGTACAGCTCGCATGTGGTACTGATAAACGCGTGTTCAGCAAATGGATCATATTCCAGATCGTCCATTAGTTTGGGCAAATTTTCTGGAGGAATTGGTAGGAACAATCCCGCCAACCCCGAGTATATGGACATCGCGGTACGACCAAGTCTTAGTAACAGCCGCACCAAGCGGCATCTCGTAAGGCTTATAGACCCTTTCAATTGCTTCGTCGTCCATACCGCCTATTTTCTCGGGAGTAAGGTTTTTAACCAGGTACTGTCTGCACCGTCCACGACCAGCACGTGCTGCTAGCCTCTCTCGACATGCGGCGCGATTCGTGGGATGAGGAACTGGGACACTTTCCACCGGGCTCTGTTCCACGCCCTCTAGATGAAGAACTGTCCCCTCCTCCATCGGGCTCTGGGGTCTCATTCCTTTCATCTAGCAACTCATCGATAATTTCATGGCAATCCATGGTAGTATAGTATCCTATTGTTCGAAGTTTAATAGAAAATTGAATAGCAGTGCACAATATATGATTAGCAGTGCTTATCAGTGCTATAGCACGATGTACTTAGTCGGCTCTTCGGTGTTCAATATTCGCCTAGAATGTTTTGTCTCTGCTACGTTCTTGGGTACCTCGGCATTTTCTTCTCTTGTTGGGATCACATTCTTCAAACGAGTCAGTGAAACAGGGCAATCCAGCGCGTGTTCTCTCGTAGATCCTTTAGCACTGATTTATGTTTCTGTATGAGTACCCAGACGCTTTGCTGCGCCTGTCGGCCGGAGTAGGCCAGCTCAGAGATATATAGGATTGGCTCGCCTTGGAACACCGAGTAAAGGGCTCTAAAGTAGTCATCCAGCCTCTTACCAGGATTGAGAACGTAGATATTGGATTCGTCCCAGATCCAAAGGCGCGATTGGTATGCTTTGCTGTGCTTCACACTTTGGCTCAGAATCACGATTTGCTGGAACACACAGCCGTAGAGCCCCTCTAACAGGTCGAGATCGAACTCTGTTTTCCCACACCCGGTGTGTCCGCAGATGAGAGGTGAATGGGGGTCCTTTGATAGAATATTGTCAGTAGACCGTGCTGACAAACCTGCTATCTTCAACATTAAGTTGAGCGTCCATGACGATACAGTGGTACACATTTAAATCACCTTCCGCCTCTGCTGTTTTCGTGATCTCAATGGTCGCCCCCTCATTAGCGTTCTCGATGCGCCCCCGCTGCAGTGTAGCTGGTCGTCGTCGGTGGAGCGAAGGTCAAGCCACAGGCGCACGTAATCGCCAATGGACAGGTCCGCCAGCGCTATGTATTTTGCCACCATGGCCACAACGGGATGGCGCTTGCAGCCACCTGCAAAGAACTTTCTTGCCTTATTCCACTGCTGGTAGGCTCGCAGGCCATAACTGTACAGCTGGTTGGGGACCCCCTCGATTGTCACCCCCACCTTGGTTATTTTGGAGTTATAGAAAGCCTCGGTGTCCCGCTGGACGGCCTCGGCTGGGTCCTCGAACAGCATCTAGTTCCTTTCCAAACTGCGGGATGTACGTTGTGGTTGATGTTCCACAGGTATCGCTCCTTTCGCGGCTGATTTTGCTCTGCCGGAGCACGGGGTCGTAGAGTATTGCCAGGCTGGCGGAGCATTGGTTACGGATCATCGCGGCAAGCTCGTGCTCAGTGACCATGTACTCGAGGCTGATGTTTTCGATGGTGTAACTGGTTGCTGCCAGGTCAGCAGCTTCCCCGTGACCCGCATTACGCAGCTGTAGTCGTTGAAAGTTAACTCTTATTCCAGCCTGTCCCCCAGGGCCGACTGGTAGAATGGCATATGAGTCTCCAGCAGTTCAAAATTCGAGGGGGACGTAGTAGCGGTGGCCATAGGCGTCTGCGATAGCAGTGTCAGCTGCATCGGGTGCGTTTCCACTACACCAAGGCTGATTTTGGTTACACTTTGGCCGGCTAAAGTGTCGATGCCCTTTTACTGGGCATTTTCTCTGTCCTTGGCCGTCTTCCAAACGTCCATATAGCAGTGGTAGACGTCGCTGTCATCATTCGACATCACCTCATTTCCGCTGATCTTGATCGTGATCTTCTTTACCACAGCACAGCCGAGGCTCTGGACCACTGTTCGATCGTCGTCGGTCGAGGTCAGAGAGAATATGAAAGTAAGTCTGGCGGTCCCAGGGACAATGCCGTCATAGGCGCCGAAATTGGGGAATCCAACCAGAAGCTGCGGATTCTGGTCTATCCTACTCGAGTTATTCGTCACGACGACGGCTCGCCCGACGACCGGGTTGACTTTCCGTCCGTACTTACTCATGCTTATTGAACACCTGCTGATATTATGAATTAATAGACGACTATATCATGTCTTCAATAGAACATGGCGGATTTTAGGTTGAACCATCTAGATCACCTTGATATTGATGAACGAGATGATAAGGGTAAGCAGGCGACCTCGTTCTCGTCAAGAGTGAAGCAGTGTTATAGAAAGCAGTAGGCTGTTAAGCGTCTGCTTTTAAAGACTATATTGGACATGCCTGTCGTCGTATCACCTCAAGGGTCATTTAACAGCATCCGGGGATGATTCGCGATACGGACGGAGGTTTGGAAGACTTGATAGAGGAAGAAATCTGCTCTGAACTTCGCGCAAAGGGTGTTACCAAAATAAACGTTTTGTGACAAAAATATTGTGTGCTCCCCTCTGAAGGTCTGCAGTGTCTTCTTAAGCCCCAGCAGCTCACGGAGGGGCAGTGAGGGATCATCATATATACTGAGAGCCCCATCTGTCTGAGATTCAGTCAACAATGGTTTCGATTGACGCGACCCCTTCATCTGTTTCCTGCATCGCTTTTTCCACATTCTCTGTAGACGCAGCTCCATCTAGGTCATCGTTAGCTTTCTAAAGAGTTGTCACAGCTTTTGATGGCAGCTTGCCCCGCTTCCAGTCAACAAACTCAAATTCATCCCGAATGAAACCCACCCCAAAACGCTTTTCTAGTGTCGATAGCCCGAATGGCTTGCCTGTACTTTTGTTGATATATCAAAATCAGAATAATGACTCCCCCCAGCGGGGTCACACCGTATTGTTCCTTAATGGCCTTGTAATAGCCTTCGGCGGCTGTTCGTTTGACCTCACGCGCAAGTGATTGTGTGTTACCCTCTCCTTGGGTAACACATCGCGAATCACCCCCGGATGCTGTTAAGTGACCCATGAGGTGATACGACGACAGGGATATCCAATACAGTCTTTAAAAGCAGAAGCTTAACAGCCTACAGCTTTCTATAACATTGAATTAAAACATCTCCAGACCTGAGTTATTTTTACCTGTTTAACTTGCCCAGAACAGGCTTCTGCCTATAACAAAGGCTTTAATTTTTGACGCTCTCTTTTCTGAATTTTAGTTGATAGAATAACGAAAGCAGGCCAGTTTTCTACAGCAGTAAGAAGAGACTCAATCAAATCTTCCTTTTTCTTCTCCTTAGCATCACGTATAGACTTAGACTGAGGGGGAACAACAGAAACATTAGTGGGAATTGAAAGAGAAAGCGACAAAAAGAAAGGTTGTAAGTATTCATCACGCCGTGTCTCGCACCTGCTACGGAATGCCATGAAGGACGAAACCCCTTCTGCGAGTAACCTACAGAGAGACTAGAGTTCCACGCCATTCTCGGTAAGATGGAGTTTTCTCTCATACTCGAGCAAGTAGGCTCCATAAAAGAATAAACCCACTCGACTGACCCTACAGCCACCGCCCAGGTATCCGAAAACTTTGCAGACGAATTTAACGTGCTCACTTTCGGATTTCTGGATTGGCGTGGCCAGCCGATTCATCGGAGCGAGTCCTCCGACCGCCCGTCTTTGGAGAAGTTAGGGTCGAAGTGGAGTGTTGGGCGTGAGGATCTCGGAAACCCGACCGGCCCTCAGCCAACAGGATCTCGTGGGTTGACCCACGGCAAACAGGTTTCCCCTTTTAGTCGCCTTGTACGACAAGCCCGGAGAGGCTGTGGAATTATTCTATTGACCGGAACCGCACGGGAGAGCTCCAGGTCTCTATCCTTTGACCCGTTAATATGTATGAATTTACAATCCGAATAATTTGCCTTAATTTCAGCGAAATTTTCCTAAACTAATAGAGGATTCGTATATACTTTGTTATCTTTACGTATATCCAATATGAATTTAGGATATGGAGGAAGCTATGGAGGAGAGTCCCGAAAAGAACCCGGAACTATGTCCTCAAGCTTCATGTTGGCTTCGACAATATGGTCCTGAACACGAACACCGAACGAAGGGATCTTCTTAGGACATTTAGTATGTTTATCTACATATCATGGATTGAAAACACTGGTGTAGGCAAGGTATGTTGGATGTGCCTTAAGATTCAAACCTCAGTTTTATCGTCTGTTATGTTAAGAAGGCTTGCTAGCCTCTACGCAAGAACTCTCCACTCTTGAAGTTCTCAAAGCACCAAGGCTGAGCCTTAAACTTGGTGATGGACCGAATTCAACATTTTTAGATAGGATTTCCTAGCAGAACCTGGTAAATGATGGATGTATAGTTCAATTTAGACCTCACTAGAGAACGATGTAAATTTAACAAAGGACGGGTCAGCACTCCAATCGGTGCTAGATGCGACCTTAACTATATCGAGAGCATTTGTATGTTTAGTTTTAAAAGCTTTACCTCGGGGTATAAAATACATCTTCGTATAGAAACATTTATTTTGTCCTACCATCTTGACTGCTTTACCACAGAATTTAAGGTCAGGGTCTAGATGAAATTACTATTTATTACAGAAATGCATACCAACGGTTTTGAATGTAGACCATTTAAAACCCTTGACAACTGTCCATTTCTGGATCTTATTGAGACAAAACTGCAGTTGCCGCTTGATTTTATTCATATTTCTAGCACGGTAGCCTATAAAGAAATCATCTACATGTAAGGAACCCTCTGTACCAGCTGTTTTAGCCAGACTATTTATTTTGAAGATAAACAGCGTAGAAGAAAGAATACACCCATGTCCTGCTCACAAAAGTCAGAAAGAGTGGACCCCACCCATACCTTAAATTCACGACCAAATAAAAATTCAAATATGAATGATGGCACAAGACCTTTTAAACCCATATCACCAAAGCCTTTAAAATACCATACTTCAATGTTGTGTCGTAAACCTTTTCGAGGTCGAAAAATATTGACACCACAAGTTCATTGTTAATGAAACGATCACGCATAAAGGTTTGAAATCGAACAAAGTGATCTAAAGTAGATCGACCGTGACGAAAACTACATTGAATATTAGAAGGTTGTTGGTTTCAAGAAACCAAACAATGGGGGGTCAGCAGAATCTAATCCTGCATACAGTGGCGCCCTTTTTCATGTAGACGTAGTTAGAATGTTTAATCCTGAATCCCATATCGGTTTAAAACTCATTCTTAACCGTTTCAAATTAACGCCATGCTCTAGTTGCTCCAAGTGGGGGGCCTGGACATTGTCTAACGTCGCCTCTACCTGATTAGCCCCAGGAAGCTTTATACAACGATCATTACGCTTTTACCGACATGCCTTTGCAGCCACCCGATCTTCAAGCCAAGGAAGGATGTGGACGGGCTCGGAAATTGGATTATTAACCAACATAATATACAGAATGATTATGGAATGCGGGAGAACCGCGTCAAACTCACGAAATGGTGTGTTGATATCGAGGTAAAATGTATCATGACCTCCTCCGATCGCATGGCCCCTTTCCGACAGTATCTCCACATGAAGCTCATCTTCCTGGGCTGTTTACGAGAGCTAACCCGTACCACCATTCGAAACATTTCGAACAATACCACCCTTTATTGTTCGCAACAGGGCCTGGGGCACAACCATTTCAGATCAACCGATTTAACGAGACCCCATATCCTATTCTGCGGATTATCAGAGAGAACCAGGGTGAATATTTGCAGTGCATTCGGGCTTCGATATCCACATCGGCGAGTTCATGAAACTTTGGCGGTTCTCCGGGTCCCCCCCCCCCAACTGTACCTTCTTCGGTGAGTAAACCCCTTGCTGGAATTGGAAGGCGCAAATCCGCTAAAAACCTTCCACGTCCCCGAGCTCATTCAACTTCGGTGGTTCTTCGAACTTCCCCAACGGCACCTTCTTTCCTGCATAAACACCTTGCCGTCCATCCACACTTGGCCGCTCAAAACCACTGACATCTGCAAGATCCAATAAGACTTTGTCAGTACAACGAGTGCCCACTGGGTCCATAACGCCGCCGAATGTATGAAACTAATCCCAGGGTATTAGGTAGGTCTAATACACTGATAACATCCTTTTTTTTCCGGCTTCAGCCCTACGCACCCAGTACCTTCCTTCAGTTGCAGTTTAGCACCCATAGGTTTGAACATTTCTTTTTCAAGCGTAGAGACGGTGTAATAACCGCTCGGCACGACTATCGGCTTATCGTTAAACATGAAAACACGTTCCGGCCAATGTACGGTAAAATTGGGTAGAATGTCATTCCGAATAGGGCAACCTCGGACTGACCTTCCTGATTGTCCAGACATGATGGGAGGAGGACATTCTGCCCCTGTTATACATCGCTCAGTGCAACAAACATATTCAGAAATATATTCGATAAGGCGTTTTCGTTCAATAGGAAGGTAACCAATTACCATGTCGGAGGGCTATATTCGAGTAAAGGTATCGAGGAGCCGGGTGAAATCGTGGTGATAGATCCAAGTCTAAACTACTCCCAGGTCGCTTCCGACGTAATTTTCCAAAAGGTGCTTGAACGCTACACCTTACCGAAAATCACACCTAACGCATTGGTCGAGAAATGGCACACGCAACCAATGGCCTGATGGCAGAAGCAACACACTTTCGCCGTATGGTGCGGCTCGACCGGTTGTGAGGTGTCAAAGGAAAATCACGTTACAGCAAACTCTACACTGAGCAACTCTGTATTCCACTTCCACGTGTACCATTAAGTGCATCGTATTCTGGAAGAGATTAAGGCGCCACTTCCACAAGACGATGGCTGGAGTCCGACCGACAACCCCTATGACGGAAGGCATACGATCGCATTTGCGCCGAGTTTCTGGTCCCTCAAGACACAGATCGGCGGCAAAAAAGAAGTGGAAACCACGGAGTAGGCGCGGCGTATTATTGAGTCGCATGAAATACCATTACGACTACGATCTTAGCCGCATATCATTCCTGCGACCACAAGAAAAATTCCACATCGATTACCTCTCGTAAGGTGGCGAGGCCACTCAAGCATGGGCCACCTTCATCCTCTACAAATCTGAAGAATTTACCCAGGCACGTGTGGAAGGCGTGAACGACACCATTCGGACTTATGTTTGGGCCATCCTCGGAGCACAGGCACAGACCCGCAGCAGTATCGTAGGCACGGTAGGCACGCTTTTGACGCACGGAAGCAGTAGCTAATGTCGAAGACACCGTAGCAAGACTTGTTGATCTCGTGTCGGTCATAGAACGGTACCAGAACGTCCTCAGGTACGCCCGTTACAAGGCATATTATGCGTTTGGCGTGGGTCTGCGCATGGCGCCAAGTAATATCGACTTACGAATCGAAAAAATCGGTCTCTATAACAACGAAATCGCCACAGCAGACCAGAAACTCAGTGTTAATGGGGACGTAAAGTCGGTAGTTCACACGCCTTCCACTGGGGAGACAAGCATTATAAAGCCGCAGCCAGCTGCAGTACCCGTGCCGACTCCCATGCCGAATGTAGTACTGAAGAATTCACCCAGAGAGCACAACGAAGAAAAGGTGGCGTTAGTAATACTTAGCGTCGCCCTCGGACTTTCACTGATCTGGTTACGTTAGATGTGACCGAACGGCGGTGTACATGATTCCGTCCATTGCGACAACCAGAGTCCAAGTATTTTCGGCAATCCAGCTCACGACCTTGCCTAATGTGCTGAAGAGCCAAGAGACGATGCCCTCTATAATTCTTGAGAGAGCCGCCGTGACTTTACCGGCGAGCTTACCTAGAAGCCTTTCCAGGTCCCTCGGTTGCTCAACGCCTATCGCTGGTGGGGTTGATGAGGTTGGTTCCGCGCCTCTGGTTACCGCAAGCACTGGGATCGACGCGATAAAACACAACGCAAAAAGAATGCCGCTGATGGTGACCCCCTGTTCGCGGAACAAAGTCCGAAGACGTTCTGCAAGAGTTTTGTCCTCATGAAGAACGCTGCTGATCGTTTCCCTGATCCGATTGATTTGCGTGCGCAGGGCTGTATGGGTCGCATAGGCGGCGTGGAGGCGAGCTGCTCTTTCATCCCGAAGGGCTGGCCATTTATTGCGCCTTACAGTAGCAACATCAAGTTGTTTTTCTTTCAAGGAATGCAGTGAATTTAGCAACGTTGTTTGTGTGCTCCCCTCTTATGATCTGCAGTATATCATTAAGCCCCAGTAGCTTATGGGCGGGCAGTGGGGGATCAACATATGTGCTGGGAGCCACCTCTATCTGAGATTCAGTCAACGTGGTTTCGATTGTTGCACCCGCTTCAGATGTTTCGTGCACCGCTTGATCCACGTTCTCTGCAGCCGCGGATTTATCTAGGTCATCGTTAGCTTTCTGAAGAGCTGTCACGACTTTGGTGGCAGTTTGCTCCGCTTCCAGTCAACAAGTTCATCCAGGAAGAAACCCAGCCCAAGACGTTTCTCTAGTGTCCATAGTGCGAATGGCTTGCCTGTGCTTTGATAAAATCAAACTTGGGTCAAGCAACAAGGCGTAGCCGAAATCAGAATAATGTTTCCACAAAGCGGGAGTCACCCCGTATTGTTCCTCAATGGCCTTGTAATAGCCATCTACGGCTGTCATGTGATCTCATGCGCCAGTGATTTTGTGGTTCCCTCTCTTTGGTTGGGCTCGTCCACACTAGAAGAGAACGAGGTCTCCCGGGTTCCCTCATCATCTCGTTCGTCAATATCAAGATCATCTAGAAGGTTCAACCTAAATTCCGCCATCGCTTGATATCGTCTCGGCATTATATATTGAAGATATGATATAGCCGCCTATTATCTCATAATATCTGCACGAGCAATTCAAGTTTAATAAACATGAGTCAATACAGAAGGAAGCTCAACCCGCACCGCCATCTCTGTGAACAGTGGGGAGCCAAAGGGGTACGGCAGTCGGTCGTCATGACAAATAACCCGAGTAGGATAGTCCAGAACCAGAAACTTCTTGTTCGGTTCCCAAATCTCTGCGCCCATGACGTTATTGTCGCTGGGACCGCGAGACTTGCTTTCACATTCTCGCTGACCTTGACCGACGACGTCCGAACACTTGTCCAGAACCTTCGACGTGCTGTGGTAAAAACGATCATGATCAATATCAGCTACGATGAGGTGATGTCAATTGATGACAGCGACGTTTACCACTCCTACATGAATCCTTGGAAGACGGCCCATGAGAGAGAGAATGCAGAGTACCAAGGTATCGATACTTCGACCGGCCAACGTGCTACTAAAATCCGCTTTGGTATAGTCGAAAGAATACCCCATGCCGTTCCGAGCTCGCGCGGATGATCCGTAACCAGTAAGCCGGCAGCCTGGCAATACAATACAACCGCGTGCTCCGAAAGCCCAAAATCAGCCGCGACAAGAGCGATACCTTGTAGAACATCAACCTCAAAGTACCCGCCGGCAGTACGAAAGGCATCTTGATGTTGTTCGATGACCCAGCCGCCGCATTCCACCAGGACACAGAGGCTTTATACAATCCCAAAATAACCAAAGTAGAGGTGACAATCGAGGGGGACCACAAACAGCTGTACAACCTGCGCGCCTACCAGCAGCGGAAACAGGCAAAGAACTTCTTTGCAGCCGGCTGCAAGCACAATCCCAAGATGACCATGGTCGCAAAACACATAGTGCTGGCGGACGTATCCCTTGGCGACTTCTTAACCACCCAAGTACGCCCTGTGGCTTGACCTCCGTTCCACGGACGCTCCACCTACAGTGTGGCGGGCGGCGCGTCGAGAACGTCGATGAGGGGGCGACCATTCAGACCACGACAAAAGAAGAGGCGGAAGGTGTTTTGAACGTGCAATTCTACGTCGTCATGGACGCCCAGCTTAATGATGGCAGATTTGTCAGCTCGGTCTACTGACAGCATTCTGTCACGAACCTTATTCGGCTCTCATCTGCGGACAAACTGGGTGTGGGAAAACAGAGTTCCTTCTCGATCTGTTAGACGGACAATACAGAGGTGTGTTCCAGCAAATCGTCATTGTGTGCATCAGTGTGAAGCACAACAACGTTTACCAATCGCGCCGCTGGATCAGGGACGAATTCGATATCTACTTTGGCGATCCGGGCGAAGGGCTGCAGAACTGGCTTAGAGCCCTCTACGCGGTGTTACAAGGCGAGGGAGCCCTATACGTCATTGATGACTGCTCGGCTTTGAAGGCACTGATCAAAAGGAAAGACATGCTCTCTGAACTGGCCTTCTCCGACCGGCATGCGCAGCAAAGCGTCTGGGTGCTCACCCGGAAATATAACTCATCCCTGAAGAATTTCCGCGCGCCGACGCACTTCATCGCCATCTTCCACTGCAAAGATAGGAACTCGTTTGAAGAATGCCTCGAAGAAAATGATATAATCCTAACACGAGAACAACGCGCAGCGGTGCGTAAGCACTCTGCAAGGACAAAACATTCTAAGCTAATAATCAATACAGATCAACCCACAAAGCACATCGTGCTGTAGCAGTGCTGAGCACTGCTATATCAGATGTTGAGCATTGATAATCAATTTTCTATTAAATTAAAAACTTGAACAAGAAGATACTATACTATACCATGAAATGAAACAGATGAAATTCGCGAGACAGTAGAGCCCTATGGAAGGGGTTCCAGTTTCTCTTCCCATGCGTGCGGCACAGAAGTTACGCATCGTGTCGCATGTCATTAAAAACGAGAGAGGTTAGCCGCGCTTCCTGGTGATCTATGCAGGCAGTATCTGGGAAAAGACTTTACTGCGGAGAAAGCGTTACGAGATGCAGCTTGGTGTGGCTGTTACTAAGACTCGGTCGTACCGCACTGTGCATGTACTCGGGGTTGGTGGGATTGTTCCTACCAATTTCTCCAGAAAATCTGTGAAAACTAATGGACGATTTGGAACCTTATCCATTTGTTGAACACGCGCTTGTCAGTACCACACGGAGCTGTACCACAGGTTCTACATGTACTTAGCCCCACTTACATCAGTTTTGACGACTATGAAGCATCTTCGATTTTGGACAAAGCGCTTGAACTGGATTAATGACGAATTTCGTCGACATGGGCACGCAGAGCGCACATTTCGCGACGCAGATGCCGTCATGCGCGAGGACGCTCAGGTCACGGGGAAAACTCTTAGCTCCACAGAGTGCGAACAGGTCCTAAACGACTTCTATACACCGTCGGAGGAGCAAAAAGAACGCGAGATCGCTATCCTCCTCCTCGGGATGGGTTTAACTGGACTGGTACCCTATAAACTCGCCGAGTAATCCGAAAAGACTGTGCCGCACTCTAATAAGAGCTCCTCGCCGCAATGCCAGGCACGACATGAGTAGTGAGGCTCTAGATAATTTGTATTTTTTTAAATTTGTATATAACGCTTGGACACATCATACATGATGGGTTTGCCCGAAGAGCTATACTCCGCGATGCTGCAGGTTGACTACTGTGCCTGCGTCCTCGAGATTCCTGGCTCTATGGCCCATGTACTGTTTGATGGTGCACAGAAGTCGCTCGGTCTCTAGCGGCAGAACGAAGAACTGAAGGTAAACCATATCTGGCAGATGGCTGCAGACCCTAGTGCATTTCGCGAAAGGGTGCGCCCCCAGCTCCAAGAAAAGCTCGAAGAACTCCGAGCTCACAGGTGTAAAGCTTCAACTCGCCCTCAAGTTCCATCTCCGAAAGAACAGCCCTGATAGTGGTGAGGAGTACACCGATCGTGTGCTCCGCCACAATGAGAAGGCTGTTTTCCAGGTCGATGAGGTCAGTGACGCACTGGGTATGCCTTTCCCTCACATCCTGGAGAGTGTACGCAGATAGGGTCAGGATCGATCGACGATCGAGTGGAAGCTGTATGATTGGACATCGCTCAACACCAGCCGCGGAAAGGTGGATCTTCCATCCCAGTTCTAGTAACTGTGAGGAATAAGAAGGCAGTTGTGAACGTGAAGAACAAGGATGACAACCGTCTCCGTTGCGCTCTTCGGTCTGCCTTGTTCCCGGCTGAAGATAACGTTGTCAGACCCACAAAATACCTCAGAATGGCTCAACTTTGAAGGGATCGACTCCCCAACTCCCATCTCCCAGATGCCGAAGGTTGAGAAAAGAAACAATCAAGCCATCAAAGTATTCGGTTGAGACTAAGGGGTTATCGTCCAACGTCTAAGTAAGCAGCCGGCAGCCACGCCCCTCATGAATCTACTACTGATTGAGAAGGCTGGGAAATTCCACTACACCTGGATCAAAGACCTCAACCGCCTACTCTAGGCCTCCTGGAACCCCACAAACCGGAATTCCGTGGGATCGGCCAGACTGCTGTGAAGAGAGTAAAAACAAGCTCACATTCCAGAACCACTACAAGCAGCTACCAACCCCTTACGTCGTCTATGCCGACTTCGAGGCTCTCGCCACCGAAATGGTGGGCGCCGGGCTAAACCCCGCAAGAAGAGTGGATATCGCTGTGCCAGCACAATCCAATTGGCGTTGGTGTGGCGCCTACTGAGGTTGAGGAACTGGTCCCCAACCTCCAAGATAAAGTACGCTGTGTGCCCCACAACCGCAAATTGCAAATTTACCAGCCTCTGGGTATGCACATGAAACAGATCCATCTTTCTCTCCGCTTCCGTGAAAGCCCCTGAATGGAGCCTTACATGGGAATGAATACCGAGCTCCGGAAAAAGGCGACGAGTTATTTCGAGATGGCCTTCTACAAGCTCTCTGTCTTAGGAAAGACCACGGAAAACCTCCGAAAGCGACTAAATATCAAATTCGTTACAGAAAGCGAAGAAGACAAACTCAGGCTCCTTATTGCATGTCCAGTCTTCGGCGACGACCTGTCAGCCACTCAAGTTCACAAAAGCCGTCTGACCTTCAACCGCCCCGTCTATGTGGGACGAGAATCCTCGACCTCTCGAGGAACCTGATGTACGACTTCTACTACAACCAGATGAAGGTTCACTGCGGAGATAACTCCCAGCCCCTCTACACGGACACGGACAGTCTACTCCTCGAGATCCAGACCGAGGATGTCTACGAGGATATGGCCAAACATGCACACCTCTCTCACAGGTCCGATTACACAGTGACTCACCCACTCCATTCTACCGCGAACAAAAAGTTCTTAGGCAATATGAAAGATGAATGTGTAACATCCTTGACCCCAGCGGCCACATCCAAAAGGCCAACGGTGTAAAAAAGAATGTTCTGAAGAATCATATCAGACATGAGCAGTACAAAGAGGCTCTCTTCGAAAAGCAGGCCTTCCGCCTTTGTATGGCGCCATCGCATCTACGGGCAGCATCTGAACAAGGTATCCCTTTCACCTTTCGACTCCAAGCGCTAGATAGCTGAAAATGGGGAGGATACTAAGACAAAGATACAATTCCAGCAGGCTGAGAGCCTAGCGGCGCCGTAGAACCCGCTGCAGCTTCGTCGCGGACAAACCCCCGCTGCCTGCCAACTAGCAGGTAGTACAACACAGGCTCATCGGGTTTAGTTACCAAGCGCAGGCGTCGGTGAACATCCAGGGACCACACTGGCTTTACAACCAACTGGGCTGGTACAGATAGCAAACACCGAACCCAGAAAAGAGCTTTTGCTCATGAAGGCCAGCAGGACTGCCTGGAACAGTGGAGGAGGGTCTTTGTGCCATCGTTTTTGTCTTGAGGGCCCCTTACCAGTGAGTCGGGTCACTTCTCCGCTCAAAGCTGCCACGACTGCAGGCAAGCGAGCCTCCCACTCAGAGGAACGCTCAGTAGACAGCCGCATGTCTTGGACATATTCGTGACCAAACAGTCGTTCTGCTAAGGTCCCGTTGAAGCGTTCCACGACCCCTTGAACTCGATGGATGTCCACTCCTCTGCGCCTGACGATCACACTCTGCTTTGCCAGAAGCTGGCTCACTGCATCCACGAACTCACGCCCAGGGTCGTTCTGCAGCAATTTAGGGCACCTAGGAAGCCCGATTCGGCTCAGAGCATCAGCAACCTCAGGGGATCCTTATGTGGTTTGGGGCTCAGCTGCTTTCAATCGGCTGGAGACAGAGACCACTGTGAGGCGATACTTGTAGGTGTGGTGAGGGAGAAAGAGCAGATCAGCATCATCTCGCTTGGCACGCCAACGTCAAACTTTCAATGCGGTGTATGTTGAGGGCCTGGTAGAAAAACCTGCCAGGTGGCCTGCTTCTTCAACTAGTGGTGATGTGTACCTTCAACACCTTCGCAAGAGCAGCTAGTTTCTTGATGGCGGCTATGCCTTTTCAGCAGCCCCTCTGCCTATAGTATATCTCCGATAGGCGAATAGACAACTGATCGGCCATAGTAGTAGGCACCATAATTAAGGTATTCCAAGAGCCTGGTCAGTCTCCAACACGCGGTAGCCACAGGCTCAGGCAGCTGCCCGGTCTTAACCCGAAACTTGATCCCGGGAACAAGTGATGCTACGAAACGCATACGATTGCTCGATTATAGGCGAGCGGCTCAGTGACTCCCAATCCAAGGAGGATGAAGGCGACCTCTAGTTCTTTTTGCCCCTCTCTTGGAGTATAGAATTCGCTTAGGACAGGTTCGGGCCCTGTGGGGCTAAGTGATTTCTCCGTGACCTGAGTGTACTGACGCATCGTGGCATCGATATCGCGAAATGTGCCCTCTGCCTGCCCCTATCGACGAAATTCGTCATTAATCCAGTTCAGAGGCTCTTTTCTTTTTTAACACCACGCCGCCTGCGCCACCTGCAGCTGTTCTATGGCTTATCGTGGGGTTTACGCTCCGCATCAACCGTGGTGCTTCGAAAAACTGAGAAGAGAAAGTTACTACCCCAGAAATCAAGTGCATTTACGTGAGCGCCCCCAACCATCATTGCGATCGAGGCCATTTCTACTTAAGAATATCTGATGTAATGATCCCCTGTATAATTAGCATATCCTTTGTCGTCATCGCAAGGGCGACGTCGATGACGACCATGCCGATATCACGGGGGTGAAGTCCAGCTTGGGAGAGGCACCACCAATGACCATCTTGTCCAATCTGGAGAATCCCATAGCTAAGCCACAGACGAACGCTCTGTGAAACAGCGCGTTTACGAGCTTCTTACAGTCGGTAGATAGAGTTGTCATCTTGTTGTTCCATATGGAGAGGATCCGTGGGAATCTTCAATTGCTGAACAGAGGGGACCTAAGAGGTGACTTGTGCTGTTTTCTGTAGCTGCCCCTCAACGGGAAGATGCGTCAGATGCTGGTGATGAGTACATATATAATATACACTAGCAAGACCCGCTAACCCAATGATATTTGGGGTCCAGTTGGCAAAACCAGGAGCCTCTGCAAAAGGTTCTATCCGTTCTGCAGCATCCTGCTGTCACGCAACAGCAACATGGTGATGTGATTCCCTTGCTGAAGCCTTTCAAGGACTCGTTGATGTTTTACCCTTCTGGCAGCGGCACGCCCCGCCGCCATCTTCTTCGGCTCTTCCACTTTCTTATGATCTGTCACACTTTCCACCGGGAGTGTCTCCTCCGGTGGGTTCGCTTGGAGCTGCCAAGGAAGAGTCGAGTTCTCCGCCGTCGTTCATTGTTCGACCGCACTGCTGTCCAAATTGGCAGTGCCTCGCTGTGGTAAGAGCAGCAGTTAGCGGCGCTAGCACCATGCGATGATATTGCTCAGAGGAAGCACTACTAATTGCATATCCAAGAGAGAGATCGGCCTCCAGGTCGCGCGCAAGCGCCGGTCGGTTCTCGGGTGGAATTGGAAGAAACATATTGGCCACTTCTGAGTACAATTGTAGTGCGGCCTGCCCTATCGTTTTCATTATGGCTGCGCCCAGTCTTGCCTCGCTGCGACCATAGAGATTCTCGACCTCGTTCTCGTTCGAGTCAATTTGGTCCAAGGTCCAAGCCTTCCCACGATGCAGTTTGGCCTTACCCCCCCCGTGCCCCCGCAGCTTCCTTTCACGGTGCAGAGGCGTGAGATTGGCAGCACGCGCTTTTGCCTGTTCCTCCAAGGGCTCCTTCTGTTTGTTTTTTGTTTCTCCAGGCGAGGACGCAGCCTCAGCGTCTTCGTCCATCAGTTCGTCGATTAATTCGTCCTTTCGTCCATATTCGACTGATGAATAGTTTGAGTCCGCATGCAACGCGCGACATGGACCCCTATCCTCCCAGTTCTAATATATTCGCATGCAGCCCATTCGAACATGCTAAAGGTGATTATTTGCAGGGAAATTGCAACAGCCAGGTCCTGTTAAGCAACAGTGTCTCGTACCTTATGGCATGTGGTATGCAGCCGGTGCATCAATCGTCAACAGAAACCTGGCATGCTTTGTTGGGCCAGCTGCTGCTGCACTCTGGTCGGCTCTTCCGGAGAGATCACATCATTTTCCTGAAGGCATTTTTCAAACGAGTCTGTGTCTTTGCAGTGGAAGACCCAGCGCGTCTGCTCGTGTAGATCCTATAGAACTGAGTTATATTACTGGGTGACTACCCAGACGCTTTGCTGCGCGTGTCGCCCTGAGAAGGTGAGTTCAGACAGTATGTTTTTCTGTTTGGTCAGCGCCTTAGACGCCGAGCAGTCGCCAATGATGTATATGGCTGGTTTACCGTGGAACACCGAGTGGAGGGCCTTGAGGTACTTTCAGCTGATTCTACGGCATAGATTTCTCGGTCGCTCCACACCCACGAACACTCTTGATACACACGATTGTACCACATAGTGGGACACAGGACAACAATGTGTCGAAACACGCCGCAATAGGGACCTTACCAAGAGGGTTTTCCCACACCCCGTCATTCCGTAGATAATCGCCGAGTGGGGGCCCGTGTGCCACAGGTTACTAGTATAGCTGTGTGACGAATCGGCCATCCTCGATGTTGAGCTGGGCGTCCATGTCCAGATAAAGGTAAACGTTCAAATCCCCCGCCGCCTGTGCTGTTTTCGTGATCTGAATGGTCAGCCCCATACTGGCGTTCTCAGCGCAGCGGAGATCAAGACACACGGCGTACGTAGTGGTTTAAAAGTCACCAAAGGACGCCTGCGCCAGGGCTAGGTCTTTTGCCACCATGGCCACAGAGGATGGCGCTTGCAGCTGCCTGCAAAGAACTTCCTTACCCTATCGTATTGCTGGTAGGCGCGCAGGCCCTGGCTGTACAGCTGGTTGGGGATCCCTTCCATTTCCATCTCAACCTTGGTTATTTTGGGGTTCTGGAAAGCCTCGGTGTCTCGCTGGAAGGTCCAGGCTGGGTCCTCGAACCGCCTCAAGATGCTTTTCGTACTGCGGGCGGGTACATTGAGGTTGATGTTCGACAGGGTACCGCTCTTGTCACGCCTGATTGTGCCCTGCAGGAGCACGCGCTCGTAGAGTGTTGCCCGCCGGCAGGCGTGCTGGCCACGGATCATCCGGGTGAGCTCCAGCTGGGTGACCATGTCGTACTTGAGGCTGGTGTAATTGGTTCCTGCCAGGTCAGCAGCGTCCCCCGTGACCCGCATACGCGCCTGTAGTTGTTGAAAGTTAGTTCGTATTCCAGCCTGTCCCCCAGGGCTGACTGATAGAACGGCATTTGGCTCTCCAGCAACGCGAAGTCGAGGGGGATGTATTATTGGTTACAATTAGGCGTCGGAGATAGCAGTGTCAGCGGCAGTGGGTGCGCTTTCCACTACATCAAGGCTGATCTTGGTAACACTTTTGCCGACCGAGGTATCGATGCCTTGGTAAGGGGCAATCTCTCTGTCCTGGGTCGTCTTCCAAAGGTCCATGTAGAGGAAGCTTTTGTCCGTATTGCCTCATGTTTATTAAACAACGAATTGTTCTTGCAGATATTATGAACTAATGCTCGACTACATCATTTCTTCAGTACAATAGCGGATTTTCGGCTCCACCCTCAAGATGATCTTGATATTGATGAACGAGATGATGAGAGGACTCAAAAGACCTCGGTCTCTTCAGCAATGGAGCATCACAGCCAATGAGGAACACACATTCACTTGCGCGTGAGATCACAGGGAGAGCTGCAGATGAATATTATAATTGAGGAACAATACTGGGTGACCCCGGCTGTGGGGAGACATTATTCTGATTTCGAGTTGGTCGATAATCTACTACGCGTTGTGGCTTATCCCAATTTTGAGATTATCAGCAAAGTACAGCCAATCCACTCGCGCCATCGACACGAGAGAGGCATTTTGGGTGGGTTCCGTCCGGGATGAACTTGGGTTTGTTGACTGGAAGCAGGGAAGGCTGCCACCAACAGGCGTGGCAGCTCTTTAGAAAGCTGATAAACTAAGTGAAGCCGCGGCTACAGAGAATGCGGAACAAGCGGTTCAGGAAACATCGGACGCAAAGATCGAAACCACGTCGACTGATTCTCAGATTCAGGGGGCTCTCAGCACATATCGTCCTCCCCCACTGCCTCTACGCGGGGATTTAATGAGGCCCTACAGACCTTCACAGGAAAGCACACAAACAACATTGCTAGAACGACTGCACTGAATAAGGAAATTCCTTTGAAAGAAAGACAACTTGACGAGGCTACCGGTGAGTTCTCCAAGCTCCGTATTGCAGAAGACCTTCAAGCCATTATGAATGAATGAGCGGCTCGCTTCGACGCTGTTCCATGCAGCTTTTCGCACACAATCAATCGGATCAGGGAAACGATCCGCAGCGTTCTTCATGAGGACACAACTCTTAATAATTAGCCCCGCCTAGCCCGTTTTTGCCGCCAATCTGTGTCTGGGCGGAACCGAAACTCGGCGCAAATCCGCTCGTATATCCTCCGGTCGTAGGGTTTGTCGGTCAGACTCCATGCATCGTCTTGTGGAAGTGGCGCCTTAATCTCTTCCACAATACAGCGCACTTGATAATACACGTGGAAGTGGAAGACAGAGTTCCTTAGTGCTCTCTCGGACATCAGGTGATTTTCCTTTGACAGCCCACAACCGGTCTGCCACCAGGCCATCGGTTACTTGTGCAATTTCTCAACCAATGTGCCGCTGTTGATTTTCGGTAAGGTGTAACGTTCAAGCACTTTTTGAAATGTCACGTCGAAAGCAATTCCCGAGTTGTTCAGTCTGGGATCTATCACCAAGATTTCGCTCGGTTCCTCAATCTCTTTAATCGAATATACTCCAGCGACATGGTAATGGGTTACCTTCCTATTGAATGAAAACGCTCTATGAAACATATTTCTGAATATGATTGTTACACTGAGCGATGTTCAAGAGGGGAGTAATGCCCTCCTCCCATCATGTCTGGACAATTCAGAAGGCCAGTACGAGGTCGCCCTACTCGGTATAACCTTGTACCCCTGGAGAATATTAGCGCCAACGTAAGTTTCTGGGTGAGCAATAAGTCGATAGCCGTGCCATGCGGCTTACACCGTCTGTATCCTTAACAAAGAAGTGTTCAAATCTCTGGCTGCTAAACTGCAACTGAGGGAAGCTACTGGTCGTGTGCGGCTGGGTCTGAAAAAGAATGATGTTATCAATTTGTTAGATCAAGGCGATATCCTGGGATTCTCAAAGACAAAAGAAAACATGGATGGAACAAATGAAGGGGACAATCTACCCAAACTGATGCCTCACAAGGAGATATTTGTCCACCTAGACGAGGTGAGCGCGTCCGAAAACTTCGCGGCAGTGTCTACCAGAAATGGAAGTGGTTCTACTCTTCTGAGGGCAGTCGCGATATACCACGAAAGCATAAACTCCGGAAGGACGGTGGCTTTTGCCAATCCACAAAACAAAGAAACTGTCGGCTGACCTTGTGCCGGTGCTTAATATACAGCTGTTGGAGTCAATGGACCATAATTGCACTGACATAGCCTTATCGTATATGGCAGAAGCTGCTGGCTTTGCGCGGTCAAGTGTGAATGGACGGATTTACCCCTTCCAATTCCAGCAAATTCCTTAATCATGGAAGAAAGTGCAGTTGGCGAGATCCGGAGAACCACCGAAGTTGAATGAGCTCGAAGATGTCGATGACTTTGAACAAGGGGTGGATGGACCAGATTTACGCCTTCCAATAGCAGCAAGGTGTTTACTCGCTGAAGAAGATACCGGTGGAGAACCGCTAAAGCTGAATGAGCTCGCCGGTGTGGATGTAGAAGCCCCGAATCCGCACGAAAAACTCAGCTTGCTTCTCGTTCAATCGGATGATCCCAAATGGGACATTGATCAAATTGCGTTGTTCAGGATATTATTATTTTCAAACTTATCTAAATCTTCATATGTATTAAATGAGTCATCTTCACCCACGTTAACATTAAACAGGTCTTTAAAGTACATAAGTAATTCATGCTTTGGTATGGGATAAAAAGGATTTGGGGAGCGAATGCGACGGAGTATGGACCAAACTTTACCGATTGCTGAAGGGATTGTAGTTGATCTGATTTGAAATCGTGTTTCTTTGATCGTATGGAGGATTCATATTTCTTGCCAAGATATGCATATGCGATCCTTTCTAAGTATCCGTAAGGAACGCCTACATTCCCTTTTCAACGCCCTACATTCTCTGTCATACCATTTATTCCAGAATTTTGAGGGAGACAGTCGAATTTTCACTTTAAACAATCTGCAGCACTTAATGTAGTCTAGGGAAATAATTTTACACAATGGTTGACATTCTCGGTTATCATTTGAGTACCCCTTACTATGCTGTGTTTGCACTGCTCCGATTTTCATTCAGCCTGAAGACTACGTACCAGTAAGTGTTTCCTTTTTATTTTTTCAATGACTTCAATGACAGTGTGACTTTAACCAACCATCGATGGAGTGCGCAGAGAGAGTCGTATAGGCCGCTAGACACCAAGCAATAATCCACAACGTTCACCCCATTATGACATATATAGGTAAATACCCCTTTCCCTTCATCACTAAGAAACCATTTAAAATAAATAAATTCAGAGAAGAAAACAAATCAAAGAGTGATCTGCCACACTGGTTTGACACATTATTTTGGGATGTTCGTCTGACAAAAGTTATCCCATGTTCTTAAAAATCAATGTAGCCCCGGGTTCTGCCAGGTTTCCTCCCACCTTAATTCTGGCCGCCGTCGTATAAGTGAAATATTCTTTAGTACGGCGTAAAAAACCAATCAAATAAATATATAAATCAATCAAAATTAGTGGTGATAAAACGATCAGGATCCGTTGAGGAGTTGAGGTTTGATGTACGTGCACTGAAGCCCCCTCCGAGGATTAGATTTACAGATCGCTAGCGTCTCAAAAACTAAGTTCTCTAACAAAAAAAAAACAGTTTCTCTCTTGCAAACAACGAATGTAGTAAAAGGGTTCATATATGCAGGCATACAGAACGTCACTTTGGAGGATTAGAAATGAACAGAAGAAATGAACTAAAGAAAAATTCAAGGTGATTTCTGTTGACTGGTGTAAGCCATTTAGAGATTGACAAATGTATAAACACATATATGCCCGCGGACGGTCGGCCTCGAGCAGATTGAACAGCCGGCACAAAACGCAACATAGTCAGTCAAAAATTCTGATAGTAGTTTTGGAGTGTTTAGCCCAGGTTTTAACAAAGCCAACAGCCTTGAAAACTAGGATGTACTCAATAAAGTCAGAGTCATCAAACTTAGATTCCAGACCCTCAATATTCCAGAACAAGAACGATAATTCACCCTTACGGTCATTGTCCTATTCCTGCTTCGGTTGGCGTGAGTGACCCGAGTTGCGTCGACCCCATGTCGCATAGCCAATGTTCTCACCCCAGATCTAGATCGTTTCGTGCTAAATATGACATGTGAAGCGCGGTCTACGATTACCAACTGGCCATTTTTATAGTATCCTGTTTTACCGTCTGCCCTTATATCCCTGAGAATTTTCCGTTCTGTCAATCTCAGATCGTTAGACACGCCTATACCTTGATCTGTGAATTTCTTCTTACCCTGTATTACAGCCATCTTGTCGTCAGACAACAGGAACCAAAAACTTAGAAGTCTTGATTTACCCTCAGATATACCTTTACCCAGCCTATGCGCACGCACAATATCACGTTCTGACCACGACGTGTCTGGTAGAAGTGATGTGAGAGTCTCGAAGATCAACTATTTGCATGCACTAAAAGAATCATCAGCTGACTCAGGGATATTATAGAAGATATTGTTGTCCTTCCAAGAGTAGCCCCCCAGTCTGTCAGTCTCCTGTTGCATTCGTTCCACCTCGGAATTTGCCGATTAGTGCCGACCTGGTCTTCCAGAGAAAGTACCTTTTCAGTAATTGCATAAAAATCTTTAGTCGCTATATTTCTTGGTTATCCTTCAACTCCTTTAAACTCTCCCGCAGTTTACCAAACGGGTCGTATGTCCGATTACCTCAGACAAATCACGAGTCATTTCTGATCTAAACCCTCTCAATCCTTTTGTCCATCTGGCTAAATCCCCCAGAGGTTTTGTGCAAACTAATTCTGGCTCTCCACCAAACGCTGGTCATCCATCAAATCTCGATGATTTCTCAACACACCAGAAACGCACATCACAGTCCACAGGAAGAACTTTTTGACAAATTTATCCCAGTAAGACTTTAGGAAGATTTGTCATTAGCTTTATTACGTTTCAAACATAAAAATCTAACAAATTTAGGCTGAACAGTTACAATGCGATGTGACAGAGCTTCCTAATGTGGAGACAATATCCCAGAACAAATCTCCAATTTGGCCCTCACAAAAGCAAAATACAGTGATTTAATTGCAGAGATACCACTAAAGGACTTACAAGTTCTCAAGATGAAGCCTAACATTCTCTTTGCTTTTTATGGTCCGTAAATATACAATTTTCCTACCTCACGACGCCTGGATAAATCGCCTCTGCATGAACACGCACTCATTGGGATATCATTGGGAAGTGGCGCAGCCTTAAACTGTCGGCTTAAAAACTAAACACTACATGCACAACAGTACAAGTGGCTTAAACAGAGGCACGTGCTGTAAGCGACTGTCTCCGCTGGCATTTGATCATGTACGCGGGGCTGCTTTATCTTTTGTCCATGAGGAAAGTTATCAAAACAGAAAGACTTTAGATACCCGCTACTGTAATTTATGTATTAAAATGCTTATTACCCTTTAAAGCAGGCTCGGTGATTCCAGATTTAATTAGATCTCGGTACACCAGTCTTCTTACATTACTGTAGCTTGTGTAATGAAATAAAAGGTGTGACAGAATCTTCCACTACAAAAGTCTCACATAGACCCAGGGCATGTTGACCGAATCTATATAGATGTAGAACTCACTTTAAAGTGACTGGAGACCTTCTGTGTACAAGGACACCGCCACATCTAGTACAAAGCCGCACAAATCGATAGGTCAGAAGACGGTATATCTCATGGTAGAGCTGCAGGCATGTCTCCTTCGTCGCATAGAATCTAAGCACTTGAGAAATGGCACTGAAGTTAAGCTCTGGGCTCAACTCCATGCACAAGGCCGGCTTTGACGTATGTCAATATGCAATTTTGAAGACATACATATACACCGCTCACATACCATGAAGGAAGACTCCAAATCGATTATCGCAGAGCCGATTTACAAAAAAAATTAATTACCAGCTCCCAGAAGAATATAAGAAATGATATATAAATATTTAGCAAATAAAGCTCGTGACTTGTAAAGAAGAATGAACCGTCCATTTTAACGACAAAGGGGAAGACAGACGATATTCTAGGTATGATAACCTATTTAAATTTCAAAGTCGTACTCCGCGCATAGTTTTCATTTGCACTGCAAGAATAGGTGTATTAGTCGAGGTCTGATTACAAAAACGCAGTGTTGGTATAAACATAGATGCTTTAACACCCCCTCTCTGCTAGCCATCTGTTCTCCATAACAAACTTGAAAACATGTTCGAGCAGTCAGCCAGCATGACGGACACGTCCATGTATACACTAAAGTTGGGATCACACAGATGTACTTTTGCTGATTACACTGGGAGGCTTATAAGGACCCGAGATTGATGGTAAGCTTTCTATGTACGAGGTCAATATGAGATATCCCAATTACCAGGCGGCTTCTGCTGACAGCAATTCCAGTCTAGAACTTTAATCTGTCCGCTAGACCTATCGGTCAAAAGCAGGCCTTATCCGACGGGCACTAAGACATTGATCCTGGACGAACCAGGACGCCTTACAAACAGCATTACGGGATAATATTTACCAGCGCAAACAACGGGTTTAATATATCTATTGAATTCCTTGTCGTTCCTAAAGAGATCAACTTCCCCAGGCTAATGGTGCTGCCAAATATTCCAGAAAGGATAAGCAGATCGTTCTAAGTGTAGCTTACTTCAAGTTCGGTGCACTTAATACATGGCAATAAGCTCCTTGAGAGCATTCCAAGCCAGTGGTATTGTAGGATAAGCAAGTTCTTGTCAGCGCTCATAAAAGCTGATATCCGTGGTTTGTAAATCCCTGGCCTTGGTGTGAATGTCAATATCTTGAAGTTGAAATTGTCCATGAGACAAGCTTGCTTTTCAAAATCCAGTACATGTATTATAATGATGAGTTTGTCTACCTCTATTATAATGATATAATTGTCCACATCTGATTGAGGACGTGTCCTGAAGAGATAATTTTCTTTTCTACCTTGTGTATATACTTGTCACGTTACCCTTTCTAAGAAAGTATTGAGTATGAATGATGTTCAAAGCCGTACTTGAACTTTTCATTTACACGCCTCTGATTGGGTCTTTACACCGGAAGTAACCAGAGCGAACTTAGATATAATATGACAGGAAACGGGCAATGGATGAGTGGGTATCGAGCGTGCTTTTCCGTCAATAGAACACACACAACCCGGAATATTGCCCCACTTTTCGGTGTTCATGCCACCTTGGTGACAACAAACAGTCGAAGACGAAAGCTCGTCAATAACTTGCCAAAGGTCAGTTTTCGCCGAAAACTTTCAACCATTAAAAAAAAATTCTTCAGTAAGACGCTTATCAGCGCTGGAATAAATAAAGAACAAATTAAATATAATCTGACACGAAATACTCCACTGTCGACACTAGTTATTCCACTGTTTGGCTTTCTTACTTCGCCATACATTTCGTCCCTCATTTTATATCAAATGTATTTCTTGATTGCTATATTCATTCTTCAGCTCTTAATAAGTCGGGTATTCATAGCAACAAAATTAGGTCTTTGTCACATTACTCTGTAAAACAACTGTGTACAAATTTGCACATCCACATTGCATGTGTATCAGTACTACACAAATTGTGTATTATTGATACACGTCATTGTGGGTGTATTGCACCAATTCCACAAATTATGTACTACTGGTGTATAAAAATTATGTGGATATGTTTTTTGCAACAATAATGTGTACCACTTGTACACAGGCGTTTTTACAGACTAACCACACAGCAGTTACCAATCCTATTCAAAGCCCATCAATTATCAAGAATCAGCTACACATATTTAATCAGACTATTCATAAAACAGCCATACGTAAGAAAAAGAAAGAGTGTTATCTCATAGTCTTGTGTCTAATGCAGCTAACAGTTTTTGATTCAAAGCTTGGAAAACTGTGTAATAGTTTACGTATAAACCTTGAGCAAAGCACAATCACGTTCTTCTCTGATTAATTTTGGCCCCTATATACAACTTCCGTGATGATGGAAATTAGATAATAGAGTAATGATTGTGCCCTTTGTATTGGTGTCATCAAGCTCTTTCTGGCATGAAAACAATCCATTTGCAGCGTGCACAGCGGCTGCCTGGATGAATGAGTGATTATGGTTTTACCCTACATCGACATGTTTTAAACCAGGAATCGGTATATTGTGCTCAAGAAGAAAATGTGAACATGGAAAACAAATGAAAAAGACAGACGTGATTAAAACCAGGTAAAAGAACTAAACATCGGCTAAAAGTTATAAAACCACAATAATTTTTACAATTTTAATATATATATCAACTGGAAACATGTATGTATAATGTAAAAGGAATTATATCTAATGATATAATCCTATATATTTTAAGTAATCAATGACAGCATCGCCAGCGACGGTATAAGTGAAATATAGAGTAAACTGTGTAGAATCTTTGTCGAATGTGAGCAAAGTCTACACAGTCAAACAGGATATGTTTGATGCCGTATTGTGCATCACATCCAACACATTGAGGAGCACTGCTCCCATCCAGGATAAAATTGTGTGTTAGACGAGAATGCTCAACACGGCATCTTGTTAAAACTACTTGGTCTCTATGAGACATACTAAGAATTATAGCCAATGACAGGGTAAATGACATGCAGTTTGTTATCGACCTGCAGGTCCCATTCATCCTGCCAAAGGCGATGAACATATTTAAGAGTATTAGATTTAAAATCAGTATAAGGAATTTTAATTTTAGATATGAGTTTAGTGAGGGCAACTTTCACCTCGCTGTCTACGACTGTGTTTGCATGAATACAAATATGACTTGGTATCCAACAGAATACAATATTTTTACCTCTTTTAATTGGTTTCCTATGTATGGCTAATATATCAAGGATCAACGGATTTTTAAATTTAGTATTCCCAATTGCCGAAAGACAGGCAAGCTGTAGATCATAGCTGTCTGGGCATACTCAAAGAAAACATATGATAAGGCCAGGAGTATAACTCTGGCCTCGGCAGAGAATACTGAAGATGAGTATGGAAGGCGAAGAGAGGTGACTCGCTGTTCCACGACAGCCGCAGCCGCAACCATATCTCCATTCTCTGACCCGTCAGTATATATACATTAATAATTCGGATAATTAGCCTTAACTTCAGAAAAACTTTGCTGAATTGTAAGAGGATTTGTATTGGATTTCTTATGTTGTCGTAAATCAAATAGTGATTTAGGTTGTGGAAGCTAGGGAGGAGACTCCGGAAAAGAAACCGGAGCTATGTCCTCAAGCTTAATGTTAGCTTCCACAATATGGTCTCGAACACGAAGACCGAACGAAGGAATCTTGTTGGGACCTTTAGTATATCAGTGTAGGTATGATGGATTAAAAACACAGTCGTAGGCAGGGTTTGGCTGAGCTTTAAGCTTTGCAGGGTATTGAAGGCTGAGTTTTATACGCCTGTGACATAAAGAAGGCTCATTAACCTCGATGTGTAAACTTCCTATTGGTGAAGTTCTAAATGCACCAAGGCTGAGCATCAAACCTTAATGATGTCCCCGATCCAATATTTTATGATACGATTTCCTTGCGGAACCTACATGCATAAATGATGAACCCATGGTCCAATTTAGACCTCACCAGAGAACGATATAAATTAAGTAAAACAGATCGGTTGGCACCCCAATCAGTGCGAGACAGAACCTCAATTATATCGAGGGCGTTTGTACAATTAGCTTTAAGCATTTTAATTTGGGGTATAAATGATAATTTCTTGTCAACTGTAACCCCTAAATATTTATTTTCCTTCACAATCTTCACTGGTTCAACACAAAATTTAAGCTCACGGTCTAGATGAACTTTCCATTTATTACAGAAATGCACACCGACGGTTTTCGACAGAAAACCTAAAACCATTGGTAACTGCCCATTGCTCGACCTTACTCAGACAGTACTGCAATTGCCACTCGATGTTATTCATATGTTTAGCACGGTAGCATATTGGGAAATATTCTACATATAAAGAACCCTCAGTCCCAGATGTTAATGTTTTAACCAAGTTATTAATTTTAATGCTGAACAGTATTGGCGAAGGAATACTACCCTGGGGCATACCCATCTCCTGCTCATGAAAGTCAGAAAGAGTGAACTCCACCCGTACGTTAAACTGACGATCAGATAAAAAATGAGATATAAAAAGATATAAGCGACCTTTTAATCCCATGTCAGAAAGGCCTTTTAAAATACCACATTTCCATGCGGTGTCATAGGCCTTTTCAAGGTCGAAAAATATCGACACACATTATTTATAAAACCATCACGAATGAAGGTTTAAAATCGAAGAAGGTGATCTAAAGTAGATCGACCTTGTCGACAACCACACTGTATCTTCGACAATAGATAGTTGGTCTCAAGAAACCAACAAGACTATCATTTATCGTCCGTTCCACAACCTTAGAGACGCAGCTGGTAAGAGCTATGGGACAGTAATTATTTGGATCTGTATGATCCTTTCTCGGTTTAGGGACCGGGATAATGCACGCCTCTCTCCATGACGGTGGAAAATTACCAGTTATCCAAATATGATTAAGTCCAAGAGATTCTCTAGTGGCTCAGATGGTAAATGATTCAGAAGCTTATAATTTTATATTATCCGAGCCACGCGCAGTATCGTGTGCCTTTTTTAAAGAAGTTTTAAGCTCTTCAATGGAAAAAAGACGATTATAGTCTTCCAAATTTTTAGAAGAAAAGGGCAATTTAATTTTCTTCTGGATTTTAATATGCTGAAATTCAGGGGAATAAATCTCAGATGAAGATTTATCAGATATTGTTTCAGCAAGTTTATTGACTACATCAGATAAAGCATCACCATATTTTAAATACTGAACTTCTACGTTATTGGTCTTGCCCTTAAGTTTCTGAACTCAGGCATGGGTGTTTTTAACGTGATGCCTGAAACAAAGTTGCGCCAACAAGATCGCCTCTTGGACTTAATTAATCGACGAGGGTAAGCTCTAAATACACGAACCTGGTTTAAGTTATTATTATTAGGACAATGATTAAATCTTCGCTCCGACTTTTTACGGTTCTTAGCGGCAGTCATTATCGTACCAGGGTTTACTTCTGGATCTTAGGGATGGTTCTCTCAGCTCCTGTTAATACAAGTTCATTAAATTTTAACAAACGATCATCTGCAGCCTTGAGATTCTCTGGAGTGATGTCAACCACACAAAACATCTCAAGTGCCTTCCAATCTCCTTTATCGAACTTCCACCTAGCTACACGTTCTAAGCAATTAGAAGTGAGATGCCCTAGGATAATAGGAAAACGGTCACTCCCACAAAGGTCGGCATGCACCTTTCAAGAAAAATCCGGGAGAAGTGATGGATTCATGATAGTATGATCGATAGCAGAATATGAACCATTACTTGGATGTAAATAGATATTAGAACCATCGTTGAAATAACATAGTTCATCTTTAGATAAGAATTCTTCTAGTATTTTACCCTTATCATTTATATTATTGCTAGCCCGGAGAGGCTTATGGGCATTAAAATCTCACATTATTATGAATGGAGTTGGCAGTTGTTCTTTTAAATTATGCAACTGTGAGAGTGACAAAAAGAATGAGGAGAAACATAAACTGAACATAAAAGGATTGTTTCCGATAAGGAAACACGGACGGCCACAATCTGGAGTTCCGTGTCGAGGGCAACTGTATTATAAATAATATAATTATTCACGAAGATAGAGGAGCCGCCACAAGCTCCCTTTTCCTGATCACAGTAAGTGCTGTGAATTGTATAATTTTTAAGAGGTATTTTATCTTTATCAGATGTCTTCAGGTTACTTTCCTGAAGATAGAGAGCAACTGGATTTAAAGACTGAACAAGTTGTGTTATTTCAATAAAATTAATCTTAAGATCTCGACAATTCCACTGTATAATTTTTAAGGAAGACAATATGGAAGAAGATGTACAGGGCTTTTATGTCTGAACCAGGGATGCTTCGTTCGGGGAGATCTACTACTGGATCTCCCGTGTGCAGACGATGTATCCATCACAACTGCGTCCGATGTTGAAGGATCAACGTTTTCCAGGGATCAAAACTTATTAAATGTTTGGATAGGGTCTCTAATGGCCTGAGAGGGTCGGTCTGTGGGGCAATTAGGTTTATCTCTTTGAGGATTCTTATGAGATTTATGTTTATCACCGCTGAATCAGAATCAAGGGGTTTAGAGGATTTTGACATATTCTGACCGCATTTCTGAAGCCATCCGTGGCATAGACCAGGCGCTTGGCTTCTTGGTAGGAAATGTTATTTTTATATTTTTTGTTATAATTTTTTTATACAGTCCTTGTAGCAGGCCATGTGGGCCCTGCTTCAACTGAAAAATTTTATTGGGTCTGTGCAGTCTAAATCCCCGTGACCTTCTTCCGCATATCTAAAGCTAAATCTAAAACTATTGCGGCATTGTTCCCTGTCATGGCCAAATCTCTGGCACCATAAACACCAGGTCGGGTTAGGTATACACTATACGGTCCGATAAAGATAGCTGTTGGGATGGAAGGTTTATTAAAAGTTAAGAGATATGTATTAGTTTTAGTCAGACTTCCATCCCTTTTAACTACGAACCCTTTTACATTCATTATTCCATGATCTTTAAGCTCTGTAATTTTTTCTTCCGCCATGTCGTTAAGATCTTGATGTCTGTCACGGATTATGCCGTGAAAACAATTTATGCGGAGAGACAAAAACTGCCTGTTCTCCAATTTTTTGAATTTTCAATCAATTAATATACTGTTGTTTTCTGAAGCATTGTAACAATGTATTCCCCGACTTCATTTGTTCAACCTGTTTTAAGGTTCCAGCATAACTCTGCAATGTTTTATTTAAGACAAAAGGATAATTTTTATTCCGGCCTGGTTTTCAGTTTTATTTGACATCACTACGAATGGAGGAAAGTAAGTATTTCCCTCTTGAATAACTAATGATATCTCATTTTCCTTCTTTTACCTACACCCGTTGAAGTTTGTGAGAAGGACAAAGAAACATTAGAAGTGTGTGAGTGAGAATAAGAAATATCGAAACGGTTTGATGATTCATAGCGCCGTGTCTCTCACGGGAGCGTCATTACATGTACGACGAAAGCCCTGCTGCGAGTATCCAGCAGAAAGAGAGACCACAGTTCCATGCCATCCTCGATAAAATGGATTTTTCGCTCATACTCGAGCAGGTCGAATCTAATAAATTAGAAACGGATAACTCGATTGACCCTACAGCCACCGCCCAGACTTCCGAACATCTCACTAAAAACGTCCAACACGGAAAGCAGTCAATTTATACCAAATAGAAATATAAGAAGGTTGATATCCGGACATCTGGAGTGGCGTGACCAGCCGATTGACCGGAAAGGGTCCTCAGACCGCCGGTCTTTGGAGAAGTAAGTTCCGAAGTGGAGTGTTGGGCGTGAGGATCCGCCGACCCGCCCTCAGCCACCAGGATCCCGTCCTCCCCCATCACGGGTCGCAACCCACAGCAAACAGGTTTCCCCTTTTAGTCGCCTTGTACGACAACCCCGAGGAGGCTGTGGAACTATTCTATTCGCCGGAACCAGACGGGAAAGCCCTAGGTTAGTCGCCTCGTGCGATAAGTTTGCCCAGAGAACTTGGGTCCTATTCTTTTCACTCCCGGTAACCCCACGAGGACTGCCTGGATGATAAAGCTGGGATATTCAACAATTCTTGTGTTTCGACCGTGAAGCAGATGAATGAAAACACACAGCAAACTATTCCCCAATCACTATTTCATTAAAATGTAACCCCATGTGTGTACGCATTCATCTACGGCTCTTCAGTATCCCGGTGTGCGCAAAATATCAGTGTATTAATGTATTGGCGTGGAACCTCAGAACGACAATAGTGGACCCAGCAGCCAGTAAAATGTGGCCATCTCGTCAAGATGTATCCCTAGTTGTTTACGCAATCATGTACGGTTCTTCAGTTTCCTGGTGTGCTCAACATATCAGTGTATCATGGTATTGGCAAGGAATCTCGGGACGATAATAATGGACACAGAAACCGATACGGTTTCTCATTTCAAGGCAACATTTCCACAAATATCATTAAGCCTAAACGCAACTGAAATTGGAAACTTTGCTTTTTCACGACGTCGTCAAGCAGCCTTGTAGGATATTATAACAGGGGGAAAAGTAAAACAGGCTTATTGCACACACCTCAATAATTGCAAGAACGCCATGCCTTCCGTTTGATGATCAAGCTCATTACTGCGTACTCGAAGCTTTTCGCTGTCCACCCCTTGCAAATGCCGCTGATAAAAATATCTCATTAGTGTGGCAGTTTTTGTGCAGCCTACTTCCTAATAAACTCTTTGAGCATTTTGTCAAAAGAAATAAATTCATAGGTTCTTTCTGATTTAAAGGTTCTTAGTGTCTGTATTTGGATTTATGTTTGCTAGCTTAAATTAATCTAATCATGTTGACAGAGGACAAGACTTTGTCCTCTGTTACGCAATTCTGGAGTTGCACTGTTGCACATCACTTCAACGGTTCTTTTAGCGTATTGTGGTTTTTGCTGATATTACCACATGGGGCAGAGAAAACCGTGGGATTACCATAGAACCAATGGTCCTTGGGATGGATTAGCCTCCAAGAACAATTTTCTTCTGGTATTTTAAAATGAGGCCAATTTCTGAATTTCGATGTTCGCACTGGACTTAACGCAAATCTTTTCTTGGATGATTCTATCACGTGGCTTGCATAGACTTCCGGTAGAGTAATTTTTAATTTATTTTTTGAGTACAATAATCACTCAAAGCATGAAAATATATATGTATAAGAAAATAGCGACAGGCAGAAGTGGGAGTTTTCGTCAAGCTTATCGCCAACAAGCCAGATCTAAGCTGGTGGAATTAAACAACGCAATCAGTATTTTCTTCGTTTTGATCAAATTTGTTATATGTTTGTCAAGCAGTTTTGAGATGTGATATCGGCAACGAATTATAAAATTATTTTGAGCAGTTTAATGTGGTGACGTACACATCTCCACTGACCAGCTGTCATCTTTAACTTGTCATAAACTCCATTGTGTTAGAGCCGACTGTGAGATGTGATAGAGCGGGAGAGGTTTTGTTTCATCAAGACCATATTCTTCACTCTTGTAATGCAAGGACTTGAAGCTATCGGGATTTACTTGATCCCATTTTGATATTTACATATTTCACCCATTTTTACCTGATTACCTAGAAAAAGACCCCAGTTTTGCTTAAATCAACTTATATCATGTTTTGATGTGTTATGTTCAGATTCAAGCCTTCAATCGCTGATGGTGTGAGGCTTGGTGCATTTAGAACCTCACCAGCAGAGAGTTTATACATAGAGGCTAATGAGCCTTCCTGACATCACAGACCTATGGAACTCAGTTTCAATGCGCTAGTGAGCTGAAAACACATCCAACAACCCCTGCCTACGACTGTGTTTTCAATCCATTATATGTAGACAAATACACTAAATGTCCTAACATGATCCCTTTGTTCGGTGCTCGTGTTCGGGAAAATATTATGGAAGCCAACATCCAACTTGAGGACATAGCTCCGGTTTCTTTTCCGGACTCTCTGCTCTGGCTTCTTCCACAATTTAAATTGATATTTGATCTACGTAAACATGACAAACCAAACACAAATCCTGTGATAATTCTGCGAAGTTTAGCTGAAATTAAAGGCGAATTATTCGGATGATAAATTTATTTATACTGATGTGTCGAAGGATGGGGACACGGTTGCGAATGCGGCTGTCTTAGAACAGCGAGTCATTTCTCTTCGTCTTCCATCCTCATCTTCAATATTCTCTGCCGAGGCCAGAGCTATACTCCTGGGTTTATCATATGCTTCATCTCAGCATGCCCAGAAAGCTGTGACATGCAGAGACTCGTTATCCTACCTTTTTACATTTGAGAATAATAAATTTAAAAGCCCATTAATTCTTGAAATATTTGCCATACATAGAAAACAACCTAAAAGAGGTAAAATCAAGATGCCTTGTTGGGTACTCTCGTCTAACACACAGTTTTATGGATAGGAGCAGTACTCCCGATTGTGTTGGATGTGATTCCCAAGACAGCATCAAGCATATCCTTGTTGACTGTGCAGACACAGTCGCCTCTATGTTTGACTTATTTTACAGCGTCGCTGGCGATGTTGTCATTGATTCGCTAAAGTATATAGGATTGTATCAGAAGATATAATTCCTTGTACATTGTACACACACATTTCCAGTGTATATATACATATTAGAATTGTAGAATTATATTTGCAAAAACAATGACAAATATAAATTTTGTGGGTCTTGTCTCTTTCAATCTCAGATGTATAGATGAAGTATCGGAAATGTTTTTTGTTACAGATTAACCCTCAATATAAAGATGCTTTAGAAAAATGCTTTAGTCAGTAAAACGAATTATTATCTATCCTTTAATAGGGGCCCAGAAAATTACATCTGTTCGGTATAATGGAATAATCGCTATACTTTTCTTAATATTGCAGGAAGTGGATTCAAAATTAAACACTTCACTTGTTCTTTCAACAAGAACAACGCTAATATGTATTGCTTACAAGAGTGGACCACAGATTTTACTCCCTTCTTCACAAATGCAAATTGTAATCGTTTGTTTTAAAAGTTATTCTCAAACAAAGAAATAAATAACAAATAAACATCTATAATATGTCATTTAATACCAAAGTTGCCAAGGACCCTCCCAGAATCTTATGTAAAGATTGAATGCGTGCTTTTAGCACTTGTTGGATCATGCCTCGCCAGGCGGAAGTTCCCATCATGGTCTCATCATCTCATCGAGAAGATAACTAGTCTTTGAGCTGCACCTAACCATGCCGTGTCATTAACATCAAGGGAGGTTTTAAGGAAACTAGAAATTATGTCACGAGGAGACTATCTTGTAAGGGTTTTATTTCTAACTCATGTAAATGATTAAACAGTAGCAACATACACGCCGATGGTACCCTGGCTTAAGCAGTTAGGTATGACAATGATGTTAAACTTAACTTAATGCATTACATGTAACTGGTCTAGAGTTACTCAAAAAGTTGTGTTGTCATCACATTTAATATCCACATTTCCTGGAAACATGAAAGCAATGCAAAGAAACCATGCAAACCTAGGGAATTCTTAGTCCACTGGCTTACAGCCTAATGAGAATTTTAAGCATACGGGATAATGAAGAGATATTATCCTACCATTAGGTACCAGTACTTATTCAATAGTCAGGTTTTTGTCCTTCTCTAAATAGCAACATATTGCTTTGGGTAAATTCTCTTTAAAAGATCCATAACATCCCGGTTGTTTAAAAGCTAATTCATAAAGCCCGCAACAAAATTATGTACATGACGTGAATGTTAGTTTAAAATGATATAGTACGTGGAAGCTATATTAGGCGTTAGGTTTTGTTGTCAACTAAATCTTCGGCGTAGCATAAACACAACAAGAAATGACGCACCTGAGGTAAAACCATGATGAAAAGATTCTGATTAAGTAACTCCTTGTAGAAGCTGTAAAATGTTGTTACTGTGTAATGCTGTCAGATGTTTAAATGAAGATTTAGACAAGAAATAGTTGTGAGATAGGCCGTAGTGTGGATGTAAACAATGACCATTACGTTGTGTCTTGATTTCGTTAAAATTACTAAATTGATAATGTACATGAAAGAATATTTGTTTGTGTTACAGCTTGAACCGTCGTCATTGTCACTGTGCAATAATAGTGTGATTATTTCTAACGTCCTAAAATAAAAACCTGTTCAGATTTCATTGGATGGCGTTTGCTTCTGCGTCTACAATGAAGTTCAAGGAATTTCCTGGGAGATAAATTCAGATTTTCTGACCTGACTGTAAAGAACTGAACAGGAATTTCATACAATGTTGAATGAAGATGGTTAGTGTTCGAGAAAGAGATAGGGTATTTTGTCAGCATTATCAAGACGAAGTGTGGAAATAAGAGAACTAATGCTGAAGTACTTGCCAATGTCAGAAATAGATGAGAAAATGACTGCTCTAGAGCATACTTTTGGAAAATTTACCGAGCAACAAGAACAATACAATACTATTGTTAAGGACGATTTGAATGAGGTGCAGAAGTCTATCGAATATTTTCAAGAAGTGAATGAAATGTATCTGATGCTTAAATTTGATTTAGCAATATGGAAAGATCGAGATATTCGGCCAAAATCTTCGAATGGTGATGTTGACATTAAATGTGAAGATTCAGCTACCCAGTAGGCAGTACTGTTTCTTCTACAATAAGTTCAAGAGCAAAGCCTGCTTAGGCATTGGATAAATGAATGAATGCTTATGGCTTAACACCACATCGGCAATTTCTCAGGCATATCGTAGCGAGAAGATATTCGAACCAGGAAGCCGTCGACAGTTTTCGACATCATCTGATGGACATTCAAAATTTAATGGAAAACAGACAAACATTTTTAAAAACAGGTTAAATAAGTAAATGTCACTTAAATGTCGAAAACCACAAATCTTTTTATTTTGTACACTGAAATATATATAACTATGTTATATTAGACAGGCCGACAGCGTTCAAATAATTAATAGCAGCATCGCCATCGACGCTGTTAAACAAGTCAAATATAGAGCCGACTTTGTACAATCTTTGCCGAGTATGAGAAATGTCCACAGAGTCAAACAGGTTATGTTTTATGCCGTATTGCGTATCACATCCAACACACTGAGGAGCACTGCTCCCATCCAGGATAAAATTGTGTTAGACGAGAATGCCTAATAGGGCACCTTCTTAAAACGACTTGGTCTCTACGACATATACCAAGAGTGTAAGAATTATAACCATTGACAGGATGAATAGCATGCAGTTTGCTATTTACCTGCAGGTCCCATTCATCGGATTTTTAAATTTATTCTTTCCTATTTCCAAAAGGCAAGACAGTGAGTCACTGCACATCACTGCTCTGTGGGCACACCCAGAGGAAACAAAAGATCAAGCCAAAAGTATACTTCTGGCGTCGGCAGAAAAGATAGAAGATGAGGATGGAAGACGAAGAGAGGTGACACGCTGTTTCAAAAGAGCCGCAGCCGCAACCCTGTCCCCATCCTGTGACCCGTCAGTATAAATACATTAATAATCCGGATAATTAATCTTAACTTCAGCGAAACTTCTCTGAATTATAACAGGATTTGTATCTGATTTCTTATGTTGACGTAAGCCTATGTCCTCCAGCTTGATGTTAGCTTCCACAATATGGCCCCGAACACGAAGACCAAAGGAAGAAATTTTGTTGGGACATTTATTATATTAATCTACGTATGATGGATTAAAAACACAGTCGTAGGCAGGGTTTGCTGGCTGAACTTTAAGCTTGCAGGGTATTGAAGGCTTAGTTTTATACGCCTGTGATATATAAAGAAGGCCATTCAGCACCGACGTGTGAACTTTCTACTGGTGAAGTTCTAAATGCACAAAGGCTGAGCCTCAAACCTTGGTCATGGACCGGATCCAACATTTTAAGACATGATTTCCTTGTGGAACCGTAAATGGTGGAACCATAGTCCAACTTAGACCTCACCAGAGGACGATAAAACTTCAATAAAATAGATTGGCAGGCACCCCAAACGGTGCTTTATAAGACCGTAATTATATCAAGAGCCTTTGTACCTTTAGCTTTAAACATTTTAATATGGGGTATAAAAGATGACTTGCTATCAAAAATAACTCCTAAAATTTATTTTCTCCTACAAGCTTGACTCGTTCACCACAGAATTTAAGGTCAACTACCTTTTAATAATTATTACAGGAATGCATATCGACGGTTTTAGACGTAGAAATTCTAAAACCATTGGCAATTGCCCATTCCTCGATCTCATTGGGACAAAGCTGCAGTAGCCGCTCGATTTCCTTAATATCTTTAGCACAATAGCACATAAGGAAATCGTTTACACATAAGAAACCTTCTGTGCCAAATGTTAATGTTTAATCCAAGTTATTAATTTTTGGCTAAGCAATGTTGGTGAAAGAGAGTCAGAAAGAGTAGACCCCACCCATACCTTAAACTGACGATCTGATAAAAATTTAGATATAAGTAGAGGTAAGCGACCCTTTAATCCCATATCAGGTCTTTTAAATACCATACTTCCATGTGGTTTCTTAGGCCTTTCCGAGGTCAAACAATATCGACACCAGCTGTTCATTATTGATAAAAGCATCACGAATAAAAGTTTCAGAGCGAACAAGGTGATCTAAAGTAGATCGACCTTGACAAAATCCACTTTGTATATTAGATAAAAGCTTGTTGGTTTCAGGAAACCAAAGAAGTCTATCGTTAATCATCCGTTGTGACTTAGTCTCTGAACTATGTTCCAGACCTTACATATGGGTGTTTCTGACGTAATGTCTGAAACAAAGTTCCGACAACAAGATCGTCTCCTGAACTTGATTATTCGCCCAGCCTTTGCTCTAAATATGCGAACCTGGTTAATTAAATCTGCTCCCAGCCTTTTCACGGTCCTTAATGGCTTTGTGACAGTCATTATCGTACCAGAGCTTTCCTTTGAATTTTGGATTCGTCGGGATTGGCAGCTGTTCTTTCAAATTAAGTAATTCAGAGGCTGACAAAGAAGAATGAGGAGGAGTATGTACCGAACACAAAGTAAATGTTCCCGCCAAAGAAACACGGAGTGCCACAGCCTGGATCTCAGTATCGAGAGCAACATGGTTTTGAACAATATTCTTATTCACGAAGAAGGAGGAGCCGCCACAAGCTCGCTTTCCCTCTTCACAATAAGTGCTATAAAGTGTGTAATTTTTAAGAGATAATTAATCTCTGTCTGATGCCATCAGGTGAGTTTCCTGAAGACATAGGGCAATTGGATTTATAGATTGAGCTATCTGTATTATTTCACTAAAATTTATCTGAAGACCTCGGTAACTCCACTGTATACTTTTGTCTGAGAAAGATATTATAGAGGAAGGCGTGTAGGGGATTTATATCTGCACCGGGACAGATCTACTAGTCGATCTCCTGGGTGTAGATGATGCATCCATCACGTCTGCATCCAGCGTTGAAGGATCAAAGTCTTCCAGCAATCCAAACTTATTAAATGTTTAGATGGGGTCCCTAGTGGCCTTAGCGGGACGCTCTGTGGGACGGTTTATCACCCGCTGATTCAGATTCAACGGGCTTAGAGGATTTTGACATATATTGATTGGACTTCTGTTCGGATGATGGAAGTTTATCAGGTTCAGTTAGAGTAACATGTTCTTCATCAAAGTTTATACCGGTTTGCGATGATGAGCTGGCTGTGTTATTTAGAGATTTTGTTGCCTATTTCTGTGGCCCTTCTGCGCCAATGGACCAAGTAAATGATGTTGAACCCCCACTGAAACGGAGGGTTTCTTGAGGACTTTGGGATATGGAGGTTTAGTGAAGCCATCCGTGGCAGAGACCAGGCGCTTGGCTTCTTGATATGATGTGAGAATAATATATTTTGAGTCGTTTTTCGTTTTTGAACAGAGGACAGTTTTTAGAAGAGGTCATGCGGGCTCCGCTTTAACTGAAACACTTTACTTAGTTTGCGCAGTCGAAGCCGTTGTAACCTGTTTCCGCACATTTAAAGCTGGCCAGATTATTGCAGCATTGCCCCATGCCATGGCCAAACCTCTTGTAGGAAAAAACACCAGGTCGACCCGGGTCTAATAATTCCACCTGTGCACTATACGATTCGATAAAGATACATGTTGGGATGGAAGGTTTATTGGAAGGAAAGTTAAGAGATGTGTGTTTGTCTTAATCAGATTTCCATTTCTTTTAATTACTATCCGTTTCACCTTTATTATTCCCTGATGTTTATGTTCTTTTGCTGTTTTTCCTTGTCATGTGGTAAAAATCCTGGTCTCTGTCACGGATAATCCCGTGAGAGCAGTTTAACATATTATGCGGGAGTAACAAAAAGAGCCTGTCCTCGAATATTTGTCGCCACGATATGGCTGAGATATTGCCAGTTTGGTGTTAAGCCATAATCATTCATTCATTCTCGAATATTTTTAATTTTCAGAAAATTAGTATACTGTTGATTTCTAAACATTCTATCAAAATTTTATCAGAATTCATTTCTTTAATCTGTTGTAGAGTTTCTACTTAACTTTGTAATGTTTTTTAATATAAAGGGAAGAATTTTCATCTTCACTTCATTATGGTTTTTATTTGATATCACTAGAAAGGATAGGAAATAATTATTTCCCGATTCCATGTCTGGTGGTATCTCGTTTTACCTTTGTTAACCCACAACCTTTGATGAGGACATAAAGACATTTCAAAAAAGGGAATTAGAAGAAGAAAGGCATAAAGAACCTAATCTCTCCCCTGCCTCAGAGTGCCACTACATGTGTGCGCGTAACCAGCAGAAAGAGAGAGAAGAGTTCCACGTCATCCTCGATAAGATGGATTTTTTTGCTCATACTCGAGCAGGTCGAATCTAAGAAATTAGAAACTGCCCACTCGAGTGACCCTACAGTCACCGCCCAGACATCCGAACATCACACTAAAACCGTCCAACACGAAAAGCAGTTAATTTATACTACAGCGAGATATATGAACGTTGCTATCTGGACATCTGAACTGACGTGACCAGCCGATTGATCGGGGCGGGCCCTCCGTTGGGCGTAAGGATCTCGCAAGATCAATCCGACCTCATCCATGGAGGTCACGGTTTGCAACTCACGACAAACAAGTTTCCCATTTTAGTCGCCTTTTACGACAAGTCCGAGGAACTGTTATATTCACCGAAACCACACAGGAGAGCTCTAGATTAGTCGCATGCTCAAAGCCCAACATGTACAATATCAATGGTTGTGACAAGAATCATTCCAGATAAATGTACATAGCCGGCAGACGCAAGAGTAACGTATTAAGTGAGACATTCGTAGACAACACCAAGGAAACTCAAGGAGTTCAAATAATGTCAATGACAGTCAATTTCCTGCCACCAGTAATTCTATGGTACTGGTAAGGGGAGCGTTTTCTTTTATTCCTGTTTGGGTGAAGACGAAGGATCAGCGGAGCTACATTACCACAAAGGCAGTACTTGACCTGCAGTAGCACAAGTACGTTTTGCCCACAGGCGTTAGCTGATCAAATCAGCCTGCAGGGTTCAAAGACAATTTTCTCACTCGCCACGGTATTATCAGAGAATAGCAAATTGGATACAACGCTTGTATCTTTGGATATTGGTGACGTTAAAGACAGACAATTGATGCATGTTCCCAGGGTATTTGTAGTTCCAAAGGTGCCTGTATTAGAGGACACCATTCTGTCACAAGACGATATGGACAAGTGGCCACTCTTACAATGGATACATCTACCGACAAGACGGATGTTACTCTTTTAACTGGCCAAACTAATCCAATGGCATTAGCTCGTACTGAAGCCCTGAGATGAGAAACAAGTCAATCCTATGCTATCTAGACAGAATTTGGCTAGACATTGAATGGCCGCTGAACATAGGGCTATGCGGAACAGCCATTTCCAGCTTGACGAAGAACTGAAAATGCAGGTCGAGAAGTCTTGGAAATTTAGATGTGTGTGAGACAGATGTTCGGGAGATGTCCGTAGAACATAAACGTATGATTAACATTTGGAATGACGGTATCAAGATGACGTATGACCATTCCATTTAAAACCAGACCACCGTGTTTGCCAAACAACTACTGTGTAGCGGAATCAATTTGACTGTGTAGCTTGATAGTTTAAAGAGAAAGGGGTCCAGAAGCAAGATATTGCATGAGAAATACAAGTCGGGAATGTAGGAACATTTTATAAAGGTTACACCGAGAAGGTTCCATCAGAAGATACTACAAGCCAGCGGATTTCTGTTTCGTATCTCCCACATCATGCAGTAACCAGTGATAGTAAGCCTGATATATTGCGAATAGGAATTGACTGCTCGGCGAAGTTAAATGAAATCAGTTTGAATGACTCTGTATTGCAGGGCCCTGACCTTACTAATAAACTAACTGGTGTACTTCTGAAGTTTCGTCAGGAAAATATTGCTTTCATGGGAGACATATAGGATATGTTTCATCAAGGTAACACCTGAGGATAGAGATGTGGCCTGGTGGAGTCAGCGATTTACCGGGTGTCCACCTGTTCGGGGGAGTCTGGAGCCCAAGTAGAGCCAGTTTTGTGATGAGACATACCGCTCTGGACAATACTGAAGACTTTCCAGAAAATGCAATACAGACCGTAATAGAGAATTTTTACCTTGACGACTGCTTGCGACCTGTACACTCGGAGAAGGAAGTGATCGAACTGGTTTAAGATTTGATTGAACTGCTCCAGAGAGGTGGTCACCTAGTGGGGAAGCAATAGCAGAAAAGTTGTAGGGCCCTAGGAGTTTGTTGGGATACACAGTCTGACATGTTCTATTTCAAAATCGACCTCGGAGAGAAACCATATACCCAACGAAGCCTTATGAGCGTCATCAGCTCTGTATACGGTCCATTTGGTTTCGTATGTCCCGTCACATTGCAAGCAAAAGTTCTCTTTCAAGATGAATGCAGATTAAAGAAATGCTGTCTTGAACCAAGCAATGCAGTGCCGTTCCTGGAAGCAGGGTATAATAACAAAAGTGGAGCAATTTAAAGAAAGGAGATGCCACCTTTGCTGATGCCTCCTTAGTCCGCTGTGGTGCCGCGGCGTACATGAGGTTAGTGAACTCGACGGACAAAATTCATTGTGCCTTTCTCATTGGAAACTCAAGACTGGCTCCGATCAATCCCAAGGTTAGAGCTTTCAGCTGCGTTTCCTGCAGTAAAACTGAGCCAAACGCTAGGCACATAGCTGAGAATCAAGGTCTATGCCATAATGTTCTGGAGGGACAGTGTGGTTGTGCCCCACTACATAAAGGAGTCTAAGAGGTTTCATATCTTTTTACCACACCGTTTGGTTAATTTGAAGAGCCCGGATCCTCTTCAAATGATTGGAAACATTCTGAGTTCAAGCGTAATCCTGCCGATGAAGCGCCCAGAGGGCTGAAGAGCTTTGTAGCCGGTGTCAGATGGAAGGAAGGACCAGACTTCCTGTGGGAAGAGGCGCATGCATGATCGACTACCCCAGGCATATCGGACGTGCTAAACAGTGACGTGGAGACCAAGAAACACAGTAAAGTCAACATTACGGTTTGCTGTACGTGTTTGACGTGAATCCTACGATTCAAAGGGTGCCTAAGTAAGAGGAGAAGACTCGAAGATTAACAAGACGCCTGCGACGGTATAACGGATTCGTCAACCTGAGATGGAAATTCTGAAGCTTCTTCGAAGAACTCCTTTCCAGTACGAGTTTAATAAACTCATCAAACGTGGAAACCAGTCTGTAAGTCGGAAGAGTTCCATATACAGACTTGATCCTGTTATAAAATCGGATGGCACCTTATGCGTAATAGGACGTTTAAGAGCTGCTTCAGTCTACCCAGAGGCTCGACATCACATGATTCTTCCAAAGGGCGACCATGTAGTGACACTGATAGTTCACTACCATGAACTGTTGCGTCATTCGGATAGAGAGCACGTCTTGTCCTACATACGTCAGAAGTTTTGAAGTTGGGGCGCGATGAGCAATGAAAGGGTTTTTTCATCAGCGTGTCCATTGCAAACGCAGACATGGTGCTCGAAGAAAGGCAGAGTTACCTGTGGAGAGGGTCACCACTGGCAAGCCGCCTTTCACTTACACAGGAGTTGACTGTTTTGGTCCCTTTGTGGTAAAGCGGGGCTTAGGTGAATGCATATGGTTGTCTATTTAGTTATCTGACAATAAGGGCAATACATATTGAGAAGCTTGATTCCATGAATACAGATTGCTTTATCAACGCCATCAAAAGATTCGAGAGCAGAAAAGGACGACCTGAGAGGATAAGATCTGACAATGGGTCGAATTTCAGAAGCGGTGACGTTGCAAATTCGTCAGAAACAGTTGAAACCTAGACGTGATTTCCGAGACGGAGATGATGTTCTCATTATGGACGAAAACACCCACAGGAGAGAGTGGCCTCTCGAAGGATGCAGAAAATCTTTCACGGAAGGGTCGGGTTTGTTAAATCCGCCGAGTTAATGTACAGGATAACTCCGTTGTCAAGACCGGTTCATGAACTACATATGCTTGAACCACCACATGAATAACATTTTTCCCCATGGCTAGTTGGAAAAAATGTTAACATAAGAGGAAGGATTTTAGTTCTGATGATTAAACATTGTAACTACTGATGTTTGTGTTACTAGTATTGTGCATTGGTATGTAAATTCAAATGTTCCGCTGATATTATGCCTCACATTTAAGAGGCCGGCATGTTGAGTTCAACATGATACAGTCCGGGCAGCGATGTTATGCGTTAGGTTTTTTTGTTTAAGTTAAAGTTTTGTAGTCAACGAATCCTAGGGCGTTGCAAATAGAGGTGTTGTGACGAGGTTACATAAGAAATGACGCACCTGAGGTCAACCCATGATGAAAAGTTTCTGAATAAATAACTCCTTATAGAATCTAAATTACAGCCAAGAAATTTATGAGTATGCAATGTAGTTACTGTGTAAGGCTGCCAGATATTGTGAATGTTTGAATGAAGATTTAGGCAGAAAATAGTGGTCAGATCGGTCGCCATGTTGAGGTAAACAATGAGCATTATGCGGTGTCTTGGTTGCGTTTAGTGACGTAAAATTACTGAACTGGTAACATAAACGAAAGAATATTTGTTTGTGTTTCAGCTTGAACAGTCGTTATCGGCGTCATTGTCACTGTGCAATAATAGTGTGACTATTTGTACCGCATACAGAGAAATGGGACTGTGGTGCTGCGGCTATGTCCTGAAATAAAAAACATGAAATGTCCACATTTCATTGGATGATATTTGTTTCTGCTTCTACAGTGATTACGACAACCCTCGTTGAAATATTTCTATGTTTAATTTGGAAATACCAAAACTATCAACAAAGAGGTAAACTCACAAACTCGTTTCACACAGCGTAATTTGTGTAATATTTTAATAAGTAACGTGTTTACAAATCCGCATAAACAGCCTTCGTCGTGTTTCGTATATGTCACGTGACGAAACCCATGGGCTCGGTGTGGGTTGAAATGAACCAAACCAAGTCATACTCTAGTCATTGCAATCAACACCAAAGGACTCACCAACGATCAGGCTTGCGCGGTTTAGTATCATCTGATAACTTCGTTAATTAAATCCACTTTATCACCAGTTCATATATGCACAGAGTATGGATGGGTTTTTCCGGGACTAGCACATGATGATATTTGAATAAACCGAAACAATAGCGCATAAGCAGATATTACACAAAGACGCTCCAATCGGTTTTCAGTTGGTTGTTTCCTGAGCAGTGTACTTGCTTCTAGGGCGTCATGCGTGTAACCGTATTTGTAGGGAGGGGCGTTTGAAGAGCAGATGAAATATCTATACATCAGGCACGACTACTGAGGCATTCGGTAGAGGTAGAAATATTCGCATCACAGGCTGTGGGTTATATGCAAAACTCTCTTGGTAGGGTTTTGAAAGCTGTACTCAAAAATTTTTGTGCTATACATTATCGATCTGGTTTGTTGGTGGAGGAACTGGGACGTCCAGAATAAACCACCTGCCTTCGCCAGGTGGCTGAAGGCCTCCTTTCCAATCCACACATCCCTTTCGTAACAGTTTAACCAGAGAAAACCAGAGAAAACTGGATTTCAACCTTCATACGATGTCACTGGTCCAGAGGCCGACAGGCTGCTACGAGAAGAACCCTGTTCATGAGTGAGCCAATGAGGGCACCCAACTTGAGACCCAGGCTATATGTATGAAAGGCCATGTGTAGCGAACGTATCGAGATGGCCTCACACGGGTGCATTTCTTCAAATCTCCTGCACGGATTTTTTGGGACGTCAGTTGACATATGGATGACAAGGTTAAACTGGTCATTTTTAAAGGTCTGTTTCACTATCACTAACACTATAATAGTGCTGGCTGGTTCACTGATTTTGGGAAATAATGATGGAGCTCCTTGTATGCAAAACAGTATCATTTTCATGCACCGCACATTGAATGAAAACTACAAAAGTAAAGTCACATGTCATACAAAAACAAATCATATCTCTGATTGTGTATTATTAGTTTCCAGAACTGTCAAAGAGATGTCCCAGTGACAAGACCAGTGCATCTGAAACCTTTGATTTCATACAATAATATCGGGACCTCCGTGGCTCAGTCGGTTAGCGCGCTGTCGCAGCGCAATGACCCAGAAAGCTTCTCACCAATGCGGTCGCTCTGAGTTCAAGTCCAGCCCATGATGGCTTCCTCTCCGGCGGTACGTGGGAATGTCTGCCAGCAACCTGCGGATGGTCGTGAGTTTCCAACGGGCTCTGGCCGGTTTCCTCCTACTATAATGCTGGCCGCCGTCGTATGAATGAAGTATTCTTGCGTACGGTGTAAAACACCAATCAAATAAATAAATACATTAATGTCTTCGGATAAATTGCCACGAACTTGAACCGGTGATGGTGTGTAGTCGTAGCCTGGAGATCTGGCACAAAGAAATAGCTTGGGTTGTAAATCGCAGATCCATAGTTTCCTCTATTGTAGCATTCGAATTACAGTTAGGATCTATTGAGGTCTGTCTGAATATATATAACTGTAAATCCACCACGGTAGACACGGTAGATGATAAATGTGTGTCTCCGATCAGCCTTCGCCATTGATAGTGAATAAAATCTTATAAATGGCAGTGCTGAGGAGTATAGCATATGAAGTTTATGAAAATATTGTCTCTGCCGTTCTCTCTTCAGGAAAGTACTTGTTGACACTTACTAAAGACACATGTCATCGATAACAAGTCACTCTTGTTGCCATGTCAGAACAGAGGTAAATCTGGTCTTGCTAAACCAATGAATAATATGTCTGCGGCTTAAATTTATGGTCAATATAACCTTCCTTCACCCCAGAGAAGTATTGCAAAAGCCTAAATCCATTACATACCTACTTACTATTTAATGAAATGTAGCTTTTATACATTTGTAATATGTTATGTGGCCCTCATGACTGGCAAATCTCGGTCGCTGAACAGGTGTCCCGTGGTCTCAGAATCTGCCAAGATCAACGCATCAAGAAGACAAAAAGCGGAAATAAACCGACAGGGAGGAACAGTACATTTCTCCAAGCGGCGTGGAAATAATTTATCACAAAAGAATATAAACATTACTCAGATTTTGCTCCGTGCACTCTCTAATCTTTCTTTTCTCACGTCCTGTTAGAAAATTCGCTCGACTTCCTCGGGCCGATTGACACATTTCAGCGGTACTCCACACCAATCTCTACTCCATTACTTTAAAAGAACCGTGGCAATGCTTACGAAGAACGATGGCTTGCCTCATTCGGATTCCGATCTGTCTACTGGTTGGCACAAATATTCTCTTTATTTGCAGTATAATTATTTTGGACAACATATTGATTGGCCCAACTGCCACAGTTTCATCTGGTTTGCTATGTGCGTTCCCACCAAAATATGCTTGCATTCAGGCTTGTCTGTTTGTCACGTTTTCAGGTTTTATTCAACTTATATGATAGTGAACACAATACAATCTACTTCACGACACATTACACCCGCCCTATGCTAGCGCAACGACATCTCTGTGACATTATTTAAACCTTACATATCGTGATGCAAATGTATGTGCTCAATGGTAGACGCCTACACTTGAACTAGAACATTCAGTTCTCCTCAACATGCTTTTGCATTGATTTCCAGCGCTTATCTCTGTACACTTATATAAAGGTAATTAGCGTAGGAAAATTAATTTAACATTCAACACATCGCGTATTCAGTTTCTTCTCTCTGGACACACAATCACTGCAGTTTCCAGGCAGTGTGTGATCCACAATGCTAGATTTATGGTTTGTATTATATGGTCTCAGCAGAAAGGTGTGATTCAAGAAATTTAATACCGCCTCTTATTTATATAAATGTGTCATTGTCGCTTTGCAAACGAATATCTTGGTGCAGAGATATCCCATGTAAGCTCTTTGCAATATTATTTTGCTCCTAAATGATCTGAAATTGCCAAATATTTAAACTTATTTGAAGGGAACAATGTCGACTTATAAAATCAAAGATTAAAACAGCTGCATGAATGTAGCTCAACTGTTTAAACCACACCCTGACGTGCCAAGTTGCACTTAGTCACACTGGCTGGCATAGACGTATTAATTAAAAGAACCGCCGGATTTCTGCCACTCGGTTGCTAAAAGGATCGTTGAAAACTATGCCACCCTGTTCTGGTCTTTTGCACTGGTTCACACCAAGGCAACGACAAGCAAGAACGGATCAGCACATCATATGTCGTCATATCAAACGATTCGAAACGAGTTGCTTTCACTTCGTGGGTTTGATTGTTATTTGCCACCTCTATTCGCGTCGTGACGAGATCCAGAGATTCTGGTGAGAAACGTCCTGAGCTTTTAGGATATGCAGATATCAGCATTTCACATGACAGGAAATTAAACAGAGGCGAAAGCACTGTCTTCAGAAAGCATGGATTTACTCTGTGTGTTGACGGGAACGTTCAAGCTGAAGAGACGAGTACCTGCTGACAGTGATTTAAAGTTAGTCGATGCAAATGATTTTGTGATAGGAAATCTCTTACTAAGAGATTATCCTGATAATAAACGGTGTCAGCTTCACTTTTGGAGACAACGTACATACCTAATTTTTGTGCAGGTACATGTTGGGTAATTTGTCGTTGAAGATGTGCCACAAACGCTTTGTATGAAAGATCCTCATCCATACGTCGTGCTTGGGAAACTGTGGCGGGGCGCGGTTGTTGACGAAGGTAAAGATTAATTGGCCGCAAACGAAACAAAACCATCTTGCGTGGGGTACAAGTGGGAGGCCCAGGCAAGATGCCAGAAGTATTATGGAGAATGCCAACATTTCGAAGTGCAGCAAGATTAATTGACTCGATGAAGAAATCAACAGCTGACAGCAGTTATTGAATCTCGAATTGCAGGTAGTAATTGCAAAGGTTGTATTTCTCCTTAGTAAGTTGAATTGCGAATAAATAGCGAACTTGTTGTTAGGTACAAAAGAGAACGGAACCTAGAAAGTGCGTAAACATTTAAATCTGACCCGCTTCAACTTAGCAACTGAATGACCATTTATCTAATACACCGTGTGGTCACCGTACTTAAGTGTCGTCAATCAAATTGCGACTGGTTTCTATTTATACTACTGTAATTCAAACGCTCAGTGAAATCAGTGCACATGTTCACGAATTTAATTAAATTGTAAACCGTAAAAAGCGACTTCATTGCGGGAATTAATGCCACAGAGGCTATATATTATGTGGTTGAATTTAAAGCCATCAATATTGGCCAACTAAAAAAGGTGTCTGTCTTGTCACGGCAACATATATTGTCCTTCTGGGTAGTAAAGAAGATCTACATTCTATCACATCTGCTGTTCGGTGTAAATAGAATGTAAAGAGAAAGTCCTGGTGCAATACATACTCACTGCCCATATATAACAGATAGTAAAGTACATGGTCAATTTGATACCCAAATATCGCGACTTGTGGTTTAAATTGCTCTTATTCTCCTTTACTGTATCTGTACACAACATACTCACTAGCTTAGGTGACAAAAATCCACGGCCTAGTTCACCACTAGCAAGCTTTTACCAGGCTCCAAGTATTCCACATCTAATTACAGTGTTTACACTTCATCTGCTTAGACCATCGAGTGCTGTAAATCCTGTCGACATGCCGACCAATTATCCGACAGGAAAGTCTCAGGTAAGGAAGTGACTAGCAGGATACGTGCAGGCACCCTGGTAAATAAAGCTCCACATTCAAGAGATCCTGGATGCGATTCAACTTAACCTAACCGGTCAAACTGAGTTGATCCCGGTCTCCAATTGGCATATATCTTTAAAATTAGCCGGCATATGTTTAACAACTGGGGTACAATTTAAATTGAGTGGCATACACGTGTGCTTGCGGTCAAATAGAGCCGAGCTAAATAGAGCCGAGCTTCATGAGTCACAATGTCGTAAGATTGCTCTGCCGAAAGACACCTACATGTGTCTATTTCATCTTAACAAATGCCATACAAAGACCCTATCTTATTTACAATACAATTACTTTATAAGACCAAACTTGTTTAAAATCCAAATTTTTATATATAGATCTGAGAGGAAGAGATGTTAGCACATATGTTTTAAAAAGACACGCCACAGGCTCATGGGTAGTAATGAGTATTATTTCAGCTGAGTGTTTCATTGGCCAGACTGCTATTATTCTGTAATGTGGCCCGTTGCTTCAATTTGCAGATGATCTCTCACTGTTAGCAGGTTGATAATCGACTTAAGCGACAGGGTTCGATTTCCCATCTTATTGCAAGCTTCCATAAGCTGGGGATACAAGACAGCTTAAGGCATAACTCAGGTCAACTGCTGCACCCGGTAGTAACTCAACTGGAGCTGTATCCCACTCTTTACCGGTATGCCAGTTAATTTAAAGTCGTCAGTCAATCGAAGACTGTACTATCCCTCGAGTTAAGTTGAATCGGGTCTTAGGATCAAGTGTATGTCGAGATTTACACGTTGCGGGTCGAATTGAAAAACAACCTACGACACGACAGTAGTATAATAGGTGACTTACAGGTCTCATTCCTATCTTTTAACCTGGGTGGTGCCAGTGGAACCGGTGGTACCGCAGTGACGTCATATGTTTTGGTAAGGTGGGGTGTGTTTTTTTCTATCAGGCGGTGTGTACGTGATCGGGGTCATTAAACGAGACAAAACATGAACCATATATATTTTGCTAAGATGTGAAAGTTATTTCGGGGGAAATGGGTCGCCTTGAAAAAGGCGTTTGGAAATGGCTTTTCCGCCATGGCCTGGTCACTCACCGCCCCCCGTCCGGGGATGAAAGATGATGGTCGGTGTTGCTCGCGCATCCAGCCTCCCGACCGTCTGCACGAACCGCTCCCACGCAGCCCTCCTTCTTCCCCGAGCGGTGACAATTTGGGGGTAGGTTATATCCCCGCTTAGATAGGCACGCCGTGCCCGATCGTATCTCACGCAAGCCAAGGCGTACTCCGCCGATGCCCGAAGAACATTACTCATCTCCATTGTGAGAGAGGAATATGAAATGTTTAACGCGGGCTGGCTTTCATACAAATCAGGTAGCTTGTAAAGTTCGGTGAAGTCCGGTAAAGTTCGGTATTGCGGCAAAAAGCGTCGCGGTCAGAGAGAGCAATTTCAGAAACAATACATACATAACTCACATATCATAATCTAGATTTGAAAGTTTGCTTCGGGAAGGCTTGGTTGGTCCTGAAAAGGACCGTTGTTTCTGCCCAGCTAACCTCCCTCCCGTAAGCTTCTCCTCAGCGTGAGGATGAATCTGTTGCTGGTTCTACTGGGGAGGCTGGTTCCGCTGCTGGGGAGGTTGGTTCTGCTGTCGGTCCTGCTGGTTGGGGTGTTGTTGGCGCTTGCCTCCTGTAGCCGTCCTCCATCCTGGCCATCCAACTAGCCAAATATAGTGGAGGTGGCTCTTCCCTTCCGTCACATACGGCCTCCACAGAGCGCCACTGCTCCCACAAAACCCGCTCACACTTTTCCACATGTCGTTTACCCATGGCGATTAATTCCGCATGAATATCTTTCGTACGCCACGGTGCACTCTATCATTAATCTTCTGACGAAGTGAATGCTTCAGTGCCACTTGAACGGAGTTGCTTTTATATGATTTGTCCGGATTCTGTTATTTTTAGAAGCCAGCGCGGACCGAAGGGAAAACGGTTACAAGCATCACAGCGCCATCTATCGGGATTCACTGTCTGCGGGGAACCCCCATTTTGTGACATTTGTTTTTGACATTATGTCAAATTTGCACCTACCTGGTACTATTGCACTTAACTGGTATAACAGGAAAATTTCCCACGAGTTTTAGAATGACGCAAAAAAAAATCGTCGGTATTATGAAAACAATGTGCATCAATTTTAGGCAAACCGACAGAAGAGTAACCGGGCCTATACCAGCGAGTGACGATGAAAGTGAAATTAACGTACCGTCAGAACAGCTGATTCGCTTTAATGATGACGTTTTCTTCAGTTTGTCAATATATAAGATTCCACAAACTGGGAAGCGCTGGTGGTCTTTGAATATTAAACAATGGATGCAATACAGCAAGCGGGGGAAATATTATCCTAGGAAAGGTGGTATCACTTTCCGATCTGATAAACGGAAACGCTTGACCGAGGCCTGCCAGCGTATACGAGGGATACTTGGAAAAACGGATGAGGCAGTGTCCCATACAGCTAATGCATCGCCTATCTCCCCACAGCCACCAATGCCTCTCACTCATGAGGAGAACAGCATACTTGATAATTTAATGTGGAGTGTAATGATGCAGCATATGATCCCTATGGTCAATCAAGTCAAAAAGGAACAATGTGAAGGTTGCCGCGTGCAGCACCCTAGTCAAAATCGCCATCAGTGTCTCGAGGCATTACAATACATGGATATGGAGAGTGAAATTGTACTTGAGCAAGCAGCATTACGTTTGGATGAGACTAAGGTGCTCGACGATTTTCGAGATGCGGCTAAAGAGGATCAATGGAGCGATGATAAAATCCACCGGTATCTGGACAGGTGTGATGTCCAGAAGCGTAATCCAGATTTCCCCCAAATGTTCCTGCATCGGTTGACAGGGCGAAAGTGTAAAAGTGACGCAGAGGCGTAAGTAAGTATTCTTTTTAAAAAAATATGAAAGTCATTCTTTTTTACACTGAGCTATATATATATAATGTTTAATTAATTTTACAGACTAATGTTTTCCAGGTATACTATATAAACTATGGTGCAAAATCATGTGACCTTATACTGAATTATGGACATGTACAGATAATTATTTATTTATTTATTTATTTATTTACAGACCACCTACTTCTTCTCGCAAACGATTTCAATTTAACTCGGACCATGGAGGAAATATCAGAGTGCTTAAATTCGACAGTTGTAAGGGTTTTCATTTGGGCAATACATCGATATCAACAGTGAATACGTATCAGGGGAATGGGGGTGTGAAGACAGAGAGTACAACAAAACTAAGCCATTATATGGACAATTTATTGAATTTTGATATTTGGTGACATGTTGTTGTTCTTGTTAACTAATAGTGCTAGTTTTCGCAAGTTCTCGATATTATTTTTCTGTACATACTCTACGATTTGAATTTTGCGATTTGGTGAGAAAAAAATGTTATTGTTGTTAACTCCTAGATCCAGTTTACGAGTTCTCGATTTATTCTTTCTCTACATATCTTGGAGGTCGAATACTATAAAACATCGTTATATTGTTCAGTGCGTTTGTAATGTTCGAGTAAAAAATAAAAGAGAAAAAATTGTGGAAAAGTATGTTTGTTTGTTTTATGATGTAGCAGTTTATCTTGATAATCGGTCTTGATCTGATTGGTGTTTGGTGTTATTTATCTTGCGCTAAAAAAAAAGATTGGTGTTGATTTGGATTTATTCCTAGTCTACGGCTCTCAGGCTTACAGCGTGATTATGGTGCGAAGAGTATCTCCCCTTGAAAGGGGAAAAGATCTGACTGACGGTCAATGGGAGGTAATTCATGCCAAACCTCACTTTAGCAGTTTTCGTACATGTACGTATAATTATCGCTAAATATTGATATATGTATATATGTATGTCGAGGATAGTATAAGGCATATGGCGCTCTACAATATTTCATTATTATTTCACTGGTTACACAGGTGATAAGACGACTAAGATGAAATCGCAGATTTTAGGATGGAGAGAACTTCTTGATTCAGTAACCAACTTCCAAGCATGTAAGGGCGTAGTGAGCTCTATGTTTGAAGATGAACTGGTGAACGAAGGACGCTGCACTATTCTCCTACTATTCATCAAAGACGTTTGTGATCGGCTAGAGAATTCTAATCCGATTCGTAAATACTATCACCAGGAAGTACCGAAACTCATGGACTTACAGCGCAAGTCACCCACTACAGCCCATATAAAACCTGAATCAATATCTCTCACGCCATTAATGCTTTACTGTATGCTGTCTGTATCACTTGCGCTGCTACTTCTTGGTTTTTAGTGAAAATGGGTATAAAATAAAACGCACCAATATGACCTACCGCCGAGGAGGGAAGAAGTTCGATTCCATACGAGGGCAAGTAAGAAGAAGAAAGCAGGCATAACCAAATCTCAGGATACCCTTGTTAAAGTCTTACAACAGCTATATTGTGACCCCCAAAGTCCAGCTGCTTACAGCGGAGTAGGCGCTTTATTACGAGCAGCACGTCAGCGTGATTTACCTGTGTCACGTGACGATATAAAGATTTGGTTGGCTGAACAGGAGGCGTATACACTTCATCGACCGGCTCGACCGGCTACGCTCGTAATAGAGTTATTGTGGGCGGAATAGACAGTCAGTGGCAAGCTGATTTGGTTGACATGAGCAAACTAGCCAGATATAATTCAGGCAACCCTTACTTGATCACATGCATCGATATTCTTTCTAAATACTCTTGGGTAGTCCCCGTACCTACCAAGACAGGTGCTAATCTCATTGAAGCGTTTAAAACGATATTCAAGTCTGGACGAAAACCATTATTTTTACCAACTGACGAGGGAACAGAGTTTCTCAACAAGCCATTTCAGACATTTTTAAAGAAGCATGAGATTTTTTATTTTCATACAATTTCTGAAACGAAAGCTTTCGTGATTGAGCGGTTTGATCGCACCTTTAAAGGTCGCATGTATAAATATCTCACCACTAATAACACTCGACGTTACCTGGATGTTTTACCTGGCTTAGCACAGGTAAATCGTGCGTATCACATCAGCATTCAGCGAGATACGATTACCGGTACGGTTGACAATGAACATGAAGTTCGGGCTATATTATATAGCTCTATGAAGTCCTGGTGCGGTCGGCGAATTTATCGGTATAAAATAGGAGATCTCGTTCGCATTAGTAAAGTCAAGAGAACTTTTGAGACGTCTTACCTATCTAACTGGAGGCAAGAAATTTTCCGCGTTGTAGCACGGCATCGTCGGGAACCTGTGGTGTATACATTAGTTGATTTGAATGGAGAAAGACTCTCGGGGACATTTTATGAGACAGAACTCCAACCCGTTAAAACAAAACTTGATACGTACTATCAAGTGGAGAGAGCGTTAGATAGCAAAAAAAAACCTGGCAAAACATAATACTTGGTGAAATGGCGAGACTGGCCAGCTAGTTTTAATTCGTGGGTGCCAGCGAGAGATGGCGTATTTAAAAACAGTTTTCATTCTACCTGTGCTCAGTCTCCTCTCGCGATGCCTAAGTGTGTAGATGACTGTGTGCGAAGTCTGCGTGAGAATAAAGGGCCCACTATAATTACAAGTGTCGTCCTGTTGTATATTGGATTGTTAATTGGTGGACTGGGAATTGATTAAACATCCCAGTTGACTGAAGACAAATATTTGTTACGCATCCTGCAAGAGCGATTGAACAAGACGCTATTTGATAAGTTATTCAGGAATAAGACGAAGCAGTTTCCCTCGGTATTTAACAGGCGTCATAGATTACTCGGGAGGACTGACATTACCTCGATTCCTTCTTCTTCTCTGGTGCCTACTCAACCTCCAGCTTACCAAAGCCCGAACACAGCGCCAAGTATTCAAGATATTATTAGCCCAATTTGGCCTAGCGATATTACTGAGCAAACTAATGGCAAGACTGAACTTACTACAGCATCTCTACAGATGAATTCATCTTAGCATAGTACGGTAAACACTGAACCTATCAGCCCCCCTGCTACAGCACCTGCCCAGGTGAATTCATCTCAACACATCTCTGCATCTTACAAGCCCCAACCTCGTCAATCCCAGCCATTTTCCTTCAATTTGACTTTACCACTAAGTCCATGGATGTACGATGGAGCCACCCATTTACCTGCCTTGTCAGCGGACCGACGGGAAGTAGCAAATCGGTCTTCGTCAAAAGTGTTATAGAGCATTCTGGCCAACTTAGTCTTCCATCACCCCAGCGTGTAGTATGGTGTTACGGCGAATGGCAACCCATGTACTCTACCTTGAAGAATGTCGAATTTCAAGAGAAGGTGTACCTAGTCCGACAGCGTTTAATCCAGAGGAACGGATTTTAGTAATTGTTAGTATTTAGTAATTGAAGATTTTATGGCTGAAGCAGACGAGCGTGTAACAGCGCTATTTACCAAGGGAAGTCACCATCGTAATATCAGCGTGATCTACATTGTGCAGAATCTGTTTAACAAAAGCAAAGACCATAGAAAGATTAACTTAAACGCTCATTATTTAAAAATCGTATTTAAAAATCCTCGAGAGTCTTCTCAAATAACTATCATTGCTAAAGAAATGGCGCGAGGAAAAACTCAGTCTTTAAAGAAGCCTTTAAAGATGCCACATCCGAACCTTACGGATATTTCCTTGTTGATTTCAAACAAACTACACCCGTTTGTGTACACATATTTTCCCGATGATTCCTTGCAGTTTGTCTACCTCCCCAAATCATAAAAATGTGAACTTTCAGGGGGAATAACTCTCACAGGCATATGCAATAAAACCTCCCGACATATCACTTATTACGTCATTATATAATTAGACACAGACCATGTCAGCACGATTACGTCGATTTGCACCTTTTCTAAAACTTCTGGCCGAGGGTGACCGGCAGGTGAAAGACACAATTCTTCGTGGACCTAATGCTGAATTTATTCGGTGTATATGCGAGGTTTGTAAAAACATTTTATATGGAAATATCCCATTGACACCAATTCAGAAGGGACGATTACGTCGGCACAAGACACGTCTGCGTTTGTTAGTAAACATTAGTGCACTCCCCTCCATCGCAAACGGACCATTGTACAGAAAGGTGGTTTTCTAATATAGCCCCTGCTCTCCAAGCTCTCATTAAGAACCGTCCTCTCCTTACCTCGGTTGTGGCTCAAATGGAAAAGGGTTGGCGTCGTTAACAGAAAGAAAAAAAATGTCTCTTGTGAAGAAAATGGCCCTAGTTGAACTTCGTTTGTTGGAAGGATTGCTTCGGCCCACTTCACCTTACCCTGTGCCGTCTACTGTCAAACTCCTCAACACATTAGATGGAGATATGGAAAGAATTTTAAAGGATGGAACATTGTCAAATGAAGATAAAATTCACCAGTACCACCAAGCCCTTAAACGCTACTTGACATTTCACAACCAGTGCCAGCAAAGTCTCAATACCCCGCCGCCGCCACTACCTAAGCCAGCTACTACCCTACCTGTTCCTTCACCTGCTACATCCGTACCCCCACAAGCACTTGGGGCCCTACAAGAAAAGGAGAAGGAAGAAACAGACTTACGACATCAGCCAAAAGGGATATTAACGCCTCATAAACCAAAGGGGCCATCTCCAATTTCCCAGTATAAGAAGCGTAAATCAAAGCCTAAATCAATAGCTGAATGGGAACGACTACAGGAGGCACTAGCGTATAGTCCCACCCTAACCAAGACTCCATGTCGTGGTAATTCAAAGCCCAAACGTAAAATTACCAAACTTCTGCTGTGGTCCCCTTATTAAAAACATGGTTGCCCACGCTGTAAAGTTTGTTGGACTCTGAGACGTGGGATAAACAGCATTTTTATATGACGTTACCGAGCAACAGCTCGATGGACTATTTCCCAAATAGTACATTAGCTAATTACACAACTCAAGTACCTAGACCGATGCATCTCTCAGGTGACTGGGAGTGTGGTTTAGTGGAAGTGCAGTATCCGCGATTGTGGTCTAATGTCGCAGTTGGAGAGATCGGGTTTTCGGTGCGCAAGGACGATCTCGTTCGTAACGTGCGAGTTGTATTACCCAAGGGTTATTACCCGACACGGGAAGCTATCACCTCAGCCCTCAACGCCCGACTGATGAATAGCAATAGCGCTTTTCTTAGACCTAAAGGAGGTGAAATTGTGTTTGGCTATGACAGAGCTTCTGAAAAATATACACTGGAATTTAAATCACGCCAAACTGTAAGTTTTAGTCCACGCTTACGTGAAAGGTTTGGTCTCACCCCTGGGTATACGCAGATAAGGAAGAAAAAAGAGGAAGAAAACAGATCACGCCAAACTGTAAGTTCTAGTCCGCACTTACTCGATGGGAATACGGTGATAACAGGAGAGCAAGAAAAGATTGACTTTGGTTCGACTCAGGCGACACGGATGGTCCCCACCCTTTACATATATTCGGATATGCTCCAACATCGTGTAGTAGGGGATGTATTAGCCCCACTACTCCGTACAGTAGCTGTTCGTGGGACGTCTGGAGATTATGTTAGCAAGTCCTTTTCACATATTAAATATGTTCCTGTAGTCAAGAAGAATTTTTCGACCATTGAAATAGATATTAGGGATGACACAGGTAAACCTGTCCCATTTTTGCATGGGAAAGTGTTGGTAACACTTCACTTTCGAGAGCGGCGCAGTCTACCTCTCCTGTAACACGTGACAAAAAAAAAAAAACAATTCAAAAATTTGACGCTGACTGCACGAGGATTCGAACCTGTGATCTTCCACTCGCTCATACAGGATGTCAGATACGCATCAACCTTACATCACGTACTACTGCAACCAAGCTGGGGGAGGGGTAATTTCCCTGTCTTTCATGGGGCTCCGATACAACGAGGTCATGGATTAGGGAATGTTCTAGGTGCTCTTATCAAATGGCCTCTGGTGCCCATTGCCAAAAACCTCGTGAGAAAAGCGGTGCTAGGAACGGCTCTGGGGGTTGCTGGTGATACGCTTTTTCGCCGCAAGTCTTCGGGTGAATCCCTGAAACAGCGCAGTAAGGCTGCTGGTAAAGAACTGCTAGGGACTGCTAAACGTGCACTCGTGGCGAAAGCCCGTCGTATTCCAGATACACCCAGGGCAAGGCGACGTTCGCCAGGTAAACCAGCTCAACGGGAGCCTATAAAACTCTCCGCTGTACGTAACCTCCTGTCAGCGTAGGAGACGTTCTGGAACACGCATGGTCCGCAAGCGATCGGGTAGACTCCCCAGAGATATTTTTGCATAACACCCATATTCATCCGACCATGGCTTTACAGCATCCAAATTCTGCCCCATCAGTGAACAGTGAATTTGATTTGTGGACTTTACCGCCTACTCAAAGAAGTGTACAGGAAGGACGATGGGATACCTACAACCCTATTACTAGCATTGTGGACGGTGGACCTGTGGAATTTTTTATTACCAACTGGGATCCACACACGTACTTGGACTTGGCTAACTCTTATCGGTATGTGAATGCCAAAATAGTGAAAGGTAATGGGGGTGATTTGCCAGAGAATGCTGCCGTGGCACTTGTTAATTTGTGGCTAAAATCCCCTGTGGTAGCAAGTAGACGTCGCTATCAATGATAAATTGATTACTCCGTCAACGAATATGTACCCTTACCGTGCGTACATAGAAACCTTACTTAGCTATGGGCAGGAAGCTAAAGAAGCTCAGCTGACAGGAAGTCTGTGGTATAAGGATACTCCTGACCAAATGGAGACTAAAGGAAATCAAAACAGTGGATTTCAGAAAAGGAGGGCCTTGGCTGCTGGAAGTCGGTCAATTAATATGCTGGGAAGATTACATTGTGACTTGTTTCAACAAGATCGTTATTTGTTAAACAATGTCACGGTTCGAGTGCGTCTAACGAGGAGCGTACACACCTTTGCAATTATATCAACGGCTCTACATAGAGAGGGAGACAGTGCCGAGGAGGCGGATTACAAGCCAGTCCTTGATGAAGTGACAATGTTTATACGGAAAATCAAAGTCGCCCAGGTGTTCTGCTAGGGCATTTGAAAACCTTGGAGAAAGCCCCAGCCAAGTACCCAATTCGCCGTGTATTGACCAAGTATTTCAACGTAGGTATAGGACATACCACCGTGAATGAGCAAAACCTATTTTTAGACACTCTTCCGCAGCGTCTCGTCATAGGGTGCGTGCGAAACACCACATTTAGCGGACAATACACACCAAATCCCTCCGGCTTCTAGCACTATAACATAAGTCACGTGGCCAGTCACGTGGCCTTACACGTGAACGGACGCCAGATACCAGTCAAGCCACTCACTCCCGATTTTGCGAGTGATAATTACATCCGTTCTTATATGAACTTATTTGCTGCTACGGGTAAAGCTGGGTTAGATGCGGGAAATGATATCAAATATACCGATTTCGGAGCAGGGTACACTCTGTTCGCTTTTGATTTCACCGCTGACCAGCACGATGACCAACAGTTGAACGACAGTCAGAGGAGTGATCTCCGCTTGGAAATGCGATTTTCCCAACCTCTACTTCAATCTACTACCATCATTTTCTACTCTGAATTCCAAAATATCATTGAGATTGATAAGACTCGTACAGTCTTGTGTGATTTCACCAATCAAACAAAAAAAAATCGACGTCGACTGCTCAAGGATTTGAAATCCCAACTTCACCCGTGATCTCATACTTCTAACGAATGACGTCATGAACAGCCAACAGTTATTACAATGTCTTCAAACGGATCCTTATACACGTGACTTGGTGCAAGGTGTGCTCCCTTGGAATGATTTACCTGCACGAATGCCACATCGATCTGCTATATATATATTAAACGAAACCTGGTACACATTGGATTGCATTATACATAGATTATTAGGAAACCACACATCACTTGTCTGGAGAATATTTTGACTCTTATGCGCTTCCACCCTGGCGTAAGGAGGTGGAGACGTGGCTAAATCGGGGTACGGACCATTGGCAATGGAATCACCGTCCTATACAATGCTTAAATTCCGCTGTGTGCTGTCAATATTGTTTGTATTTTGCGCTTCATCGATCTAGAGGACGAACAATGAACTGTATTACGCAAACATTTAATTCTCCACCCACAGATTATACCAATGATCTATTGGTTTATGATTGGGAATGTTCGGTATCCATCCACCTTTCTTTGGTGATTACAAAACATAGATGTGCAGTTTTACGAAGATTGTAATAAATCATAATTGAATAAAATTAATCAGATATTTTTTTATCTGTTCTTCCATGTTTATTGTTGTACAAACATATGCTTATAACAAGGAATATGTTAGTATAATGTTGCACAGAGACTGTATTTGCTGATTAGAACAATGCATATATATATATATACATTGATGAGTGTTGCTAAAAAAATGACATGTTTAACTCTAGTTGTTTGTTCTTGTTTATTGAACCAAAAAATTAATAAAAATTGAGATCTCACCAAAATGACATGTTTTCTTTGTTTTATTTACAAAATATTCAGAATCTTAAAATATATTTACGTATGTATCTAAATATCCAGGTAAGTCGTGCTTATCCCATCAGGCAAAATTTTATGTTTAGCTTAAAAATACGTGAAAGCGTCCTTATGCTGTGTATAAGAACACATTTGATGTCCACGTACACACATTGCCACGACTGACTCCCGCTGGACTTCGTTCTTCCTGGATCACCGAGAGATACAAATCCTTTTGAGCACTGTGAGGGTTTACTCCTTTGCAGGAAAATTTTTCGGTGTCCCCACTGTCCCCAGCGTAGCAGTAATATGTTTTGGAACATAAAGCGATAACACCATCGCCACTCCATTCTACTTTAAACAGACCAGGCGAACGTTTGTCGTGTTGATAATAATCTCGACGAGGTAACCAGCGTTCAGCCTCGTAAGCTTCTCGTAGCTCAGGTTTAACCAAGGACTCCCAATTTGGGTCCGACCATTCAATGTAAGTTCAATCTGTATCTGTCTCCACGAGTTGATAATCACTGGAATGAAAATATTTTGCTAGGAAATCGTGATAAAATTCGAGCATGCGGAGATTGGCTTACCGATATACCATACACCCTATCTGTAAGGGTAAATTACATGAGATCCATTTCTGACCTCATACGTATCATCATCAATTTCCTCCACGTTAATACATGTATCTGTATTGACTAATTTCCGAGCTTTCTCGTGTGCACACTTTCACATTCACATGCCGATCTTGATTAGTAATTGTCTTTCCATATCCCGAATTTCCTAATAGATTCATCGTTTCGCCTATTAACACCTTGCTGGGATCCCCTTGACGTCTTGCTTGAGTCACGTGATCAGCAAAGGTGCAAAAGCAGGTTTCAAGTGTGTATTGAATAGCTTGATACACGTGAGTTACAACCAGTCGTGAGCCAAATACCCTCTTAGCAGAGGGGTGCCCAAGAGAATTTTCGTCCCACACATATTTCCGATTAGTGTATGGCGGGGTTGGGTCATAATATTATTAGCCTTGGCATATTCTTTAATAGTCAGACAGATATCTTCTACAGTGACATTTGCGAAAGTTGATAATAATTCTTGGGGGACATGAATGTCACATTCCACAAACCCATACAGTTGCTGGTCCATAACTGATTTTAATAATTGATCTTCAGTAAGATGAGCTGGTGGAGGAGTATAGTAATGTCGGAGAAATGCTTGAAGGGTAGGGTCAGTCCGCTTTTGCTGAAGAAAAAAACATTCCCATGTTTCCACAACCTGGAAGTTGAGATGCTCGAAATATGCAGGGGGGTTCATTCGTCTCGTTCTGAAGTTCTTCCGGTGAAAGACCAAGCCTAGTGTTATAGCGGAGCTCACCGGTTGAAGTATAGTTGAGATGACACTCATGGAAATGCCAGTAACATCCGTGGAACTACAATGATACAAGCATATATATAAGTATAAAGCATGTACATTGTTTAAAAAAAAATCACTGACCCCGCCTGGATTCGAACCATCGCCCACACAGATGCATATATGTATATAAATATGTATATACATGTATACATTCCACATGTTATAAATTATAACAGTACATTTACCCAATCTTTTTTTTCATACATACATAATTATTTTATATATATTATATGTATGACATAATACATTACCTGGAAAATAGTGCGTCGACCGTGCACCACAGCAAAGCCGTCAACAGGGAGCCGACGATCACCAATTCTCCGTTCCACATCGTTCAGCCGATGACGAATAGGGACGCCCAGCCGAGCCGCTTGCCAGTCTAGCCACTGTTCAGCCAGTCGAGGTTTTTTTGACTCCTTCGGATAAAAATTTATAGTGTCTTGTCTCTCTTCTTCTATGGGTAGCCAGCGGATATAATATCCAGACGGCATAGGTGATGCTAAGCAAGCTAGGTATAACGCATTAGCGTCAAAACCGACAATTCCCTAGCATAATTTTCCTCCCCTAATACGAGTCACTCCCTTCTCATGATAGCGATGAAATACAATACTTGGTCCCCCGACAATATTCGATCTCACACATTGATAAAGATCTTTATCTGCTTCTCCTATTAAGGAAAAGTAAGTTGGGAGATTTTGAAACAAGTAACGTAAAGTGACCCCAGGAAAACTAACGCAGCCTTTAAAAATATCTACCCGCATGGTTTGATAAAACGCTGACATCTTCCCCAAAGCTTCAAGAAATGGAATGACGTCGAGATTATTGTTCCAAATCAGAAAATCACGAAGGTTCCTCATTCCGTGTGATTGCCACACATTCTCCAAAGCACTGTAGTCTTGTTCAGAGCAAAAAGTCCCTTTTAACTTGTTATGGAAAGCTTCACGCGGCGGGAGATTTATCTCATCTAAACGTGCTAAACTATCCACGTATTCGTAACAAAACTGTAATTTGGTCACCTGACATTTATAAGCTTTGACCCATAACTATAAACCATAATTATATCATAACTATAATTCCGGGCTAAATAATTTCGCACGTCTAAAAGTCTCAGCTGACCTGTAGACACGCTCATGTGATCATTATTCCGCTTGATAACGTATTTTAACCCATCCGTTTTCACTAAATACGGATACAGCTGTTGCTTTATGAAATTAAAATCATCTTTGCCAGAATTAAAACCCAAAACAGGGAATTCGGTCAGGTATGTTAAAAATCGCTCCTTTAGTTTTTCTGTGTAAGATTTCTTTTTCGTTTCGCAGGTCACATAGCGCGGCTGTGCCTATCCACTCATCCAAGCTGTCTAACACGTGATAATAATGTTGACACAACAGTTTAAAACTAGCTTCACTGATCTCAGTGAGATATGCCATCATAGTTTCAATCAAAGCGTGCGGATCACCCGTTGATACAAAACACATCGGTTTGTCGTATCCAGGGACGTTACTGTTAACAGACACACTCATGGGAATATGGAGGGCGGTCCATTCTGTGTTTTTACCACTGTTAGCTGCAGAAGGTCTAATTTTTGGAGATATGCCTCAAAATCAAAACAAGCTCTATATGGAAATACCTGTCCTCTTCAGCGACATCAATAATTCCTTCCTCAGCTAACTCCTCGAAAACGGTGGATTTGTTTTTAAACACACCGCGTGGATACACTCGTTTGATAACGCCATCACAAGTCCGTGCACACCGTTTTAATTTCCAGGCATTGGGAAATGCTTTATGACAAACCCTGCACAGATAAGAACGAGCGTATAAATTCATATCTTTCACCACGCTAAAATGCTTCTCGTGTAAATTAAGAATGAAAGTAGTAACGTATCGCTTGGTAGACCGATAAAGAATCTCAGCACACACATCTCTATCAACCCCTACCAGTTCATATACAAATATGTTTACGTTAGATAAATCTCGAGAAACGGGAGTTCGCTGAGCGGGACACCTCGGAAATACCTGGCTTCCATACCTTTAGCTTTTAAGTAAATTTTTAAATAGCTCTTAGCTTTAACAGTACAGTACTTGGGATTGGTGTTGTCTAGGTGAAAGGCAAAACAACGGAAGAAAGACAAATGATCATCGTAAGCACCATGTCCTCCACTCACCATGCTGTACAAGCCTTTATTGTTCCGCGCGTGCACAGGTAAATCTACTGGTGCACCGATGGGTGTGGCATGTTTTTATGCACATAAAACGCAACATTAGTCACACTGTCTACCAACCATTTGGCATTTGGGCTCTGTTGCCGGGCTGATTCGATCGGATCGATAGCTGACAAATCAGCGGTAAGTGTTTGTATATCTCCATAGGTGTGAATATACCGACATTCTGAGAGTATTCTTGTATTTGTACTTGTATAGAAATAATGCAATTGGTCCGAATCTCGGTGACGTAAAATGAAACCATAAACTAGGTTGATACGGAAAGCTGAAGGCTGGTCAAGAAACACCTGTTCCAGGTGTGTAGCTAAGGGATAGAGTCCCATGATTCGGAAATTATACACATCCTGCAAAGGCCGATGGCGATGAAATTGCTGGCTGATAGCGCCCCAGTGATGCTGTAATGCTGGGTCTGTAGGTAACTCGTCATATGAAGGTGTGATGGGGTCCGAGTGAAATGAATTAGGGCTATTCTTAAGGTTAATCTGGCCCTTTACATTACCGACAGAGGCGGTATGAAATTCACCCTGATCATCTACGTCGCTATCTGGCCCCAGCGGACTAAACACAGCCTCAGGTGAGGGCGGTTGATTGACAGGTGAGAGTAATGAGGAGCCCTTGGAGCGCACGAATCTAGCAGCAGACTGAACACTGCGCTTTGATGCTGAAGGAGTTACACGACCTCCAGTCTGTGAAATGGGCTGCACCTGCATAACAAACCCCCCCCACCAAAATCATAAAATATGGCAAATGTTACGTTTCAAGGGAAGCAACTCGTACCGGCATATTCCGACTGCTTTTTAATAGCTTGCCATATGTGCATGAATATAACACACAAAGTGTATACCTTTTCAGTTTAACCTAGAACACAGGTGAGAACGGACGTCATGACTTTCAAGAAGAAACGAAATCGATCCAGGAAATACAATACATACAAACGCTGAGTTCGGAGGAAGAAGAAGACTCGGGGAAATAATTTACAGCGAGCTATGCGGCGAAAATTCCGACAATGGAGACTTAGAAATAGCTATGAATGGCCTGGAGATTTCTACAGCCGTGTAACCCATACCCAGTGATTTTTGACAACCCACCGAAAACAAACGGACCAACCAACCACCCAACCAACCCGACCTGACCATAGACCTTATAAATGAAAGGTCGCCCTATTCTGTCGAAAGAGTCTTTCTAATAGAAAAGCACTACATTATTTTCACAGTTACTTATTTGTCTTTTATATGTGTAAAATAAATGTGTGTTTTGTGTTGTGTACATCGTAATTATACTCTATTATATATAAACAGATTGTATTATGTCTGTGTTATTAAGTTTTATATGTGTGCTGGAATATATATACATGTGTATATTTAAAATACGCATTTCACATAGGCGATATCGCTATGTTAGTAAAACACGGGGATTGAAAATCCACAGCTGCTGGCACGGCATAGCTCCTCTCAGCCAATCAAATGCTCGGAATTTTGCTCTCTATTCTGTCCGCAGTGTTTGGCGCGATGTCAAACTTTGCAAGCCGGCAAATTCATATAAAAGGGAAACTCAGTTAAATGTATTCATTATGCAGAATTTTATCGGAGCCATTATGCGAAGCAGCAAGGGGAGAAGACAAGGTGAATCACCATTCCATTTCATACTGGGGAAATGGGTGGAAAGACTGGAAGCCCGGTACAAAGAATTGGATGAAATCCACAAGCAAGCCTTAGCGGGGCGAGGGCGGGATATTCGGAGAGATGCGGATGATAGAGATACAAGAGGTTCGCTCCGCATTGGAATACGAACGGGAAAAGTTATATAAAGCCGAACGTGCGTTACGGGGGGCATACCTGCCAGAGCCAAGCTGAGGTCCCGAATGAAAGCTGAGCTAAGCTACCCCACCATCTCCAACAGCCCTTGTAAGAGCTAGCTAATTCCCCCAAAAGGTTTGCTTTCGAAATCTAAGCACGATATACATAATGTGTTATGCATGTTTCCTTTAATGTCTGTGATTTTATCCGCTTTATGTAAAACAAAACCAAAATTAGTCCCTCACATTCAACCCCTTTTCATCTTTATGATAGGGATGTAGATACATGCACATACAGCCAATTATACCAGGCTTTCATTGGCAGATAACGCTCGCATTTACATCCATACTAGAAAAAACAAATTATGTGTATTACGACCGTGTATATATCCTTTCTAATTATTAACTTTATATGTCAAAACTAAAAGCTGATATATTCACACTGCATTTGTTTTTTATATTTCTGTACATACAAGTAAGCTATTGATTTCTCTCTATATGCAGGCATAGTAACACAAGGATTGAAAATTTCCTAGCACTGCTCAGACATCGCCCACTATCGACCAATCAGAACAGCAGAATTTGCCCTGCCTCCAGCTCATACCAATAGAGCGTACATCTACGGTTGTCCTTCTCTAGGGGTGTAAAACACGAATTATCTCTTTACCTCTTTCATATTTTATATCCACGCTGACAAATTATGTATATTAAGGACTTCTATTTTTTAATTATTAAGCTAAAAACACAATGCTTGTAAATGTAGAAAGCCCACGGGACCGCTATAAACCAATGCGAAATGGTGAAATTGCTCTCTCTGACTGCAGTGCTTTTTTTGGCATGCTGCTGCCGGAGTTTACAAGCACCGGTATATTTATTTCATAAAAACAACTCCTGGAGCACAACCGTGCGCGCATTTTTTTTTTCTTCTTCTTCACCAATCACCGCTCTTAAAATATTTTTAAAACATCCGTGAAGGTATTACTGACATAGTTTACTATGGTCATTTTATTCATCATAACTTCACTTTTATGGGTATTTCCCATAAGCGTTATCGTGATCTTTTTCTATTGGTTGAAGGAATGCATAGACAAATGAGAAGAAAACAACGACGTTAATCATCAGTTTTAACATGACTCTTTTACAAGTAACTTCTCAACTTAGTGGCGTGGAGCATGGAAAATTATCTGCATATGTTCCTACCAGCAACTCAGTTGGGGAGAGCCACTTCGCCCAAACCAAATGTAACAGTGTCGAAGGCAGCATTATGTGGGCGTACAAGAAGACACTACCATGGATAAGTGGTAGTGTGGAATGAAGAGGAGCCAGATATTACAAACTGCAAGGACAAGATGTGCAGAATTTAAGGAGCCATGGTCACAGCGGCGCAGAAATCTCCAGGAAAAATGACTTGCTTCCCTGAAAGAAAAGGAGAAGCAGAAACAAGGGAAAGACTTGAAAGGTGCTGTTGTACGGGAGAAAACAATAGATGAAGTGGAGAGGTTTCGGGATCACTGTCGGTAACACAATGATATGGATGAACATTGTACAGGCAAGAAACAAAAAGGACCTTCTCAATGCCCTGAAGTCTCAGATTCGATACTTCAAGACTGTCATCATTCCCTCAGGTGTAAACACGGTTCTGCTACAATTCAGACACCATGGAAATCTTTAAACTCCGACCAGTTGGCCACTAATTTAAAGAAAGTCATAACCCAGTACCAGCAGTTTTGAAGTGCTACACCTTCAACATCTTCCGAACAGTCTTTGTCCGACTCGACAACACGGGCACAACAAATCCAAGAGGAGAGAAGACAGGTTCTTTCAATTATCAGACGATGGTATAAAAACAAGTGTCCCCTTGCAAAAAAAAATGCCAGAAGAGGAATAGAACGTTTCTCGCAAATCCGCTTGGGAAACGAAGTCGCCATCGATGGAAGATCGGAGGTGGTAAAGGCCCAAAGAAATGGTACAAAGAGACTGCATTGGCACTATGCACACCAGATGAAGTCCCATACGACCCACAGGATAAGGACGACAACATGCCCACCCAACCCATTTACAGTCTTTATCAAGTGGCATATGACGGGGAGGACGAACCGCTTAATCTCGGCATTGAGAAGGACTGGCTCCGTAATGATCTCCATTTCGATGATGAGGTGAAATATTTTATCCCTGTCAATGTATACCCATCACACAATCTTTTCTCATGTTTTGGGTTTATTGCATTGTAATCCCTTTCCCTCAGCATTTCGGAGTTCATTCCCGTCACAGCCACGTCTCAGTACCTAATCCTACTTCATATTAACACACCCATGCACAGCACTACTGTAAAGTTCTAATGCGTATTCAGTTGTAACCACCAATCATTAACCTGTTTGGTCTTAAAAAAAACACATATGCAATATGCCATGGTATTCTCTTCATCAAAAATATCTTTTGCTACGTAGTCATTACAAACTTATCTTCTGCATTAATGTATGCCTAGGTGTTTACTTCGTACCCCACTTTTATTATGTTATTTGAGGGCGACGATTCTGTTGGATGTATACATATATATGCTGTGTTTTCTTTTGGCAACTAATCTATGAAGCTATCTCCATTGATTGATTATAAAGAGTGATGACTGCCTTACTCCATTTTGAAAGTTTCTTTTCCTTTTCCATTATACTTACCAAATGGGATATTAAGCCCTGATATCAGCCAAATATTAATTCAGTGACTCTCTTGTGGTGGATCGCAGCCCGGTAAATGCTCAGTATCTTTCTTGTGGTGGATAGCAGCCCAGTAAATACTCCCTGAATCACTCCTATGTATCACTACGTGTAGAATCTTCCTGCCGTACAGATCAGGTATATAATGGATAGGTTTTAAATTTATGCCTCTGCCCGTGTATTTAAAGGCCATCAAAGATCACATTTCATTTATTACACAAATTGTAAAAAGTGTTTTTTTACGAAAAGTAGAAAAAATACTATTAAGGGTCCTGTACATCTGTAGTTTTGAATTTTCTCCTATCATTCAGTTGAAGATCTGCAAAGATGTGAAACGGACTTACCCTTCTACTGAAGTACAAATGAGACAAAATATCACTCAATAAAGGTAAATTTTACTTGTAATTTTTGATATACTCAAATGTGTGCATTCCTTACAGCAATTTAGGTTTTGTACCTAAATTATACTTTACATTTAGATCACAACGGTACATACCGGTAGATTATACAATGTACATGTAGGTATACTGACAACAAGCTCGTGAACTGAAGTAGTGAGAGTACAGTGAATGAGTTTTTTTGTGTGCTTTATCTTTCACTTCATAATTTTCGGTGTGGAAAACTCACAAAATTCCCGATACATGCAGCATTCCAAGACTTAATGAATTCTACTTCAGTGAAGATAGGTTCCTTCTCTGAATATAATTTTTATTGATAGAATAAAAATAGTTGGTCTAATATTATTCAATCTCTTAAACTGCACAAAACTTAAATATTTAATATGTACTTCACACTTCCCAATGTGCATGAAGGACAGGTGGTATTACTTTTACACCCATCATGTTGTACACTCCTTCGAATTTGCATATTTCTTAGTAGGAGAGTCCATGATTAACTCCCGTGGAATGAACATTGACCTCAGCCATATTGTCCCACACTTTAAATACCATGCTCAAAGCAGAGATTTGATGGCCTTTCATGGGAAAAGGGTAAATGCAACAGAAACAATATCTGGGTAATGTGCTGTAGTTACAGTCACTTGTGCTGTCACATCCCAAGTTTTTGTGTGCTTAACCTTGTTTTCATTATTTCTTTATTTTTCAGACTTTCTGGCCACTGCCAATTCTAGACTTCGTGGGGGAATTTTAGAACAAATACTTGACCGTACAAAGTAAAGCTCCCTTTTATGCCATTGGTAGGAAGTCAAGTAATAAATCCTACAACCATAAAAGTATCCACTTTGTTTTTTAGAATTGGGTGACATGTCTACAGTAATTCAGAGTAACAGAGAAGTTGCATTTCAAATTATTTATATTTGTGGTTGTTTCATTGTAATTCTGTTTGTGACTCAGGGCATTTAAATAAAAAGTCCTAGACTGTTTATCTATAGCAGCTTGCGATTGGTTAAAGGTAGATTGTTCGAGATAATTGGATTGCTGACAAGTTGCGCTGGCCCAATAATCGAATTTATATTCATTTTCGTCTGTTGGGTTTTTTAAACTAGCTTCGTTAAGATTAGCAGCATTGAAACAAATATTGTCTATCATCTGTAATGTGACGCTACTTGTTGGGATAGAAGGACACTCGTTTCTAGTATTATGGTGGAAGTTATATTCAGAACCATGGAAAGGAATGGAGGTAATTGCATCCAAGAATGGATCTTCGATGAGCAGTTTATCAGTCGTAACGATATCATAACTGGTTATAATAATAAAGGATCAAATGTATGTCCTCAGCAGGATGATATCTAGACATTATAGCATAACATAGGGTAAACGACAATGGAGTAATTCTAGGAAACAAAAATATTTTAAGCTAGAAGTATATACAAATAGTATATCCAGGTATCTCATACAACACATTGTAAGTGACATCAAAAATTTAAAAAAAAATATACATACAAAAATACCTTGCCTCCTTATGGTTTGGCACAGGTGAATAGTCGGCCAATCACCTCGTAAATTTAAATGGTATATGCGAAAATCTTGGAAAGCAGGTAGAGGTAACAGAATGTTACAAGTGCTGAATTGAACATTGGTGCCGATACAAGTGAATTTCTCTGATGGGTGAGTAATGGACACATCGACAAACAAAGCCATAGTGAAGTACAAAAGAAGCGAAGTGAAAAAGTCACTTCGTAATTGGCTTATTTAGAGAATCAAATAATTAATTACAATGACATGCTAAATGAATAGGCAGCATTATCAGGCTAAACGAGAAGTTCACAGAACAGAAACAGGTCAGAGAGACAGATTGAATGAGGCTCTAACGGGGGAGTCCATTGAACTTGTGCCGTGTTGGAGTGCCCATCCTGGTCAGGGTTGCTGTGCCAGGAAGAAAAACTTGGACTGCCAATGCGGATCAGTCCGTCAAGGAGACTTAATTTACCTGCACGTGTTCAGCATAGCTTTCAGCAAACAGTTTACTATTGCTGAACCACGCGGACAGAACAGGTAGGTTGCCTGATGCAAATTTCAAAAGTGATTGATTTTGGACGGATAGATCCTCTTTGATACTGAGCTTTGTACCCTTCAGGGCATTCTCTTTTTTTATGGCGTCAGTTTTATGCTTCCTCGTCATAAATTTGACAATTACACCTCCAGGTTTAGATTCTAGGTCAGCTCGAGAGGCCCAAGACTGTGAGCTATATCAATGCCTTTATCTGTGATACAAATGTACAGTTTTGTAGTAAGCATGTCTGCCAATTTTAACACGGATTCTGTTATTAACTTAAACACCATAAACGCGAATACTGGACAATCGACCATGTTGTTCACTTTGTTTGTCTTCTAGAGCGCCTATCTGACGATTTAAACGTACGCTTTCACTTTGGTCTTTTTCGTGCTGCAGGTTCATCTCACGCATGTCATACCTGTGGGTTTCATTATCTTTTTCAAGTGAGAATGCCCGAGATTCCTGTTGCATTGAATTTCGTCAAAATTTTTACTTCAGTGTATTTCAACTGTTCCTGCAACTGCTCATCCGCTCAAATATTCCTAGGTCAGACATGTGTTTGGACAAAAATAGTGAGGTCACCGGAACGACCTATCCAACCGATTTCATTCAACCAGATGTCGAGTTTCATTCTGACATCAAAACCTGAAAATAGCAAAAATTCTAGTAAATCCCCTAAAATTTCCGCTAGAAAGAATAAAGTAAAATCGATCGCCTCTCGGAATTTGTACTTGGTGCTAGGTGTATTGTGTTCATGAAGCACCAAGCAAAAATTTTCAGACGTTGGTGCCTAATGTCTACAGAATGCTCACAGTCTTCTATAAACACGAAATTCTGGACTACTGCAAAACTGCCTCTCAATTAAAAACAAAAGAGGCACTGTATATTGCCACACGGAAGCCTCTCCTAAACAACATGATTTTCCCAACACCACTGTTTCTTTTCAATACTTAACAGCTATTTATATACTGTAAAGTGGTGACACGTTGATCACAAACCTACCTCGCAAGCTCATGTAAGTGGTATTCACCGACTGCCTATATAATCATGTTTGTTGGTCTTCAGTGGTGCAGTTGGCCACTTGACGATCGAAGTTTTTTCCGAAAGCTCGTATAATCATATATAATGTGATATTTGTCGTGTTGTTTATCACAAATATCGTGAAACCAATCAATACCCGAATATACAGGTTTAATCATTATCCTAATAATAATAATTTAAACCAGGTTGCCATAGGCTTGCTGATTAATTAAAGAGATGACCTTATTGGCGGAACTTTGTTTCAGTCATTACGTCAAAATCACCCATGGGTAAGGCCTGGAACATGGTTCAGAAACTTAAGGACACAAACAGTAGTCAAGCATTTAAAATTTGGTGATACCTTATTAACTTCTCCGTCCGATAAATCAAATAAACTGGCGGAGACAATATCTTAGAAGTCCTCCACAGAGAATTATTCTCCTGAATTCCACCATTTTAAAACCACAAAGAGAATGTTAAATGTAAGAATTTAGAAGACTGTAGTCGTAAGTTTTCTATCAAAGGGCTTAAAACTTCGTCAAAAAAGCACACGATAATGCATGCGGTCCTCACAACGTATATTATAAGTTTCTTAACCAGTTACCATATGAGCAACATGAGACTCTCTTGGACTTACTTAATGATCTCTGGATAACTCGTGATTTCCCCCCGTCATGGAGGAAGGCGTGAGTTGTGCCGGTTCCAAAACCGGACAAGGATCATCCTCATCCAAGTAATTACCGTCCCATAGCCCTTATCAGCTGCGTCTGAAGAATTGCCAGTGTGGCGTAAAGCCATAATCATTCATTCTTTATTCCGAAATAAATACACTAAGGATCTTTAAAAGATGATGGGAAGAGATACACGATCTTGGACTGATTCCAAATACACGAGAAATTGTTCGTTGCCTTTTGTGGACAGAAAATCCTCTAAACCCTCCACACCTGATAGTCCTTCTCTCCTTATGTTGACTGATTTTATAATTATTTGGTCACAGAATACGTTAACGTGTTTCAAACACAGCTGACAAATGACAGATACAGCCAGAGACAGAGAGTCAATGAGAAATTTCCCAACGGTATCCCCTCTTTCTTACCTTCTCTTTTAAGACTTCTAATTTCGTGTGAAATTCAGAAATCCACACATTCATAAGTTGAGAACCAGTGAAGATATCCTCATTCTGTAAAAGAGTTCCTTCAACACCTCATTCGCAGGAGTGGGAAAGGCTGTGAAACCGATGACCCTGAGCAACAGCTGATCAGACTGCCACTCCCGTCCACTTCAGCAGATCACAGTTCAAGAAGATAGGCTAACGCGGCAGCCTTTAAGGACACGCTTCATTCCAGCTATAGAAAACACAGCAAACAATAAAAACAATGTAAGATGTTTACATTAGCCGACGAAGCAATCTAAATTTTAGTCAGCCGGTTAGATATCCCACAATAAGGACAATGACATCATGATAAACGACATGAACCATTTTGAGGTGGCACACAGTTGGACATACTTCGTACTTTCTATTCTTGGGAGGAAAAGTTTCCTTTTCAACATAGATTTTGTCAAAATGCATACCAATACTCCTGTGATGAACACATACTACTAGCAACTGCCTAGCTGCCTTATGTCCAAGCCAGACATTAAATTTGAGACAACTTATACGTTTTACTCACTATGAAACAAAAAAGGGTCAAAATTCTCATTTTTCTTCAGACAATACCAGAATTTATACATGCGCATGATAAGCATCCCAAAATGTACTTACTGGCCGAACACAATAACTCTGGTCACGAAAACTGACCACTGGGTTTGAAACAAATTTTGACAGCAGGCCACACAGCACAATTAGGTTCCCATTTAATTACTCTTTACCGTTTGGTCTCACAACACTCTCCCTAAATCTGCAAGCACTAAACCCTTAGGGCCTGATGGTACTTGTCCCGAAGAAAACTCCAGTCAAATTCCTGATAGTGCATGACCGATGAAATTCTTCGCAAATTTGATAAACAGCTTTGAGGGGTGTAACTCACCCAGTCACAGATCACTGATCCCTGAATTATCACTACTTTTGCTTAGTGTGCATCCGCTTCAGTTTCCCGAAAAACACAAATTTATACCTGGAATGCAACTTTTAAGCCTGTACTACAAAATGATACCACCCAACAAGCAGAACAAATGAAAAAGGCAGCCCAGAGGAGCACAAGAAAATATCTGTGTAAATACCCAGGATTTTCATTTACCCTGAAGCACTAACCATGTTGTGTAACCAGAAGGCATCTGTTCGCGCTTTGTCGACAACCGCTCCTAGTTCACCATTTTCCCCCGTACAGGGTGTGTTAAATCACCTGTTTTCTTTCAGATTACGATATACTTTACAGCTATTTTACCGAAAATGTAGCGGTAGAATATGTCGGCAATTATTCGCAAAGATCTCCACTAGGAGGCCACAATACGTAGCTTTTGGTTGTAATGATAAAAAGGACTATACTTCACACGCAAAAGAGTGTTGCCTTTAATACTAAGGAGCGTAGGGTACGGATGACTTGGCCATTTTCCCGGTTTCTCTAAAATGCCGTATTCCATGTCCTCATAAGAATTACACATTAAAAGGCGATTTATAGAGTTACCAAGCATGTCCTAAAAATTGCCAACGGCCGTATATATCTGTAGGACCCCTCTTTTGAAATAACTTTGGGCATACTTTCTGTTGTCTTTTCTTTCAAAGGAAATTAAGGGATCATCTTTTTTCCTTTTATTTAACTGACATTGGCGTTGGCGAATTTGAGAGAGCAGTCAGTGTTCTCAGATGGCTGAAACACTTTCCAAGGGACTGTATTAGAGTTACATCAATGTGCAAATTTTATAATGGACAATAAACTAATCATGTAACTTTGGCGCAACCAGCATGTTCCTCAAAAAAAAATTTGCTACTGCGAACTACAATCTCCAAGTTCAAATTATGGTTTTTTTTGGTGAAGTATAGCAAAGCTCTGAAATGCAAAGACAATGATAGAAATATTCAACAGAAATTTCTACACCTCAAGCTGTTCAGTTGTTAAAAGACTCTTTGGACTTTGAGATAGGAAATTTTACGCGATTTTTTGGAGTTCGGTTGATGGAATATTGACATAATACATTGTCAATCTAAATGGACTAGCTAAGGCTTTAATACATTATTAAGTATCGGTAACTGATCAGTGATCTAAATAATTACAAATAAAGGGCGTTTTAGCATTAGCGTTCACTTGTAGTTTGGTGTCAAACAATTCATTGATGCTGGAGCTATCGACAATTTTTTTGTAATAGCAAACTATATATATTCGCCTCCTGATCCTAGAGAGCAAGGTACGATTGGCTTCATTTAGCCAGCTTCGGACAGGTACAATGCTGGTGCCTCCTGACCTCTATGGGACCTATCATGGCGATAAACTATATGTTTCTTAAAGGATAATTATCCGATGGTGTGTTGTGTTTCAAGTCTTCAAACCTTACTTCTCTTACTACAATTTGAATAATACTTCCCCGGTCTTCACTTTTAAATTGCCTGTGAAAAAGGATAAGGATGCTGAATGTTTGCGGTGTTAGCCGAAGTACATGTAATATTAATAGAATCCAAATTTGAACAATAAAGAAACAATGTTGAAAAGCTTGGGTTTTGTAATTACATAATCCACCACCTATAGGGTAAGAAAAGTGTAGTCATATTTTATGTGTGTAATGATAATAATAGTCATTTGTCATGGCGCATACACTTTGACAAATCCTATCTTCTATGATTGTCTCGTCACACCTTTAATGTTTGTGTGAATTGTCTTCACTGCTGCTGAAACTGAAGCGTTCTGCATCAGATTGGTTCCAAGAGTAAGTGCACAAAGTCAACCTCAAAGAGTCAACTGTTTGGATTACGCTGTGAACAACATATGAGGCGTAGTCTCATGTGTGGGTTAAACTCCACAACAGGGAGGGCGAGTGATACAAACTAATGGGAGCCACCCCACCCTCCAGGGAGCCCCCCAGCCCATGTTCCGGTCCAGACAGAGCCTACATTCCCGTACATAAATAATTGGCAATTGTGAATGTAGGCCATAGTTCAAGCAGGACCGAACTTCAATTAGAGAACTACTATCCCCCCTGGCGAGCAACCCAGAATTAAGCATATAATAGAGCAATAAGGGACGCCCCCCCCCCCATCCTCGCCGACCAGGGCTCTGCCCCTCTAGAGATACCCACTGTCTAGTGTATATCTGTGGTGATTGAACTGCAACATGAAGGGTTATAATAAATGTGCATGGTTGAAAGTGAGTGAGTTAGAGATCTGCGGGAAAAGATGCTGTCAAAAGTACTACAAATCCCAGCTAGCCGAAATTTGCAAAGGCAGCAAAATTCCCGCGCTCTGTAGGTCTTGCAGGAAGGGGGTTCAGAGGGAAGTAAATGTCTGTGGGTCCTGTGGACGAGATAAAGTTCGCCAGCAGCAAGTCCTGGAGAAGAAATTCAAAAGACAGTTCAGTTTGGAATTGGATCAGCTTCTTGTAGATCGAACTCTCTTTTAGACATTCCTGAGTAAAGCTTATACCCAACTGACAACATGACTACTATGGATGACTTGATTGACGAGATTCTTGCAGACTACGAGCCTGAACCTATTCCAGAAGGCGTGGAAAACCGCCTCCATAGGCCTCTGAGGCACAAGGGCCATTCATTCAGGTCCCTTCCCCAGTCCAGCCCCTGGTTGAAGATTGGGTTGAGATTCTGAACTACGCCAAAGACGAGTTTAAAGTTGATGGCGCCGCTGCGGTCTTCTCCACATGGCAGGTGGAAGCGGAGGATCCACTCAACATCGGCGATATTGAAATTGCTGATGGTATACAAGCTAGAGCCGGTGGACTGGCCCTGGATGCCCGCATGACTGATGCGAAGGCGGCTCAGTTCTGTGGGAGTTCACAGACTGCCATCCACTAATTGGTCAGAAACACCTACCAAAGTGTCACCCTGCTCGGAGCACCAGTGAAATGCTCACATACTACGATTCCTTTCAACCCCAATACGCCCACCTCAGGGCATCTATGCTGGTCTATGTCCACATCAACCTCCTCTCCGTACTTTCGAGTTTCGAGCCGGAGGAGGCTGTCCGAGTGGCCATCCATTCCATCTATGTGAAGAAAATACCACTCTGCAACCTCGAAGGGATTGCAGCTTACGTGATTCGAAACGCCTGCAGCTGCAACGAAGCCTGTTTTGTCGATTGTCTCATAGGCGTAACTCGGCACCAGCGGTCCTACCCGAACGGCGGTGGGGGGAGCGTCAAAACTACGCGAGCAACCGAGGTCTTCCGGTGAAAAACCCCGACCCACCGTCTGGCCAAAGAGACGCGTGCCATACTGGTCACTGCCCAGACCTATCACAGCTTCTTCCGATGGAGCGGTCAGACGGAGTGGACCAGGGAAAGGATGGGCCAGAAGTTCATCCCTCGCGTCATCATCTGGGATGAGGTGTGCACTGTGCCCAGGCCCATACTGGAGACCTTCCTCGATTGGCTCGAACACATGGGTGTCCAAGTTATCTGCTGCTGCGATCAGGGCCGGCCACCGCTTATCGCAGGTAAGATGCCACACGACTGGCTGTGTCAAGCTGCAGACTAATATGAAAAGGTCGAAAAAGACCCAAGAGCAAAACATCCAGTCTTTAGAGCCCACAGAAAGGCTATCCGCCTGCAGCCAGAGAAGATCCAGTGTCGAGAAATGCTCTCCCCATTTGTCTTCAATGGAGTAGGTTCGTTGAAGCCTGGAAGCCGGGCGACCTAATCTTGACCTTGGGACTGAAAGTCCGTCACCGAGCACAGGAACTCCTATTCCAGCGCCACAAGGACAGCTTTCCCAACACCCCGGTGCCTGTCTTGTACCACCTCACGCCGGAAGCAAAACATACAAGTCCCCACTCCGTTCATGGACCGCAGGGAAGAGCAGTTACTAAACGACATCGTCGATGTCAACATAGAGGCAGCCATTCAGACCGGCGACTGGCGTCTTGGTTATGACCTAACAGGCGCCCAAATAGAGCAATAGCTGCTTAAAGCCATCCAGAGGAAGCTAGTGGCCTACAAAGGCCAGGACCAAGCCAAGGGGCTCAGGTTTAACCTGAAGGTCGATCACATCCTGGATCTCAAGGAGCAGCAAAAGAACCACTTTGCTGCCTGCAACATCGAGCTCCTAGGGGCTAGCCAACCAAAGGATACCCAGGAGTTTAGTGTCGACCACGTGGACAATGCCATAGGCCACACCCGTGACAACAAGGCTGACCTGTCTGGAGTGTAACCGAAAACGAGGGGCTTCAGTTCTCATCGCCTCAGGACCCCATATTGCGGAAGCTGTGTGTCAGGTGGCACCACCACAAGTTCATCACTGACAAAGCAACGCTTTCGGGCACTGTCGATAGCAGAGCACAGGCTCGTCAGGCTTGGTCACCGAGCAGCCGAGTCGGTAGACATCCAGGAACCAAACAGGATCAGTCGCCGGCCTGGTGCAGATAGAACGCCAACCCCAGAAAGGAGCTTTTGCTTACGAAGGCCAACAGGACGGCCTGGAACAGTGGCGGAGGGTTTTGTGCCATCGTTTTTGCGTTGATAGCCTCAAAAGGCCGCTTGCCAGTGGGTCGGGTCACTTCTCCCTTCAAAGCCGTCACGACTGCGTGCAACCGCTTCACCCACTCAGAAGAACGCCCAGAAAGGAGCTGCATCTCCTGAGCTCACTGGTGACCAAAGAGCCGCTCACGCTCCACGATTCCTTCGTCCCTATGGGTATCCATTCGACCACACCTTATATCGACACTGTGTTTTGCCAAAAGCTGGCACACTGCACTCATGAACTCAGACCCGGGGTCGACCTGCAGCAGATTAGGCAACTTCAGAGGCCACCGCTTATGGATAAGGCCCAGGGCATCTGCAACCTGTGTGACTTCTTCTGTGGCCAGGGGCTCAGCTGCTTTGACCCAGCTGGCGACATCGACCACTGTAAGGGCATAATTGTAGGTGGGCTTGCATACCTTGTCGTGCGGAGAAAGATGGTCCTCATTTGGCAGAGCAACATCAAATGTTGGCAGTGGAATATACCGTGGGGATGGTAGAAAAATCTGCCAGATGGCCTGCTTCTTCAGCCAGGCCCGGGCCACATATTTAGAGACCTTTGCAGCAGAAGCCAATTTCGTGATGGCGACAATGCCTTTCCAGTAGCCCTTGGGGATATAGTATATGCCAGACAACTTACTGTCGGTGATGGTAGTAAGCACCTAAAAGCAAGGTATCCCAGCAGCCTGATCAGTCTCCAACCGGCGGCATATATAGGCTCACTCAGCTGCCCGTGGTCGCCCGGAGTCTGGTCCGGCCCTCCAGCACCTTTGCTGCGAAACACATGGCGGCCTTTTCGACCTGCCTCCAGAGATCGAGCGACTTGTCTGCACTATCAACCAATACATGGTGGAGAGGAGCAGGAATCTTGTCGCGGCAGGCACAGTAGTCAACTTCTAACATCGCGGAGTATAGCTCTTCGGGCAAACCCATCATACGTGATATTTCCAAGCGATATACATACAAATGGTAGGGAAAAATAACTCCAGCCTCACTACTCAGTACGGCCAGGTGCTTTTAGTATAGTCCAGCACAGTCTTTTCGTATTGCTCGACAAGTTTATAGGCAACCAGACCGGTTACACCCATGTCCAAGAAGATGAAGGCAAGCTCGCGTTCTTTTTGACCCTCCCACGGTGTACAGAAATCACTTAGGACAGCGTCGGGCCCGCGTGCGACTAAGAGGTTTCCCCGTGACCTGCAGGAACAATTCTTTGCTTAATAGTCATGTCCTTCGTGGCCTTAGTTAAACCGACTTCGGCGATAAACATGTCCAAATCACAGGGGGTGAAATCAAGCTGTTGGGGCACCCACAGTGACAACTTTGCCTAGGCGGCAGTAGTCAGTGGCAAGACTAGAGACAACATCACTGTGATAAATCTTTCCATCAGGGGTACTCATGTTTGATGCTCAGTCCATATGGAAAGTATCTTGGTATATACCTAATTGGTTAACAGCATTTGACAGTGGCTCTCACCGTGTTGCTTCAAGTGCCTTTGGTGACGCGTGGTGCCTTTGCCACAAAATAACTCTTGCCACCCCTAGAGTCCCAGTAATATAAAGAATCCAGTTGGCTGTATACGGAGTAGGTGCCCGCACCTGCTGCTGTCTCTCATTATTATCGGCCTCTCTTCAGCCAACGATTTGGCCTCTCTAAGGTCGGCCAACAATTTTTTTGTTGTTTGGTTTTTCTGGCGCGGCCCCTGCTCGCCCTGTGGCTACCTTTTTGGAGTTATTTTGAGGCTTCTCAGCCGAAGTCGTCCGTTGGTGGAATCTGTCACCGGTGCTACTATCGGGCTTTCTGACATTCTTACCTTCCTTTGTTCTCAGGAGAATCAAAGATGCTCCACGGTAGTAAAAGCTGTTGCAAGGGGAGCTAAATACATGCCGAACCGGTGTTGCAACTGGCATGTGGTACTGATAAGCGCGTGTTCAACAAATGGATCGGATTCCAGATGGTCAATTAGGTTTGGCAATTTTTCTGCGGAAATTGGTAGGAACATTCCCGCCAACCCCGAGTACATGGACAGCGCGGTACGACCGCGAGTCTTCGTAAGAGCTGCAAAAAGCTGCATCTCATAGCGGTTATAGAACCTTTCAATTGCTTTGTCGTCCATACCGTCTATTTTCTCAGGAGTCAAGTCTTTTCCCAGGTACTGTCTGCACCGTCCACCTGCAGCAACTTAGCTTTTCGTGTCTTCTGTTCTTCGCCCTTGTTATGAGGAATTGGCACCCCCTCTATCCGAGTGTGGAGGTTGGTTATCATTACTTTCCGCAGCAAATTCGTCGATAAATACATCGCTATTCATGGTAGTATAATATCCTATAGTTAGTCATCGAAGTTTGCTAGACCTTTAGAAGTTTAATAGAAAATTTACATCTGATTATCGGTGCTTAACATCTGATTATGAGTGCTACGGCGTGATGTACTCAGTTGGCTGACCAGACTTCAATATTAGCTTAGAATGTTTTGCCTCTGCAAGGCGCTGAAGCACCGTGGCGCGTTCTTCTCTTCTTGGGATCACGTTATTTTTTTTCGAAGGCATTCTTCAAAGAAATCCCTGTCTTTGCAGTGAAAGACCCCGCGCGTCTGCCCGCGTAGATCCTTCAGGACTGAGTTATATTTCTGGGTGAGCAGCCAGACGCTTTGTTGCGCGTGCCGGCCGGAGAAAGCCAGCTCTGAGAGCATGTCTTTCTTTTGGCCAGCTCCTTTGTGGCCGAGTGGTGGTCAGTGATGTATAGGGTTGGCGTGCCTTGGAACACCGAACAGAGGGCTTTAAGTTAGTCAGGCATCCCACCCGGATTAAGAACGTAGACAATGGCATCGTCCCAGATCCAGGGGCGCGTTTGGTAGGCTTGGTTATGCTGCACAGTGGGGCAAGGAATCACGATTTGATTAAAACACCGCGATTGGGCCCCTGCAAAGGGTCTAGAATGAACACTGTTTTCTCACATCCCGGCCTGTCTGCAGATGACAGCATTGCCAGGCGGCCGGAGTATTGCTAACAGATCATCCGCGGGGACCCAGACTGGGTTACCATGTCATACTCGAGACTGATGTTCTCGATGGTGCAACTGGTTGCTGCCAAGACAGCAGCGTCCCCCGTGGCCCCGATTACTCGGCTGTAGTCGTTCAAAGTTAGCTCGTATTCGAAACCGTTCCCTAGGCCCGACTGGTAAAATGGCATATGGCTCTCCAGCTACTCAAAGCCGAGGGGGGCGTAGTAGCGGTTGCCATAGATGTCTGCGATAGCCATGTCAGTGGCATTGGGTGCGCCATTAGCTGCACCAACGCGGATTCTGGTAACATTCCGGTCAGCCGAAATGTCGATGCCCTGGTTCTGGGCATGCTGTCTCTACTGGGCCGTCTTCCATTTAGCAGTGCTAGACATCGTTGTCACCGATTGACATCACCTTATTTCCCCTGATCTAGACCGTGGTCTTCTTTACCACAGCACGGCCGACGTTATGGACCACGGTTCGGGCAGGGTCGGTCGAGGTAAGGAGAATGCGAAAGAAAGTCTCCCGGTCGCAGGGACGATGACGTCATCTGAGCCGAGATTTGGTAACAGAACCAGAAGTTCTTGGTTCTGATCTATCCTGCTCGGGTTATTTGTGATGACTACCGACTGCCTCACGCTTTTGACCCCAAACTGTTCATGGAGCTGGCGTTGCGCATCTAGCTTGCGTCCTTATTCACTCATGCTTACTAAACAAGGAATTATTCCTGCACATACGATGAAGTAATGGGCGACTATATTATATCTTCAATATAATATATCAACGATGGCAAATTTTGGGCTTCACCGTCCAGATGATCTTGATATTGATGAACGAGATGATGAGGGCACACAAGAGACCTCGTTCTCTTCAAGAGTGGAACAGTACATTCAAGGAGAGAGAAACACACAATCACTTGGGCTCACACGGAAAACCGTAGATGACTATTATGAAGCCTTGGAGAAACGCAACGGCGTGACCCCTTGTGGGAAGACATTATTCTAATTTAGAGCTGATCGATAATGAACTACGCCTTGTGGCTTATCCCAGTTTTGAGATTATCAGCAAAGATGCAGGCAGGCCATACATGGCAGGGATACCATGGTAGAGCCGCGGTCATCCGGGATGGACTTGGCTTGGTTGATTTGAAGCGGTGCGAGCTGCTATCAAAAGTTGTGACAGTTCTTCCAAGAGATAAGCATGACCTAGATGGAGCCGCAGCTGCACTAGTGAATGTGGAAATACAAGATCTACAGCAAGTTCTACAGGAAATATCTGACGTGGTCACCACAGTCGAAACCACGTTCACTGAATCTCACACTTAATGACCCCCACTGGACCTCCGTGAGCTGCTGGGGCTTAATAAGGTAATGTAGACCATAAGAGGGGAGCACACAAACAACCTTGCTAGACTGACTGCACTAGATAAGCTCATTCCTTTGGAAAATTGAAAACTGGATGAGGCTATCGATGAGTTCTCCAGGCGCCGCGGTGAAGAACGAAGGCGAGCCCTTCAGGATGAAAGAGCGCCTCGCCTCGAGGGTGCCCTATCAACCCGTAGAGCTCTGCGCACGCAAATCAGTCGGATCAGACAAACGATCAGCAGCGCTCTACATGATCACCCAACTCTTGCCGAACGCCTCCGGACTTTGTTCCGCGAACAGGGGGTCACCATAGTCAGCTACGTTGTGTTTTATCGCCTCGACCCTGGTGTTTGCCCTAACCGGTGACATGGCACGAACCCGGCCATCTCCGCCAATGGGTGACGTTAAGTGGTGGGCAAAAACGCACCTGCGGGCCCTGGGCAGGCTCCTAGTTAAGCTCCCCGGTAAAGCTGCAGCGGCTCTCCCAGATATTACAGCCAGCATCGTCTCTTAGGCAAGGCGCAGTAGGCAATGCCGTGAACTGGATTGCCAAGAATACTTGGGCTCTGGTTGACGCAATAGGCGGACTCATTTACACCGCCGTTCGGCCACATCCAGCGTAACCAAATCAGTGCAAGTACGAGGGCCACGTTAAGAAATTAATAACGCCAGTTTTTCTTCATCGGACTCTCTCGATGAATTCTTCACTACTGGAGTTGGCCTTGAGTGGGCACGGGTACTGCAGCTAGCTGCGGATTTGTAATGCTTGTCTCCCCAGTCGAAGGCGCATCAGCTATCGAAATTACGTCTCCACTGACCTCGAGTTTCTGATCTGTTGTGCCTTTGACGGTGTTGTTATATCCACTGATTCGACCGATTCGTAGGTCCATATTGCTTGGCGCCATGTACAGACCCACGCCAAACGCATAATCCACCTCGGAGCTGTGTATATCAGGACGTTCTTGCTACCGCTTTATGGCCGAGGGAGGGTCAACAGGTCTTGCTATGGCATCTTCGGCATTAGCTACGGACTGTTTCTGCGCGTTAACTGCCGTGCCTTCCGTGCCTAAGATACTGCTGCAGGTCTGTACCCGTGCTCCGAGGATTACCCAAATATAAGCCTGAATGGTGGCGTTCACGCCTTCCACGCCTGCCTGGATAAACCCTTCAGATGCGTCGAGGATGGTGGCCCATGTTTGATTGGTCTCGCCGCCTTGCAATATGAAATCGATGTGAAACGTGTCCGCTGTTCGCTGGAATGACATGCGGTTAGGACCGTAGTCGTAATGCGATTTCTCGTCTCCTGTCCTCGTGACATAATAATAAATCACGCCTAACCCGTGGTTTCCACTTCTTTTTTGCCGCCAATCTGTGTCTTGGGAGACCCGAAAATCGGCGCAAATCGACTCGTATGCCCTCCGGTCTTAGGGGATGTCATTCGAACTCCATGCATCGTCTTGTGTAAAAGGTGCCTTAATCTCTTCCAGAATACGCCGCACTTCATAGTACAAGTGGAAGTGGAATACAGAGTTGCTTAGTTGTGTAGTGTTTGCTACAAGGTGATTTTCTTTTGACACCCCACAACCGGTCATGGCACACCATACGACGAAATTGAGTTGGTTCTGCCACCAGGCCATCGGTTGCGTGTGCCATTTTTCGACCAATACGCCGCTGTTGAATTTTGGTCAGGTGTAGCGTTCAAGCCCCTTTTCGAAAGTTACCTCGAAAGCAACCTGCCAGCAGTTCAGGCAGGCATCTATCACCACGATTTCACTGGGCCCCTCAAATCTCTTTACTCGAAAAATATACTCCTCCGACGTGGTAATTGGTTATCTTCCTACTGAATGAAAATGCCTTATCAGACATATTTCTGACTATGTTCGTCACACTGAGCGATGTTCAACAGGTTCGCAGTGTCCTCCTTCCAGCATGTCTGGACAATCACAAGGTCATTACGGGAGTGTCCTACTCGCAATACCCACTTATGTACACTATTGGCGAATATTGGCACCGACGCACATTTCGTGTTTAACGATAAGTCCATAGTCGTGCCAAGTGGCTATTACACCGTCTGTAGCTTTAACAAAGTAGTGTTCCCACCTTTCCGTGCTATACTGAAACTGAATGAAGCTACTTGTCGTGTGCGACTGGAACTTCCCAAAAAGACGATGTTATCAGTGTGTTAGATCCAGCTGATATCCTGGAATTCTCAAACGCAAGAGAACCCATGGATGGAATAAATAAAGGAGACAAACTATCCGAACTGGCGCTTCACAAAGAAATATTTGTCGACCAAGACGAGAGGAGCGCGTCCGAAAACCTCGCCGCACTGTTTACCAGTATTGCAAGTGGCTCTTCTCTTCTGAGGGCTGTCCCGGTATACCACGAAGGCATGAACACGGGAAGGACAGTAGCATTTGCCAATCCACATTACAAAAGACTGTTGCCTAACTTCGTATCGCAGCTTACTGTAAAGCTGTTAAACAATTGCCACCAACCTGTAGATACAGTATACTTAAGCGTAACTTTACACATTCCCCAACGTGATGGACTCAGTGGGCCCTAATTGCACTGGGATGTCGCTCGAACTCCATGCATCGTCTTGTGTAAAAGATGCCTTAATCTCTTTCAGAATACGGCGCACTTGACAGTACAAGTGGAAGTGGAATAGAGTTGCTTAGTTGTGTAGTGTTTGCTACAAGGTGACACCCCACAACCGGTTGTGGAGCACCATACGGCGAAATTTAGTTGGTTCTGCCATCAGGCCATCGGTTGGGTGTGCCATTTTTCGACCAATGCGCCGCTGTTGAATTTTGGTCAGGTGTAGCGTTCAAGCACCTTTTCGAAAGTTGCGCTTTCGAAAACATCGCCGCAGTGTCTACCATTATTACAAGTGGCTCTGCTCCTCTGAGGGCTCTTCCGGTATACCACGAAGGCCTGAACTCGGGAAGGACAGTGGCATTTGCCAATCCACATTACGAAAGACTGTTGGCTGGCCACGTGTCGCAGCTTACTGTAAAGCTGTAAAACAATTTTGGTCAGCCTGTGCTTAAGCGTAACTTTACACATTCGCCAACATGATGGACTCAGTGGGCCCTAATTGGACTATAGCGTTATCGAATCTAGCAGATGTGGATGGTTTTGAGCGGCAAAGGGTGGATGGACGGATTTACGCCTTCCTTTTCCAGCAAGGTGGTTATTCAAGGGAGAAAGTCCAGTTTGGGAAATCCGGAAAACCACCTAAGTTGAATGAGCTCGCCGATGTGGATGGTTTTGAGCGACAAGGGATGGATGGACAGATTTACGCCTTCCAATCCCAGTAAGGTGTTTATTCATCCTCCTGCCGTTGGAGGGATCCGAATAACCACCGAAGTTAGATGAGGTCCTCGATGGGGATATCGACGCCCCGCCGCCGCACTCAAAATTCAGCCTGGTTCTATCTGATAATCCTGATAATACCGTATAGGGTCTCGTTCAGTCGGATGATCCCAAACGGGACATTGATCTGGCCGTGACCACGGTCCTAGTGCAAACAGCAAAGGGTGGTGTTGTTCGAAAGGTTTTTAATAGCGGTACGGCTTTCCTCTCGTACACGACCTAGGGAGATCGAGTAACTCGGTTTCAATACTATCAACTGCGTTGACTGTCAGGTGGTATGTTTTTCAATAAAGCAGCTCTGACATCTCTCTCACCTTCGAACTCTTTTTTCAGAGTGTTAATACGTTGTAATCTATACTCGTGCTGATCTTCAGTCGGAGGCCGGGGGCGGATGGATCTAACGCTGGTTACAGTTGCGCCACCTTTGTAGACCCCACTATATTGTTCAGTTTTAAATCTGATAAGAGTTTAACTCTTACTCTTAACCGTTTCAATTGAATGCCGTGCTCAAGATTTATTCGGTTCACCTCCACCGTTTGTGCCGCAGCGGCCTGGACATTGTCTGACGTCGCATGGGCATTATTCAATCTTAGAAGCATTCGTACAACGATAGTTTTTACCGACGTTACCTTCCGGCAAACCGATCCTCAAGGCAGGAAGCATGTGGTAGGGCTTGGGAACTGGATTAGGGCCCAATACAATATCCACAATGATTATAGAATTTGGGATTAACCTGTCAGTGGGAAATTGTCTGTTGATATCGAAGTAAGATGTTGTCCCTGACCCTCCTCCGATAGAAGAGTCCCCTTCCAGAGATAATATGGCATGGACTTTATCTCCCTGGAGTGTGTACGAAAGGAAAGCCGTACCGCTTTTGAAAACCTTTCGAACAACACCTCCCGTTGCTCTTTGCAGCATGAGTGGGGTCACACCCAAATCAATGTCATATTCGGGATCATCCCATTTAACGAGATCCCATCCCTCATTATTAGACATAACCAGGCTGAGTGGTTTTGGTCTGGTTTGGCTTTTGGTGCGTATTCGGGTCTTCGACATCCACATCGGCGAACTCATTCAACTTCGGAGGTTCTTCGGATCTCCCAAACGGTACCTCCTTTCGTGAATAAACTCCTTGCTGGAATTGGAAGGCGTAAATCCTTCCAGCCACCCCTTGCCGCACAAAGCCATGGACATCGGCCAGTTCAGATGAAGTCATTTGCGCCGATTTTCGGGTCTCCCAAGACACAGATTGGCGGCAAAAAAGAAGTGGAGACCACGGGTTAGGCGTGATTTATTATTATGTCACGAGGACAGGAAACGAGAAATCGCATTACGACTACGATCCTAACCGCATGTCATTCCAGCGAACACCAGAAAAGTTTCACCACATTATATCACGCAAGGCGGCGAGGCCAATCAAACATGGGCCACCTTCATCCTCGACGGATCTGAAGGGTTTATTCAGGCAGGCGTGGAAGGCATGAACGACACCATTCGGGCTTTTGTTTGGGAAATCCTCGAAGCACAGGTACAGACCTGCAGCAGTATCTTAGGCAAGGGAGTCACGGCATTTGACACACAGAAACAGTTCGTAGCTAATGGCGAAGACGCCATAACAAGACCTGTTGAACCTCGCTCGGCCATAAAGCGGTAGCAAGAACGTCCTGATATACACAGCTCCGAGGTGGATTATGCGTTTGGCGTGGGTCTGTACATGGCGCCAAGCAATATGGATCTGCGAATCGGAAAAATCAGAGATCGCCATAGCCACAGCAGACCAGAAACTCTGGGTTAATGGATACCTGAACTGGATAATTCGCGCGCCTTCGACTGGGGACGCAAGCGTTATAAAGCGGCTGTCAGATTCTTTACTCATGCCGACTCCAGGCGTACCTAGACCTGCGTCCGCATCTCGAGAGAAGAATTCATCGAGGACTTCAGTTTTACCGAAGAGACCACGATGAGAAGAACCTGACATTAGTAGTACTTAGTGTCGCTTTCGGGCTTGCACTAATCTGGTCACGTTAGATGTGACCGAACCGCCGCGTAAATGATTCCGCCTGTGACGACAACCAAAGCCCAAGTATTCTTGGCAATCCAGTTCACGGCCTTCCCCAATGTGCTGAAGAGCCAAGAAACGATGTTCACTATAATACCTAAGAGAGCCGCTGCGATTTACCGGGGAGCTTAACTAGAAGCCTGCCCAGGGCACCCCGGTGTTTTTCTGTGGTATGAGAGGTGGGGGTTGGAGGTGCTGTCGCTGGAGAGCAACCGGTGAGTGCAAACACCAATGCCAATATCGCCATTCCGATCGCAGTGATGATCGACGCGATTGTGATGCCTTGTTCGCGGAATGGGATGCGTATGCGTTCGACAAGAATGATGTCCTCATCAAGGATGCGGTTGATGGTATTCCGGATGCGGTTGACCTGACAGCGAAAGTCATGTCTGATGGCCGAAGCGGCCTCAAGGCGCCCTATCATCTTGAAGGTCACGTATCCGTTCAGCAATACGGCATCTAGTGAAATCCTGCGGCTTCTGCCTGATGCAGTTTGCGCTTTTCACGAAAGGTGTCTTTGTCTAGGGTTGAGAGCTTAGCGATGTTATTGATATGTTCCCCTGTGATACTTTGGAAGAATCGGTCCATGCCTCGAATCTCGGGCTTTTTGAATGGGTGTCAGTCGTGGCAAGAATCTCATCTATGGCGCTATCGATGAGACTTGGCTCCATAATCTGGTCTGCATTTTCGGCCTTCTTCGGGGCCGCACCTAGCAGTATCGATGTCAGCAGCTGCCTCTCCCAACATCCTATTGGCGGTCTGGATGTCTGGAACAGCCTGAGCCTGCAGCGCGTTCTTGGGATCCCCTGGTCCATTCGGTGGACCCCAGATCTTCTCTGATGCCAGCGCACCTCTCAGCCGCCTATGGTTGAGAGTGCGATTGGCTTTCCTGTCCGAGCTGATAATCGTGAGGTCGTGATGTGCTTTCAACTTCAAACGCCTGCCGACGAGCTCAAAACTTACTTGGGAGTAAGGCCCCACTCCGCCATGGCGTTGTAGTAGTCATATACCGCTGATTGCAGGAGTTCCTGATACAGCGATGGAGCAACATGAGTCCCAGTGGCACCGATGCCGATGCCAGCATCATCTGTTGGGTCTATGGGAACGTCTCTTCATCGTCTTCTAAATCGTCATGGTCAAACGTTGGGTTATCGAAAACAAAGTCTGCCATTCTGACTATTGAACATTGCGGTCCAACGTTCAATAACTGTGACTTCAAACGTATACGGACGAAAGGCTAATCTTTACCGCTGCCTGAGAACCCCTTTTGGGTTCAAGGGTGTGCGCCAGTCGGTCATCGTGACGAGCAACTCGAGTAGGATAGACCAGAACCAGCAACATCTGGTTCGGCTCCCCAATCTCCGCACCCATGATGTTATCGTCTCAGGCACCGTGGAACTTGCTTTCACATTCTCCCTGACGTCGACAAACGACCACCGAACAGTGGTGCAGATCCTGCGCGGTGCTATGGTAAAGGAGACCACGGTTCGGAACAGCGTACCTCAGCGTACCCGCCCGCAGTATGAAAGGCATCTTGATGCTGTTCGAGGACCCAGTCGCGGCCTTCCAGCGGAACACCGAGGCTTTCTACATCTCCAAAACAAACCAGGTAGAGGTGACAATCGAGGGGTCTAAGCCTCCCTCTCCTCAGCAACTGAAGATTCCCACCGACCCTCTTCATATGGAATAACAACCTGACAACCTCAGCTACCGAGAGTAAGATGCTCGTAAACGCACTGTATCACAGCGTATTCATCTCTGGCTTAGCTATACTCCAGATTGGGTAAGATGGTCATTGGAGGTGCCCCACCTCCTACAAGCTAGGCTTCACCCACCCCCGAGATATGGGAGTGGTGGTCGTGGCCCTCGCGATGGCGAACAAGGACATGATAATTAAACAGGGGATCATTCCAGCAGATATTATGAAGTGACAATGGCCTCGATCGGTACGATGGTTCGAGACGCTCTCGTAAATGTATTTGCTTTCTCAGGTAGTAACTTTCTCTTCTCAGATCTTCGAAGCGCCGGGGTCGATGTTTAGCACAAATAGAACTAGCTATAGAACAGCTCCAGGCGGCACAGGCGTCGTAGTCTCATAAAAAAGAAGGCGTCTTCACTGGATAAATGACGAACTTCGTCGACAGGAGCATGCAGAGTGCACATTTCGAGATGTCGACTCAGCGATGCATGAGTACGCTCAGATCACGGGGAAAACTCTTAGTCCAACAGGGTCCGAAGATGCCCTAAGCGATTTCTATACACCGTCGGAGGGTCAAATAGAACGTCAGATCGCCTTCATCCTCCTCGGTATGGGTGTGACTGGGCTAGTCGCCTATAAACTCGCCAAGTAATCGCTTAGGACCAGTTTGAGGAATTTCCCCATTTATAGGTAAGACTTGGATATATCACAATGATGGGTTTGGCTGAAGGGCAATACTTAGCGATGCTAGATGTCGGCTACTATGCACGCCGCTACAATGTTCCTGGTCCTTTGCCAGATGTGACGATTTTCATCGCGGAAGAGTTACTGGACACCTGGCGGCAGGACGAAAACACCACGAAATGGTTCGCAGCAATAGTGCTGGATTGCCCTACCAACCTCCGGGAGAGGATCAGGCAGCTGCCTGAGCCTGTGGCTTCCGCCTGTTGGAGACAGATTGAGATGCTGGAATACCTTGACGATGGATAGAAAGGTATTCCATCGGCGTCGCCTATAACTTGCCGAGTAATTCGAAAAGACTGTGCTGGACTCTAGTAAGAGATCCTCACTGTAATGGCAGGCACGACATGAGTAGTGAGGCTCGAGTTATTTTTTCATTTGTATATATCGCCGGCTGATGATGATGGCTTTGCCCGAAGAGCTATACTCCGCGATACTAGCGGTTGACTACAGTGCCTGCGTCGGCGAAGATTCTTAATCCTATTGCCCAAGTACTGGTTAATAGCACACAAAAGTCGCTCGAACTCTAGCGGCAGGACGAAAAGGCCGCGGTGCGTTTCATAGCAGCGCTTGGTCGCGGCCTCAAGAACTTCCGGGTTAAAACCGGGCAGCTGCCTGAGCACGTGGCTTCCGTTGGAAACTGATTAGGCAGCTGGAACACCTTGCTTATGGCGCCTACTACTATGGAGGACCAGTTGTCTATTCGTCTATGGAAGATACACTGTAGACCCAAGGGCTAGTGGAGAGACATTGCCTCCATCAAGAAACTAGTTTCTGCTTCGAAGGTCTCTGTAGGCATAGCTCGCGATTGGTCGAAAAAAGAGGCCACCTTGCAGATTTTTCTACCAGGTCCTCAACATATACCTTGTCCAAAGTTTGATGTTCACGTGCCAAACGAGGTCCACCAATTTTTCCTGCTCTTTCTCCCCCACGACAAAGTGGGCGAGCACACCTACAATTATGTTCCCACACTGGTCGATGTCGCCAGCCGGTTCAAAGCAGCTGAGCCCCTAACAACAAAAGGAGCCCAAGAGGTTGCTGATGCCTCAGGCGCGGACCAGTGGACATCCATCGGAACCAAGACGTCATGGAACGCTTCAATCAGACCTTGGCCGAGGATCTATTCGGACACCGATACACCCAAGAGATGTGGCTCCATTCCTTCGGAACAGACGAACGGTCCACACAGTGTGTGGTTCGCTTACCCACAGTCGTGGCGGCTTTGAACGCAGAAGTGACCCGACTCACTGGTAAGAACTCATCAAGGCAAAAACGGTGGCACAAAAGCCCTCCTCCACTGTTCCAGGCCGTCCTGTTGGCCTTCGTGAGAGAAAGCTCTCTTCTGGGTTTGGCGTTGGCTATCTGTACCAGCCCGGCGAGCTGGTGGTTGGTGGCCGGCGAGCGACTGATCCACTGTGGTCCCTAGATGGCGTATTATCGACTCGGACGCTCCGTAACTAAACCTGACCTGCCTGTGCTGTACTACCTTGGCGTCCAGACGGGTGGCCCCAGCGGGGGTTTGTCCGAGGAGAAAATCTTGCGGTGCCACCTGAAACTCAGCTTACACCGGAAGAAATCCTACAGCGCTGCTAGGAGCTCAGCCGGCTTCAAGGGCATCTTTGTGTCCATAGACCAGCGTGTCCGTACTGACCCTTCATTTGGTTGTTATACAAGTTGTACATTAGGTGTTTGGAGACATCGAGGATGCTCCTACCCACATAAACGAGCCGGTTGAGGAGCAGGTGGGTCTTGCTGACCTGGACCGCCGCAAGATCATCAGTCGCCTGATCTTGTCTTCCTCACTTGCTCGCACCATCTTAACATCAATCCGTTTTATGAGGTTCTCCGTCGTTTTCCCAAAGACACTCTCGTTCATGAGCTAATAGAGATCCTTCTCGAAGTAACTGGTGGCCTTTTCCCACGTTCTGTGTTCATCCGGATATAGGGCTGCATCCAGAGGCTTTGCCGGAAGCAGAGAACCAGATGGATCTTTTTCAGACGTATTCGCAGAGACAGGTAAAGTTGCAAGTTGCGGTAGTGGAGCAAATAGCGTTCCTTATCGCGGAGGTTAGACAACAGCTTCTCAACCTCCGTAGACGCCGCCGGAACGCCAAGGAGATTGTCCTGGTACTCCAACATCCACTCTTTCGGAACCATCATGCGCTCAGTTGCATGCAAGATTTGGGAAAATTTCATCGGTCATGCCCTATCAGGAAATCCACAGGAGTTTTTCTCAGGTGACATGGACTATGAGGGTTTATGCCTTGCAGATTTAGACACAGTGCAGTGGGGCCAAAGCTTAACATGTAAGTAAATGGGAAATGAATTGTGGTGTGTGGTCAGCATGCTAGCCACAGGCTGTCAAAATACGTTTTAGGCTCTCAGTGCTCAGTTTTGGCCAGTATAGTCGTGATATTTGGTCAGTAAGAACAGTGTGGGATGCTCAACATGCGTATGTATAAATGTTGTCATTGTGTGAAGAAATATGTGAATTTTCACCATTTTTCTGTTTCACAGTGAGTAAAAATTACAAATTGTAGCAAATTTAATTTGTTGCATGAACATTGACAGCTAGTCACTTGCTACTAGTATGTGTTCACCACAAGAGTATGGGTATGCATTTCTGCTGAATCTGTGGTGAGAAGGAGGCTTTTTTGTTCTGCAGAATATAAAGTAGGAAGTATGTCCAAGTGTGTGCCATCTCAAAATGGTACATGTCGTTTTTTAAATGATGTCAGTGCCTTTATCATGCGATATCTTACCAGCTGATGAAAAGCTAGAATGCTTTAAGCATTAATGTAAATATTTAACGTTGTTTTTTGTTGTTCCTCTCGTTCCTAGCACTGGAATTAAGTTTGTCCTTGTCAAATCTCACAGTGTTATCCCGCCTTCTTGAAATGTGATGTACTGAAGTGGTCGGGGTCTGCTAGTGTGATGAGCTGTTGCTAATGTTCACTGGCCTTGACGGCCTTTTCCATCACCGGCAGCTGACTTCCCATTTCCCTCCGTCATCACATACTCTGCCAGCATGTTGAGCAGCCTGAGGTTTTTGACCAAGTGCTCTCCCAACCTGGGGTCATGGCCACTGTTATTGAACAACCTGAGTGTGCACTCAGACGGGTAACACTCACGCCCTTCGCTAAGATGTCAGGTACCTGCATAACAGTTTGCAATCAAACTAAGCATTGCTGTTATATGCACTGTCTGTTTGTATGTAGGTCTGACTTTCTGTATATGTGTCTTTCTGTATATATGCCTGCGTTTCTCTCTGCCCATCTGTCTGCTGAAAGACATTGTCACTGCTTCAGACTGCGGGGCTCTCCTTTTTAGTTACCGTAATACCCCATGTCCTCAGCAGTATTTGTGGTCACTTAATTGCATGTTTCCAACTCCATATTTTTGATTGAACTTTCACAAGCTCAAGGGTGGTTTAGGGGGTGCACTACTGAGCATGCCCCTGTGGCTGCAGATTTTCACATGTGATCACTTTTTGGGTGTATACTTGACTGTGAACATGGCTTTTGTTGTTTTCTTAACTTGTAGCCTATTTGTTGCCATTACTGACCGGACAGAAACAGGCAATGTACAGATTTGTTCATACCGATAAATTTCCATTTTTGCATGCAGACAAGAATTGGAGTCTACCACCTGGGCTTTTCCATATTTTGTTCACATTTTTCAGCCCATAGCAGTCCAAAGTAGTGCCCTCTCTGTTGCACTAACTGTGTGACCATTCTAATTTAAATTCTTCTGAACATCATAGCTGAAATTTGAAAATGTTGTTAAAGGTATGTGTTTTCCGATAACATTGTATAAACAGTGACTTCCAAATGCTATTTATGCATCAGTTTTCTTTGTTCTTGTAGGTTACAGTGAGCTGTCGAAGGAATGTCTTACAGAATGAAGATGTCTTCAATGGTTCTCAAGTTATGAACATGTGGGGTTGTGAATTTCACAGGAAATTGGAAGTCTGGAAAGGGGAGGTAATAAGTATGGGGGCTACCCTTTTAAATTTCTCATTGACTCTCTCTTTGGTTGAATTTCTCTGTCATTTGTCAGCTGTTTTTGAAACATGTTAAGTTAATTGGTCAGGAAAGGGTTTTAAAATGAGACAACATAAGGTGTCGTGTTCGGCCACTCAGCACAATTAAAATGCTCCCGGTCGGGTGGGCCGGAGCTAGTTCCTTTATATTTTTAGAAAAATATTCCTTTGCTCCTCTGCGCTGCCTCTTTTCATGTTTTCTGCTTATTGGGTGGTATGATTTTGTGGGACAGGCTTGAAAGTTTAATTGCAGGTATAAATTTGTGTGTTTTTCAGGAAATGGAGGCGGTTGCACACAAGACAAAAAAGTAGTGATAAATCAGGGCTGACTGATCTGTCTCTTGGTGGCCTTGACCCCTGTCAGGTGTTCGTCAAATTTAGGCAAAAATTTCATAGGTCATGCCCTATCAGGAATTCGACAGGAATTATTCTTACTGGACAAGGACTATGAGGCCCGGAGGGTTTATAGTTTGCCGATTTAGGGACAGTGATGTGAGGCCAAAGCTTAACATGTAAGTAAATGGGAAATGAATTGTGGTGTGTGGCCAGCATGCTAGCCACAGGCTGTCAAAATACATTTTAGGCTCTCACTGATCACTTTTGGCGAGTATAGTCGTGATATTTGGTTAGTAATTACACTTCGAGATGCTCAACATGTGTTTGTATCAATGTTGTCATTGTCTGAAGAAAATTGTGAATTTTCACCATTTTTATGTTTCACAGTGAGTAAAAATTACAAATTGCATCAAATTAAATTTGTGGCATGAACATTGACAGCTAGTCACTTGCTACTAGTATGTGTTCACCACAGGAGTATTTCTACTGAATCTGTGGTGAAAAGGAGGCTTTTTCTCTACAGAATATAAAGTAGAAAGTATGTCCAACTGTGTGCCATCTCAAACTGGTACATGTTGTTTTTTAAATGATGTCAGTGTTTTCATCGTGGGATATCTTACCAGCTGACGAAAAGTTTGAATGCTTTACGCATTAATGTAAATATTTAACGTTGTTTTTTGTTATTTACTCTCGTTTCTAGCACTGGAATTAAGCTTGACCTTGTCAAAGGTCGCAGTGCTATCCCGTCATTTTGACCTGTGATGTACTGAAGTGGTCGTGGTCTGCTAGTGTGATCAGCTGTTGCTGATGTTCACTGGCCTTGACAGCCTTTTCCACAACCGCCGACTGACTTCCCACTTCTCTCCGTCATCACATACTCTGCCAGCATGTTGAGCAGCCTAAGCATTGCTGTTATATGTACTGTCTGTTTTTATGTAGGCCTATCTGTGTGTGTATCTCTCTTTCTGTATGTATGCCTGTGTTTCTTTCTGTCCATCTGTCTGCTCAAAAGCAGTGTCACTCCTGTGGTCACTTATTTACATGTTTCCAGCTCCATATTTTTGATCGAACTTTCACAAGCTCACAGTGGACCTGTGAAAGTGTGAAAGTTAGAATAAATTGTCATGGTACATTTATTCCCAGTTTTGAAATCTCTCTCCTCTTGATACTCTGTTTAGCCTGAGAGTATGAAACTTAGGTGCTCACATCAATTTCTCTTCCAGATTTTATACCATGCTTATAATCTCTTGAACGATAATTGCTATTCTCTTAATCCTATGAGTAGTGACGGGTTGAAGGGCAGTTTCCTGATTGGCTGACACTGTAGTGGTGATTGTCTGTAACTGGGTGGCCTGCTTATTTACATTAGGACGGGTGGTTTAGGAGGTGGGGTAACTGAATATGCCCGTGTGGCTGCAGATTGTCACATGTGATCACTTTTTGGGTGTATACTTGACTGTGAACATGGCATTTGTTGTTTACTTAACTTGTAGCCTATTTGTCGCCATTACTGAGTGAACAGAAACAGGCAATGTACAGATTTGTCGATACCAATAAATTTCCAATTCTGCATGCAGACAAGAATGGGTGTCTGCCACGTGGACCTTTGTATATTTTATTCTCATTTTTCAGCCGCTAGCTGTCTTGAGTGGTGCCTTCCCTGTTGCACTAACTGTGTGACAATTCTAGGTTAAATTCTTATGAAAATGATAGCTGAAAGGTATGTGTTTCTGGATAACATTGTATAAACAGTGACTTCCAAATGGTATTTATGTATTAGTTTTCTTTGTTCTTGTAGGCTACAGTGAGGTGTCGAAGGAATGTCTTACAGAATGAAGATGTCTTCAATGGTTGTCAAGTTATGAAGGTGTGGAGTTGTAAATTTCACAGGAAATTGGATGTCTGGAAAGGGGAGGTAATAAGTATGGGGGCTACCCTTGGGAAAATTCTGCTTGACTCTCTCTTTGGTTGAATTTCTCTGTCATTTGTCAGCTGTGTTTGAAACATGTTAAGGTAAATGGTGAGGAAAGGATTTTAAAATGAGACAACAGAAGGGGTCGTGTTAAGCTACACAGCACAGTTAAAATGCTTCTGGGTCGGGAGGGCGGAAGGTAGTTCCTTTATATTTTTAGAGATCTTTTCCTTTGCTCCTGTGGGCTGCCAGTTTTCATTTTTTCTCCTTGTTGCGTGATATCACTTTGTAGGACAGGCTTGAAAGTTTCATTGCAGGTATAAATTTGTGTGTTTTTTGTGGTGTGTGGCCAGCATGCTAGCCACAGGCTGTGAGAATACCTTTTAGGCTCCCAGTGCTGGTGATAGCAGTGATATTTGGTCAGTAAGGACAGTTTGGGATGCTCAACGTGTATGTGTATAAATGTTGTCATTGTCTGAAAAAAAAATGTGAATTTTGCTGTTTCAGAGTGAGTCCAAATTACAGGTTGTACCGAATTAAATTTGTGGGATGAAAATTGACAGCTAGTCACTTGCTAGTAGTATGTGTTCACCACAGGAGTATGGGTATGCATTTCTACTCAACCTGTGGTGAAAAGGTGGCTTTTTTTTCTACAGAATTTGGAGTAGGAAGTATGTTCAACTGTGTGGCGTCTCAAAATGGTACGTGTCGTTTTTTAAATGATGTCAGCGTGTTTATTGTGGGACATCTTAGCAACTGACTAAATGTTAGACTGCTTCATGCGTTTATGTAAATATTTAATGTTGTTGTTTGCTGTGGGCTGTCTTTTCTAGTCGTATACTTGGGCTGGTCCTTGTCAAAGGCCGCAGTGTTACCACGTCTTCTTGAATTGTGATGTGGTGAAGTGGTCGGGGTCTGCCAGTGTGATCAGCTGTTGCTGAGAGTCAGTGGCCTTGACAGGCATTTCCACAACCGGGGGCTGACCTCCCGTTTCTCTCCGTCACCAGCATGTTGAGCAGCCTGAGGTTTTTGGCCAAGTGCTCTCCCAACCTGGGGTCCTGGCCAGTGTTATTGAACGACCTGAGTGTGCACTCAGACAGGTAACACAGACGCCCTTTGCTAAGGAGTCAGGTACCAGCATAAGAGTTTGTAATCAAACTAAGCATTGCTGTTATATGCACTGTCTGTTTGTATGTAGATCTGTCTTTCTGTATATGTGTCTTTCTGTATGTATGCCTGTGTTTCTCTCTGTGCATCTGTGTGCTCAATGGCAGTTTAGCTGCTTCCCACTGGAGAGCTGTCAGTGCTAGTTCCTGTAACCTCCCCCTCCCCCTCCCCCTGTCCTCAGCAGTATTTGTGGTTACTTAATTGCATGTTTCCAACTCCATATTCTTGATTGAACTTTCACAAGCTCACACTGGACCTACAACAATGTGATTTTTAACTGATGACCATAGTACATTTATTCCCAGTTTTGAAATCTCTCTCCTCTTGTTACTCTGCATAGCCTGAAAGTCTTCAACTTATGTGCTCCCATCAGTTCTTCTTCCAGATTTTATAGCCTGCATGCAATCTCTTGATGCTGTGATTAGTGATGGGTTGAAGGGCTCTGTCCTGATTGGCTGACACTGGGTGGCCTGCTTATTGAGGTTAGGGTGGGTGGTTTAGGAGGTTGGGTAACAGAGCATGACCCTGTGGCTGCAGACTGTCACAATGTAATCACTTTTCGGGTGTATACTTGACTGTGAACATGGCTTTTGTTGTTTTCTTAACATGCAGCCTGTTTGTCGCCATTGGACTGGACAGAAAACAGGAAAAGGGCAGATTTGTCGATACCAATAAATTTCCACTTTTGCAGGCAGACAAGAATGGGTGTCTACCACGTGGGTTTGTGCATATTTTCTTCACATTTTTCAGCCCCTAGCAGTCCTGAGTGGTGCCTTCCCTGTTGCACTAGCTGTGTGACCATTCTAGGTTAAATTCTTATGAAAATCGTCATTGAAAATTGACATGTCGTCAAAGGTATATGTTTTTGGATAACATTGTATAAAGAGTGACTTCTAAATGCTATCTGTGCATTACTTTTCTTTGTTCTTGTAGGTTAGAGTGAGCTGTCCAAGGAACATTTTACACAATGAAGATGTCTTCACTGGTTGTAAAGGTATGAAGGCGTGGAGTTGTAAATTTCACAGAAAAATGGAAGTCTGCAAAGGGGAGGTAATAAGGATGGGGGTACCCTTGGGAAATTTGTCATTGATGGCGTATCTTTGGTTGGATTTCTCTGTCATTGGTCAGCTGTGTTTGAAACATGCTAAGGTACGTGGTGAGCAAAGGATTTTAAAATGAGACGACATAAGAGGTGGTGTTAGGCTACACAGCACAGTTGAAATGCTTCTGGGACGGGAGGGCGGAAGGTAGTTCCTTTATATTTTTAGAGATGTTTTCCTTTGCTCCTGTGGGCTGCCCGTTTTCATTTCTTCTGCTTGTTGGGTGGTATCATTTTGTAGGACAGGCTTGAAAGTTTCATTGCAGGTATAAATTTGTGTGTTTTTTAGGAAATGGAGGCGGATAGACACAAGGCTATAAAGTAGTGATAAATCAGGGCTGACTGATCTGTCACTTGGTGACCTTGGTGACACTTGGTGACCTGTCAGCTGTTTGTCAGATTTTCGAAAACTTTCACCACTCACACCCTATCAGGAATTCGACAGTTTTTTTTCTCAGAGGACAAGAACTGTGAGGCCCGGAGGGTTTATGGCTTGCAGATTTAGGGACAGTGTTGCGAGGCCCGAGCTTACCGTGTAAGTAAATGGGAAATGAATTGTGGTGTGTGGGCCAGCATGCTTGGCACAGGCTGTCAAAATACGTTTGAGGCTATCACTGCTCACTTTTGGTGAGTATGGTTGTGATATTTGGTCAGTAAGGACTGTTTGGGAAGCTCAAGATGTGTATGTATAAATGTTGTCATTGTCTGAAGACAAATGTGAATTTTTCTGTTTCAGAGGGAGTAAAAATTACAGGTTGCATGAGATTTAATTTGTGGCATGAACATTGACAGCTAGTCACTTGCTAGTAGTATGTGTTCACCCCAGGAGTACGGGTATTCATTTCTACCGAACCTGTGGTGAAAAGGCGGCTTTTTTATTTGCAGACTATAAAGTCGGAAGTATGTCCAAGTGTGTGCCATCTCAAAATGGCACATGTCGGTTTTTGAATGATGCCAGTGTCTTTATGTTGAGATATCTTAGCAGCTGACTAAACGTGATGTTGCTTCATGCGTTAAGGTAAATATTTAACGTTGTTGGTTGTTGTTTGTTTGCTTTGTTCACTGTAATACAGTGAGGTGTCGAAGGAACATTTTGACGCAATGAAGATGTGCTAAATGGATTCTCAAGTTCTGAAGGCGTGGAGTTATGAATTTCACAGGAAATTTTGAAATCTGAAAAGGGGAGGTAATAAGGATGGGGGCTACCCTTGGGAAATTTCTCATTGACTGCGTACCTTTTGTTGGATTTCTCTGTCATTGGTCAGCTGCGTTTGAAACGTGTTAAGGTTCTTGGTGAGTAAAGGGTTTTAAAATGAGACAACAGAAGGGGTCGTGTTAGGCCACACAGCACAGTTGAAATGCTTCTGGGTCGGGAGGGCGGAAGGTAGTTCCTTTATATTTTTAGAAATATGTTGCTTTGCTCCTACCCGTTTTCATTTCTTCTGCTAACAAGGGTGATATCATTTTGTAGGACAGGCTTGACAGTTTCATTGCAGGTATAAATTTGTGTGTTTTTCAGGAAATGGAGGCGTGTGCAGACAAGAGAAAAAAGTAGTGATAAATCAGGGCTGACGGATCTGTCACTTGGTGGCCTTGACCCCTGTCAGCTGTTTGTCAAATTCAGGAAAAATTTCATCACTCCTGCCCTATCAGGAATTCGACAGGAGGTTTTCTGCGGGGACAAGGACACTGAGGCCCTGAGGGTTTATGGTTTGCCGATTTAGGATTTCCACTTCCATATTTTTGGTCGAACTTTGAAAAGCTCACAATGTACCTGTGAAAATGTGATTTTTGAAATCTCTCTCCTCTTATTACTCTGTTTAGCCTGAGAGTATGAAACATATGTGCTCACAACCATTATTCTTGGAGATTTTATAGCCTGCATACTATCTCTTGAACATTGGGCACCAACAGTAATTACTATTCTCTTAATCCTATGAGTAGTGACGGGGTGAAGGGCACTTTGTTGATTGGCTGTCACTGTCCTGCTGATCGCGTGTAACTGGATGACCTGCTGATTGAGGTTAGGGTGAGTGGTTTAGGAGGTGAGGTAAATGAGCATGCCCGTGTGGCTGCAGATTGTCACTTGTGATCACTTTTTGGGTGTATACTTGACTGTGAACATGGCATTTGTTGTTTACTTAACTTGTAGCCTATTTGTCGCCATTACTGAGTGAACAGAAACAGGCAATGTACAGATTTGTCGATACCAATAAATTTCCAATTCTGCATGCAGACAAGAATGGGTGTCTGCCACGTGGACTTTTGTATATTTTATTCTCATTTTTCAGCCGCTAGCTGTCTTGAGTGGTGCCTTCCCTGTTGCACTAACTGTGTGACAATTCTAGGTTAAATTCTTATGAAAATGATAGCTGAAAGTTGAAATGTCACTAAAGGTATGTGTTTCTGGATAACATTGTATAAAGAGTGACTTCTAAATGCTATCTGTGCATTACTTTTCTTTGTTCTTGTAGGTTAGAGTGAGCTGTCCAAGGAACATTTTACACAATGAAGATGTCTTCACTGGTTGTAAAGGTATGAAGGCGTGGAATTGTAAATTTCACAGAAAAATGGAAGTCTGCAAAGGGGAGGTAATAAGGATGGGGGTACCCTTGGGAAATTTGTCATTGATGGCGTATCTTTGGTTGGATTTCTCTGTCATTGGTCAGCTGTGTGTGAAACATGCTAAGGTACGTGGTGAGCAAAGGATTTTAAAATGAGACGACATAAGAGGTGGTGTTAGGCTACACAGCACAGTTGAAATGCTTCTGGGTCGGGAGGGCGGAAGGTAGTTCCTTTATATTTTTAGAGATGTTTTCCTTTGCTCCTGTGGGCTGCCCGTTTTCATTTCTTCTGCTTGTTGGGTGGTATCATTTTGTAGGACAGGCTTGAAAGTTTCATTGCAGGTATAAATTTGTGTGTTTTTTAGGAAATGGAGGCGGATAGACACAAGGCTATAAAGTAGTGATAAATCAGGGCTGACTGATCTGTCACTTGGTGGCCTTGACCCTTGGTGACCTGTCAGCTGTTTGTCAGATTTGCGAAAACTTTCACCACTCACACCCTGATCAATAATTCCTTGACCCCTGTCAGGTGTTTGTTTTTCACAGGGGACAAGGACTATGAGGCCCGGAGGGTTTATGGTTTGCCGATTTAGGGACAGTGGTGTGAGGCCAAAGCTTAACATGTAAGTAAATGGGAAATGAATTGTGGTGTGTGGCCAGCATGCTAGCCACAGGCTGTGAGAATACCTTTTAGGCTCCCAGTGCTGGTGATAGCAGTGATATTTGGTCAGTAAGGACAGTTTGGGATGCTCAACGTGTATGTGTATAAATGTTGTCATTGTCTGAAAAAAAAAAATGTGAATTTTGCTGTTTCAGAGTGAGTCCAAATTACAGGTTGTACCGAATTAAATTTGTGGCATGAACATTGACAGCTAGTCACTTGCTAGTAGTATGTGTTCACCACAGGAGTATGGGTATGCATTTCTACTCAACCTGTGGTGAAAAGGTGGCTTTTTTTTCTACAGAATATGGAGTAGGAAGTATGTTCAACTGTGTGCCGTCTCAAAATGGTACGTGTCGTTTTTTAAATGATGTCAGCGTGTTTATTGTGGGACATCTTAGCAGCTGACTAAATGTTAGACTGCTTCATGCGTTTATGTAAATATTTAATGTTGTTGTTTGCTGTGGGCTGTCTTTTCTAGTCGTCCTTTTCAAAGGCCGCAGTGTTACCACGTCTTCTTGAATTGTGATGTGGTGAAGTGGTCGGGGTCTGCCAGTGTGATCAGCTGTTGCTGAGAGTCAGTGGCCTTGACAGGCATTTCCACAACCGGGGGCTGACCTCCCGTTTCTCTCCGTCACCAGCATGTTGAGCAGCCTGAGGTTTTTGGCCAAGTGCTCTCCCAACCTGGGGTCCTGGCCAGTGTTATTGAACGACCTGAGTGTGCACTCAGACAGGTAACACAGACGCCCTTTGCTAAGGAGTCAGGTACCAGCATAAGAGTTTGTAATCAAACTAAGCATTGCTGTTATATGCACTGTCTGTTTGTATGTAGATCTGTCTTTCTGTATATGTGTCTTTCTGTATGTATGCCTGTGTTTCTCTCTGTGCATCTGTGTGCTCAAAGGCAGTTTAGCTGCTTCCCACTGGAGAGCTGTCAGTGCTAGTTCCTGTAACCTCCCCCCTCCCCCTGTCCTCAGCAGTATTTGTGGTCACTTAATTGCATGTTTCCAACTCCATATTCTTGATTGAACTTTCACAAGCTCACACTGGACCTACAACAATGTGATTTTTAACTGATGACCATAGTACATTTATTCCCAGTTTTGAAATCTCTCTCCTCTTGTTACTCTGCATAGCCTGAAAGTCTTCAACTTATGTGCTCCCATCAGTTCTTCTTCCAGATTTTATAGCCTGCATGCAATCTCTTGATGCTGTGATTAGTGATGGGTTGAAGGGCTCTGTCCTGATTGGCTGACACTGGGTGGCCTGCTTATTGAGGTTAGGGTGGGTGGTTTAGGAGGTTGGGTAACAGAGCATGACCCTGTGGCTGCAGACTGTCACAATGTAATCACTTTTCGGGTGTATACTTGACTGTGAACATGGCTTTTGTTGTTTTCTTAACATGCAGCCTGTTTGTCGCCATTGGACTGGACAGAAAACAGGAAAAGGGCAGATTTGTCGATACCAATAAATTTCCACTTTTGCAGGCAGACAAGAATGGGTGTCTACCACGTGGGTTTGTGCATATTTTCTTCACATTTTTCAGCCCCTAGTAGTCCTGAGTGGTGCCTTCCCTGTTGCACTAACTGTGTGACCATTCTAGGTTAAATTCTTATGAAAATCGTCATTGAAAATTGACATGTCGTCAAAGGTATATGTTTTTGGATAACATTGTATAAAGAGTGACTTCTAAATGCTATCTGTGCATTACTTTTCTTTGTTCTTGTAGGTTAGAGTGAGCTGTCCAAGGAACATTTTACACAATGAAGATGTCTTCACTGGTTGTAAAGGTGTGAAGGCGTGGAGTTGTAAATTTCACAGAAAAACGGAAGTCTGCAAAGGGCAGGTAATAAGGATGGGGGCTACCCTTGGGAAATTTGTCATTGATGGCGTATCTTCGGTTGGATTTCTCGGTCATTGGTCAGCTGTGTTTGAAACATGCTAAGGTACGTGGTGAGCAAAGGATTTTAAAATGAGACGACATAAGACGTGGTGTTAGGCTACACAGCACAGTTGAAATGCTTCTGGGTCGGGAGGGCGGAAGGTAGTTCCTTTATATTTTAGAGATGTTTTCCTTTGCTCCTGTGGGCTGCCCGTTTTCATTTCTTCTGCTTGTTGGGTGGTATCATTTTGTAGGACAGGCTTGAAAGTTTCATTGCAGGTATAAATTTGTGTGTTTTTTAGGAAATGGAGGCGGATAGACACAAGGCTATAAAGTAGTGATAAATCAGGGCTGACTGATCTGTCACTTGGTGACCTTGGTGACCCTTGGTGACCTGTCAGCTGTTTGTCAGATTTGCGAAAACTTTCACCACTCACACCCTATCAGGAATTCGACAGTTTTTTTTCTCAGAGGACAAGAACTGTGAGGCCCGGAGGGTTTATGGCTTGCAGATTTAGGGACAGTGTTGCGAGGCCCGAGCTTACCGTGTAAGTAAATGGGAAATGAATTGTGGTGTGTGGGCCAGCATGCTTGGCACAGGCTGTCAAAATACGTTTGAGGCTATCACTGCTCACTTTTGGTGAGTATGGTTGTGATATTTGGTCAGTAAGGACTGTTTGGGATGCTCAAGATGTGTATGTATAAATGTTGTCATTGTCTGAAGACAAATGTGAATTTTTCTGTTTCAGAGGGAGTAAAAATTACAGGTTGCATGAGATTTAATTTGTGGCATGAACATTGACAGCTAGTCACTTGCTAGTAGTATGTGTTCACCCCAGGAGTACGGGTATTCATTTCTACCGAACCTGTGGTGAAAAGGCGGCTTTTTTATTTGCAGACTATAAAGTCGGAAGTATGTCCAAGTGTGTGCCATCTCAAAATGGCACATGTCGGTTTTTGAATGATGCCAGTGTCTTTATGTTGAGATATCTTACCAGCTGACTAAACGTGATGTTGCTTCATGCGTTAAGGTAAATATTTAACGTTGTTGGTTGTTGTTTGTTTGCTTTGTTCACTGTAATACAGTGAGGTGTCGAAGGAACATTTTGACGCAATGAAGATGTGCTAAATGGATTCTCAAGTTCTGAAGGCGTGGAGTTATGAATTTCACAGGAAATTTTGAAATCTGAAAAGGGGAGGTAATAAGGATGGGGGCTACCCTTGGGAAATTTCTCATTGACTGCGTACCTTTTGTTGGATTTCTCTGTCATTGGTCAGCTGCGTTTAAAACGTGTTAAGGTTCTTGGTGAGTAAAGGGTTTTAAAATGAGACAACAGAAGGGGTCGTGTTAGGCCACACAGCACAGTTGAAATGCTTCTGGGTCGGGAGGGCGGAAGGTAGTTCCTTTATATTTTTAGAAATATGTTGCTTTGCTCCTACCCGTTTTCATTTCTTCTGCTAACAAGGGTGATATCATTTTGTAGGACAGGCTTGACAGTTTCATTGCAGGTATAAATTTGTGTGTTTTTCAGGAAATGGAGGCGTGTGCAGACAAGAGAAAAAAGTAGTGATAAATCAGGGCTGACTGATCTGTCACTTGGTGGCCTTGACCCCTGTCAGCTGTTTGTCAAATTCAGGAAAAATTTCATCACTCCTGCCCTATCAGGAATTCGACAGGAGGTTTTCTGCGGGGACAAGGACACTGAGGCCCTGAGGGTTTATGGTTTGCCGATTTAGGATTTCCACTTCCATATTTTTGGTCGAACTTTGAAAAGCTCACAATGTACCTGTGAAAATGTGATTTTTGAAATCTCTCTCCTCTTATTACTCTGTTTAGCCTGAGAGTATGAAACATATGTGCTCACAACCATTATTCTTGGAGATTTTATAGCCTGCATACTATCTCTTGAACATTGGGCACCAACAGTAATTACTATTCTCTTAATCCTATGAGTAGTGACGGGGTGAAGGGCACTTTGTTGATTGGCTGTCACTGTCCTGCTGATCGCGTGTAACTGGATGACCTGCTGATTGAGGTTAGGGTGAGTGGTTTAGGAGGTGGGGTAAATGAGCATGCCCGTGTGGCTGCAGATTGTCACTTGTGATCACTTTTTGGGTGTATACTTGACTGTGAACATGGCATTTGTTGTTTACTTAACTTGTAGCCTATTTGTCGCCATTACTGAGTGAACAGAAACAGGCAATGTACAGATTTGTCGATACCAATAAATTTCCAATTCTGCATGCAGACAAGAATGGGTGTCTGCCACGTGGACCTTTGTATATTTTATTCTCATTTTTCAGCCGCTAGCTGTCTTGAGTGGTGCCTTCCCTGTTGCACTAACTGTGTGACAATTCTAGGTTAAATTCTTATGAAAATGATAGCTGAAAGTTGAAATGTCACTAAAGGTATGTGTTTCTGGATAACATTGTATAAACAGTGACTTCCAAA